>JALBCR010000057.1:0-403312 GCA_030710515.1 Abscondita cerata | reverse complement strand
TTAGTTACGTATTGCTAGTAATACCTTTATTTAAAAAAAAGTTTTCATTTAATTTTAAACTATAACTTGGTATCTTAATTATAATTATGTAATAAATTCTTGTCAAAAACTAAATATATACGTTGACAATAAGAATTGCCTTAGTTTTTATTTTCACTTTTTATATTAACTACAAAAAAATGAAACGTCATAAAATATACATTTTGTAAGGACTAAATATTATGAATAGAGAGTTTAATGATTTTTTTTAATAACTTACAATAATTAGTAGGTTAGATTTATTTAAAAATAAGTAATAATCAGTCAACCCAAATAACCATGTTTAGTTTTTGATTTAATTTAAAAGTTATTGCTTGTAGACGTTTTTAAATCAAAATTATTTCTAATTTTATTTTGTAAACATTTCCTAAACAAAATTTTGATTCGATAATTAATCGAGCTATGGTGTTTAATTAGCGATACCTTCAAATATATTCTTTAAAGAAAAAATTAAGTAAGCAACGTAAATTACCTATTTTCTAAAACGTGCTTAGTGTAATGATTCATTCTACAGTCCTTCTATAAGATAAACCCTGCTGAGACTACCTGCTGTTAGAATTGTAAATGATACCCTTAAGCCCGCTTCACAATGTGCAAACTTTTGTTTACAGAAATTGTGGTGTCCAAGTTTTAAATTTCATGAGTGTACATGGACTATATCTCTAGAATACAACATATCAGAAACAAAAGGATTAGGAAATTAATGTAGTTAGAAAATACTGTACTCAACACAATAGAGTGCAAAAGACTGTTATGGTACGGCTACCTTTAACGTGTCGAAACTAGTAGATGGCCTAAGAAGGTTGTAAATTGTGCGAAGATCTGGGTTTTATATAACGCCTCTCCAGTGTACCATAATATTTCAGAGAATATAAATAATATTTTTTGTGGAAGATGGATAAAATGGGGTTCACCGATTAGATGGCCTCCTCGGTCTCCTCACTTAACAAAACAAATTAAAAAAAATACACATAAATGTATTAAGTCGAACTTTTGACAATCGTTTGCAAATGTGCATTAATATACAACAAGGCTATTTTATACGTTTTTGTGATTCTATGTTAATTTTTTTTAAAAGTTAAGAATTTTATTTTGTTCAACAATTAATATTAAATGTTATTAATTACTTCAAATTGTTGTTCACTATGTTTAATTAACTGTATTGTATTTTAATAATTTATACACTAAATTAGATGTGTCATCTCTTGTAACGATAGACCCCTTCGTTGTGAAGATTTGTGACCACTGTTTTACCCACTGACCCCATTTGTTCAACCCTGTTTATGTTTTCTTTGAACTAAATTTTAAAATGAGTAATTGTTACCGCTGTAAAAGTGCTGTTAGCTGTGGTGCAATGTGTAAAGATTGCAATTCTTGGTTTCATCATAGCTGTCTTAAACGTTATAAAGGCTGGTATGAATTTGAAGACGACGTTGAATCCATAAACGAGTGCCCTTCCTGCATAAAATCAACAAAGGGTGCTAAAACAACGTCGGCCACTCAATTAACACGCTCGAGTATTAGTGACGTTTCATGCGATTCTGACCACTGTGTATTAGTCGAAGAAATTAAACTTTTAAAAAAGGAAATGCAACTATTGAAAGCCGAAATTCTTAAGACAAGAAATGTTAACAGCGATGGTCTCAATACAATGATTGCAAATTTGCACGAAAAATTAAAAATGGATTTGATTTCGTCTCTATCGTTATCGCTAGTCCGTCCTTCTCTTAACACTGAAGGAAGCGCAGCCGCAGCCGTCTCTCCGATCACCCTCCAGCCTGCGACATCAGTGCAGTCCGAAAGTGTGCAAATAACAACAGCGCCGAGTCAACGTATAGCGGGCGTGTCTTCAAATTTAAAATCTGCGTCGCCTGAGAGAAATCCTCCGGCCCGCGTATTTACAAATAATACGAAACCGCTCCGCATATCACCTAGTACACAAAAAATATCACAAAAAATATCTCCGCCTGACCGCATAACTAATAATCATAAAGATAGTCGCGATAAAATTAATAATATTAATAATATTATTAATAATAATAATAATCTTAGCAAAACCAAAACACGTAAAGTAATTTGCGGCACCTCTAATAACACTACAATTAAAAGCGGAAGTAAGCGATTATTTTTTCATGTCAATAACTGCTCACCATCAACAACCTTAGATGATTTTAATAAATTTCTAAAAGACAGCATTGGCCTTGTGTCCTTTTCAAGTTACCTGCTAACTAAAAATGACGTATATACTTCATTTAAAATTGGTGTTTTAGAAACCGAAGTCGGAAAGTTGTTCGATCCATCGCGTTGGCCGACAAAAGTAACCGTTAGGGAATTTGTCAACCGCCCTCGTCGCACGAAAAACGTTGTATTAGTGAAGCTAATATTACTGCAATAGAAAATCAAAAGAATAGCGCAGCCATTAATGACAAAGCAGAAATCGATATCGTTTTTTTAGACAACATAAAAGCTTGAGCGTAACCTACCAAAATGTACGTGGTTTGCGCACCAAACTGTACGAACTAAAACGGCAATTTATCTTGATGATCCATGCATCATTCTTCTAAGTGAGACTTGGTTAACAGCTGATTTTTATAACGGTGAACTGGGTTTTGAATCTTTCATTGTTTATCGTTGCGATAGAAATCAAATATTAAGTGGAAAACGCGTGGCGGGGAGTTCTTATCGCCGTCCCGAAAATATACGCGTCTCACTTACTTTATAGCTCATCAACCACTTATGATGAAATTTATATCTCAGTCACATTTGCAGGGTCTAAGTTCTTATTCGGAGTCACTTATATCCCTCCTAACTCACCTGAATTATTATACGAACAGCATTGCTCAGTATTAGAAAATCTTTGCGAATCATATTCTGATCACAAATTATGTATGTTTGGAGATTATAATCTTCCAAATGTGACTTGGTTAAATAGTGAATTCGGCGTTTACACGCATTCTAACAACTCTCGTGCTCGCATCATTGCTGATACGTACGGACTTATCAACGCTTTTCAAATAAATAATATTGTAAACATGAATGAAACTATGTTAGACCTTATATTCGTGCATGCCTGCATTATCGAACAATGCTCCGTCACTAAGAATATCGACCCACTAGTAACATGTGATCCACATCACCCTGCATTGTCTTTAAATTTATCTTGCAGTAATACAAGCTGTCGTGATAACTTATGGTATGCCGATTTTAAATATAACTTTCACAAAGCGGATTTTAATGCTTTAAGAGAAACATTTGGAATGTTTAGGTGGGATGATTTTCTTAGTGGTGATAACACTGAAGAATTGGTTGATGTTTTTACTCAATTATTTTTGCTGTTATTGATAAATTCGTACCCATAGCGGCTAACAAAAACACCAGAGACTACCGCTTTCCTAAATGGTACTCGCCAGAACTAATTATCAAAATAATAATGAAAAAGAAAATGCATTCTAAATTCAAAAGAACAGGTGATTTAACAGATTACAACTCGTTTAAAATTCTGCGCTCTGAATGTAAATGCTTATCGTTAACTTGCTATAGCAACTACATCTCACTCATAGAAAATAGAATCAGATGCAATTCGAACGCATTTTGGAAACATGTTAATTCGGAAAGAACTAGTAGCTCAGCACTACCAGACTCATTTATCCACGATGGGGTTACTGTTACGGGAATTGATAATATCTTGGAGTTATTTTCTGATTTCTTTGGATCAGTTTATAACCCACACACACCCACACCTATAATGTATTCCGCTTCTGACCTGAACCACATTAACTTACAACATGGCCCCGTGATTACCATCTCAAATGTGTACACCGAACTATCCAAATTAAAATCTTCTAGTTCTCTTGGCTCTGATGGATTACCTACTATCCTACTTAAAGAATGCGCATTTGTATTAAGTAGACCCATTTGGCTTTTGTTTAATGGCTCTCTAAGAAGTGGAATCGTCCCATCTAGATGGAAATATGCGCTAGTCACACCAATTCATAAAAATGGTCCCAGGAATGACGTCACCAACTATCGTCCAATTTCTATCATACCATGTATAGCTAAAATAATGGATAAAATAATGGCTACTTATTTATCGGGGCACCTTGGCTCCGTAATTATTGATAACCAACATGGTTTTAGATCAGGTTGCTCAACTACGACGAACTTGCTTGTTTTGGCCAGTATGTGGTGAACGCCTTGGAGGAAAGTCTAATTGTAGATTCTGTTTATACTGATTTCTCCAAGGCGTTTGACACTGTTGATCATAAACTTCTACTCGAAAAGCTCAGTAGTATGGGAGTTGGAGGTGTACTGTTAAGGTGGATCAGTTCATACTTATTTGGTAGATCCCAGTCGGTACGTATTGGTAACATGGTATCGCTACCAATATCGGTGACATCCGGGTACCCCAAGGGTCTCATCTCGGCCCTCTCTTATTCAATTTGTTTGTAAATGACATCTCTACCTGCTTTACCTGTTGCCAATACTTACTCTATGCTGACGACTTAAAAATCTTCCTTAAAATAAAATCTAATACAGATTCCCTTAACATGCAAGAAGATCTTGATAGATTTAATAATTGGTGCCGCCGTAGTAAACTTACGTTGAATATATCTAAGTGTGTCACTATATCTTTTCAAAAAAACAAAACACATATTTAAGAGATTATAAACTTGATGGTGTTTCTCTCAATAGAGTTCATAAAATTAAAGACCTAGGTGTAGTCCTCACTAGCAACTGGTCATTCTCTGAGCACATTTCCATCATTTGCTCCAAAGCCAATCAAATGCTGGGTTTTATCAAACGGAATACAGCTACTTTTAGAAACATCCAAACTATTCTTCATCTTTATAAAAGTTTGGTAAGACCTCAACTTGAATATTGTACCGTTATATGGTCCCCGTATACAATAAAAGATGTGACGGAATTGGATCGTATTCAACGTAAGTTTATAAAGCATATTTCATTTAAATTTAAACTCAATTTAGAAGGCAATAATGACGATGTCATATACAAGTTCGGTATTCAAAACCTAGCACAAAGACGGAAAAACTTTGACATTTTGTTTGGATATCAACTTATTAATGGGACGATTTACTCACCCACACTTCTGGAAATGTTAAGTATTCACGTTCCTGCCAGATTAACGCGTGCACAAAACACATTTCATGTTCCTTTAATGAGAAGAGATTATGGGCGCTATTTTGGCATTGCCAGAATAATTACAAACTGCAATAAACAACATTTTGACTTTTTTCATGATAGTATTGGCTCTTTACGTCGTCGCCTTAAAAAATTAAATTAAATGTTATCTTGTACATTAAATCCGCGATTCCGTGAATTTAGTTAAGTATAGAAAAAATCTATTGTATTGCACTAAATTGTTAGTATTGGCATGTGCATGTTTTTTATTACTTTAAATGTTAATTTATATGTATGGCTTAGTAATTTTTACTGTTACATTTTATAGATTTAGGTTTTACTCTTATTAATTTACTTTCAAGATATTCTCTTTCTCTTAAATATATCCATATTCTTTCTTTAGATATAAGTGCCACGTATTTATTCTTAATTTTTAGTGTAACATATGTATGTACATTACTTGTAAAATGGTATTACCCGTAAATAAATAAAGAAATAAAGATAAACCGTAAGTACCTAATTGTCAAAGTTATAGCCAATTTAAATATTTTGTGTTACAATGAATGTTATTTACAAAAAATCCGAAAGTAAATTTAAATCACAAAATATATCACAGTATTTATTAAATTTAACTATAAATAGAAGATACCATAAACGATCTCCCACGAAATGAAGCCCATGTCCTACAGAAGGAAATGAATGCAAAAGTAGAACGGTTGACAGACTATCAACTCAAAGATGTAATTGGACAATTTTCTATAGGCGTCAGAAGTAAACGGGGAGAACGACTACTCCAGTTTGCCAGGAACATAACTTAACTCTCGTTAACAATCTGTTCCGACACTATGTTAGAAGAATATTTATATACATGAAAGAAACCAAATTGACTACATCATGGTCAGATCGCGTTGGAAATCTTATATTTTGAACTGCAAAACTTTTTCCGCCGCTGAATGTGGGTCTGATTACCAACTCTTAGCAATGCAGTTTAGATTACGTATAAAAAACTTGTAACAACTTCGCAAGACAAAGAAAATTACAGACACCACTAAAAAACTGTTTCAGTTTGAGATACAAAAAAAGCTCACCAACAACTTAACTCACATTATAGACATACAAGACCCAAATCAAGAATGGGTAAAACTAAAACACATTATCAAAGAAACCAGGGACACGATCCAACAAAAAGATACTAACTCCACTCACCCGTGTAGTATGGATTACAGAACGTAGTGTTGAAACAGTCGAAGAACGAAAGGAACTAAAAATGGAAGATTTAACAACACAAACTGCTAAAGATATATACAAAAGACTATGCAAAAAATCCAAAGACAATGTAGACAGGACAAAAATAACTACATAAAGAAAATCTGCTTTGAAATTAAAGCACATCAAAATTCGAGAACTGACACGAAAAATTAATACCAAGACGACTTCAATAGAGGATAAACACGAAAATATTTTATGAGAAGATAAACATATATTAGAACAATGGTAGCAATACTGTGAAGAACTATATGAAGAAAAGAAACAGGAGTCACAGATGAAGATCAAGATACTAATAAGACGCAGGAATTTGAACCACATATACTATTTAGCAAAGTAGAAGAAGTTCTAAAACATCCCAAGGCAAATAAAGCACCGGGAACAGATGATGTATCAGCTGAATTGATAAAATCAATGGTCTATGAGAGTACGAAAATTATACATGACATCTGCAACAAAATTTGGCTAACAGGCCGATGATCTAAGTATTGGACAAAAACCGCTTTTATACAGAACAATATATTTAATATCACATGCCAGCAAGATATTGCTTAAAATAACAGACCAACAACTCCAACCATATTTGATATCTCAAACTCTCAGAGAACAAGCAGGATTTGTAAAAGGCAGAAGAACTAGAAACCAAATTTTTAACATACGTCAATTGATAGAAAAAAACACGGAAATATAATAATTCTATGTTCCTCTGCTTTATAAATTACAAAGAAGCATTTCACTAAGTCAAATGAAAATTTTGTAGGAAATACTAAAAAAAAAATTAAAGTACCTGTTCATTTAGCAACTCTAATTGTCAATATATATATATAATAATATAATATATATAAAAAAATGATAAGTTTTTTGACATCAATATATATATATATATATATATATATATATATATATATATATTATTATTTGTGTTATGCCCTTGAAGAGCGCATTTAGACTAAACGTCATGTCTATTTCCCTGTTGTTTCTCTTTACGTTCTGCCCAAACTTCCCTCATTCGTGTGCTGTGTTTCTGCTTCCGTTCTTCAGTCCACTTTAGGTCTTGTCTTTTCTTCGGCTTCTTTTTCCTGTTCGCCCAGTGTTCCTTCATCTTCTGGCTGTGTTCTTGTCGTCTCTGTTCAGTCCATTGTGTTCGTTTATTGTATGGTGTCTCTTGTAATTTATTTCTTCTGGTCAGATTCCTAAAGAGTGTTTTGATTTGTATTGTTTCCTGTGTGATGTTGAGTTGTTCCATGTCATTTCTTACTTCATTCATCCATTTGTTGTTTTTCCTTGTATAATATATAATAATAATAATATATAAAAATAATGTTACAGTTATTTACCTTGAAAATAAAACATCTAATACGTTCAAAACATAATGAGACGAGCCCTACAGAATCACGAAGGAGGAGTAATAATAATAGAAAAAGAGTAGATAACCTTTGATACGCCGATGACACCACTTTAATAGCAAGTAATGAGGACGACATGGCTAAAATGCTTAAATCGGTAACACAAGAAAGCAAAAATCTAGGCTTGGACATAAACCTTAATAAAACCAAACTTATGGTAATTGATAGAAGCAATAAAGTACGCATACAAAATCTTCTCCCAAACATTAAAATAGTAGATGACTTTATCTATTTAGGAGCTTTAATAACGACCGAGAGAGGTAATAAAACAGAAATAAAAAGACATATAGCAATACCAAGTATGATTAATGTCAAGAAAATAACCAAACACACAAAAATAATGCTTGTGCGATCTTTGGTGTACCCCTTCTTCTTTTATGAGTCAGAATCATAGACTATTAAGGCTGCTGACAAACACCAAATAGACTCTTTCGAGATGTGGTCTTAGAGAAGGATGTTACGCATACCATGGATAGAAAGAAAAATAATCAATTCTGAGAAAACTCAACATCACTGAGCGACTATCCACTATCTGCCGCAGACGCATACTGCAATACTTTAGTCATATCACGCGCAAAGACTAAAACAACTTAATAAAAATAATTGGGGGAAAGTGGAAGGCAAAAGACTAAGAGGACGATCCTCATCACGATGGATACACCAAATAAAATATATAACAGGCCATACATTACAAATTAATCTACGCAAAGCAGAAGATCGTCAACTCTGGAAAAACAAAATCCAAGACTGTACATAACCATAATGTCACGACTCTTCTGACATGAAAATACGACAAAGAAGGAGATTGGCGTGATAAGTAAAGAAAGCGCAATTTAAATTCATAATGATATACAGGAAGTTTTATTAAAAAAAAATAACTTTGCGCTACCCACGAGTAATAAAACACACTGGATAATTTTAAATAATTTTAAAACGTGTAGCTTAAGTATACCTAAAATTAATCTAAATACTAATAATATTTTTTAAAATATTGAGTTTCCTTGCAAATAGGTATATAGTCAATTTAAAAAGGAAAATCGTCTTGAATGTCAATACAGACAAAATTCACACAAATATCTCGACACTATTCAATGTCATAAACAAATATATGTAATTTGCTTACAGTTTGTTTGTTCCACCATATGATAGGCCTTCTTATAGGAGTATTTTTTGGAGTAGACTATTAAAACTCCATGTACTAATCCGTGCCAACATTTCGGCCAAAAGACCAAAATGTTGGCACGAGTTAGTACATGGAGTTTTAATAGTCAATAATAGTCAGACAGGATATTTCATTTACTGAATATGTGATTTGGTCTGTTTATCTTTTTATTTTATATAATTTCCATTAGCCAGGATAATAGTAGTAAAGTTACTAGTCCTTGCAAGACGGGTACTAATTTACTTAGTTTGGTAGTATTAGGATTTTATTTAGTATTATATTTAGTATTTAAATTTAATCATGGAACTTCATTTGTGGTACATCTTATATAAATTACTCGTATTATTGAAAAAAATTACATTATTTTTGTATCCGTTGATGTATATCGTCTCAGATATCAATTTTTTTTCTAATTTGATCCAATATTCAAAATTACAGGGAAGGCAAAATTAATTAACTGATTTTTTTTAGATATCCAACAACATTCTAAACTACAATAAATACAATTGCAGTCCCTTAGGCGCATTCATTAAAATATTTTGTTTTGACAAATAATGACTTGTTTGTTTTACTAACCGGACTAAATTTGTTTTCAGTTTAATTTCTTCCATTGCAATTTTACATTTACTTTCATTATTTTACTTTGGTATAAAAACATTAGGTATTCACTAAATATTTATTGTAACTAAAAACTCAGAGTAAACCACATCCAACATGAATTTCTTGGTAAGTACTTTAATTCGATTTTGTCAATTTTTAATTGAAGATTTTATAGATTGTTCTCGCCGCTTTATTTTCTGCTGCTTTAGCTGCTCCTTTGGATACGGTGGCCGTATCTCACGACACTATAGGAAACTACAATCTCCATTTTGAAGTACCTGGAATTTCGCGAGTGGAAAATCGAGATGCTTTTGGAAATGTAAACGGGGCGTTTTCGTATGTTGATCCTTACGGTGTTGTCAGACAAACTCAATTTACATCTGGAGCGCACGGAGTACACGCTGTTGGTACCGACATACCATTACCAGTGGTCGACACTCCTGAAGTTGCACACGCGAAAGCTGAACATCTTGCAGTCCTCCATGCTGCTTACTTAGCTGCTCCACCGTCTCCACATTTTTTTGATTTTTGAATAGTTTTAAAATTGTTTTTATAAAAATACTTGATAGTTGAGATAATGAAGTGTACCAGTAACCTAGTAAATACTTTATAATAAACGATAAAATTTAAATTGTAATTTTTTTTGGTTTTATTTTTAGAGGAAGTGAAAAAGAAAACTTTTGATTTGACTTTTTTAGAGAGCTAACTTCTTGCACTGAAACCGTCTAGGTTTATTGTTAGATGTGTTCTATAAAATACCTGTGATTCTTATGTTGGAAATGAAAAAGTCGATTATGTTTCAAATACTGTTAAAGCTAAATAACCACCACCATTTCTTTCATTGCATATTTGATTAAGTACTTGACTCACACAGTAGTGTGGTATCTTCAATAAATCTATATAAATAAAAATAAATTGTCGAAATGTGTATATGCGCATAACTTCCAATCGACTGCACCAAATTTTGTGTTTGTTATTGTTGTATTGAAAAAAACTAACAAACATTCGTTTAAAATTTTATACAAGGTGATTCATATAATCTTTCGGATAGAAAGTTATCGACTTCCTGAAATTCCATCAATATGAAATTTGGAATATGGCCATAATCGAATACTCTAAGTCAAAATGACGACACTTCCTGTTATATCAAACATTGACGCCATCTTAATGGAATGATCCTATTTTAATATCTGAATTCTACATTTGATATTGTCAAGACATGTATCATAGTTTTTGACATATGTACAAACACATCGTTATAAATTTAACTATATTTTATTTATTTAATTTTGCATATTTATAGTCAAATACATTATTGCCAACCATGGAAAGTGGCTATGAATTTCTAAAAATTTATTTTACGGAAGATTCAGCAGGACAAGTCGATCTACGTTTTGCACACGACAATTAAAAATTGATTGACGTTTGTCGAGACGGGTCGGCAAACAAACTTCATTATTTTTGAAGAATTTGTTATGGTTTTATTTTGGAGCACTACTAACTGACTTTCTGTAGCATCAAAATGACAAAAACAAGAACGCCAAGTAGGCAAAACTTCGGCGTAAAAAAGGACCATTTGTTTTTGTTTTTCAACTCCTATTGAAGACCCTTCTAACTGTAGAAGGTTTTTACAATTTATTAAGCATTAACTATGGCATAGATATTGGCAAAAAAACAATTTTCAAAAAAAACATAATGAACGTTGTAGCCCAAAAACTGGAAAATGTTTATATAGGAGCAACTGAAAAAATTTTGTTTGTGTTTTTAATAAAAAATATTTATAAATGAAGGAAAAACCTATGTCTAAAGCAATGCCGAAATTGTAAGGTTTTTTTAAGTAGCTGAAATGATTAAAATGTATAAGGCAAACGATGTGATAACACGCTACAAATAAAAATATTTGCAACTTTATGAAAAATATATTTAATTGTGTACATCAAGTTATTGTGACAGTTAGGTTATTTTATTGTACAGAGATGGAATTGAAAATTTCTGCTTCTGATGCATCAAACACAACAATACTTACATTGATGAAATATGACAGTGATTAATTTTTAAACAAGTTAGATATCAACAACAAGCATAAAGTTGACAGTAGATAAGAATATTCAGCGCCCTTTAGTTCTAGTTGTTTGACAATTCAAAATTCTATTTTAACCAATTGTAACTTTACTTAACATACTAGACATCTTTAACTATTTGTATCAAATCTGTAAAAATTCGGACGACGCCCTTTAACCCTCTGATGTTAGCCTAGTATGTGTCATACCATCTAGCTTGGTTCATTACTGGTTTAACTATAGTAAATCACACTTATACTAGGAGTTTAGGTCTATAGAAATTATCAAGCTTACAAACAATAGTGACCTAGTATTAATCGTATATTAAGATCGTACGCCTGTCAAGGTGTAATCTACCCCATACTTGAGTGTTGCTTAAATACAAAATGGAATCAGATTTTTGGAGACCAACGCTCACGGTATTTTAATATCCTGAAAGTAGTCATTGATAACAGAAATTTTCGCTTAAATCACTGATATTATTTGCTAAGGGACAACGACAATTTATTCTGAAGATTTTACAGTGTAGCCCCTCCTCAACAAATTTTTGAACTGAGCTGAGTTTGCTTTTCTGCATGTCAAATTTGTCTCTAACTTAACTTTAGCTCAATCAATTAATCAGTTATGAAGTTGAAGTTTGTATTTTAGTTATATGTCTACACAATTGGTAGAAGGTGTTTTAATTAGCTCTTCTACTACCTCTCCGGTTATTTCTCTATGATTGACAGCTGCGTTATTAATCATCTTAACAAATGTACATTTCTGATGTAACGTTTCGGTAATCTTGGATTATGAATTGCTTTCTCTTCTTTAGGAACGATTTCAACATATCCAAAAAATTCTATTATATTTATCAACAGAGTCACAGATGGCAAATTCAAATGTCAACAAAGTACAAACGACCATGTCATTCACAGTGCATTAACTTGATATGTCATAAATTTTATATAACGTACACAAAGGCGTAAGATGATTTTGATCATTACTCAGCTCATAGTAATGATCAAGTTACATCTGTAAAACGAAATTTCAGTTTTTGACAAGGTTTTAGTAAATGAACATGTACAGAATTTTCTATAGAATTGTATACATGATGCATGTAATTTTTATTCGGATTCTGAATTTCGTCAACGGTTCTGTTTTAGTGTGGCTACAGTAATGGACACCATATAAACATTGGTTCAAGGACCATTTTTTAAAAATGATTAAACGTTTTACTAATATCACTTGTTATCCAGTTGCTAATAACTACAATTTTATCCAACTGGTAATTTTCAGGTAAGAAGTAACCGGTCCCAACCCCGATTGATCGGAAACATTTTTTGTAAACTAAGTAACGTGTTCCGAGTCAAATGGTCTAATTTTTAAGCGCGGACTAACCGATAAATGACCCTAATGGGTTGTCAAAGTTGGTATCATATGCGTTGTTATTACAATTTCTTCTTTCTATAAAAAAAATACATGTTTTCATGTGATTGAGAGTGAACGTTGTTGGTTGGTAAGTTACAGTGTTACGGTTTTATTTTCCGAATGTAGGACGTACGTTGAAAGCCGTCTTAAAACGTGTGTCGCAAGTAGTATGTTGCGACGAAAGTCGTATTTGGCGCGCATGTTGCTAATTTTCTATTAGTGGAAAATAAAATTTGACGAGATTTGCTAGACGTACAGCAGACATCTTCTTTTTTGTTTTGTACGTACGGGTGTTTTAGCGTACTTCTTGAAGTTAAAATTTCCACAAAAATTATTAATGTGGGATTCAAGATTTTCAATTCAAATTAGTGTTTAAGTTTAAATCCGGCTAAATTCACAGTGTTGATATTAATTCTAATTGCTACGTATGCTTTTAGCACGTTGCGTTGACCTTATGTTCTCGTTGTGTGTTATACTTGGATAACTCTTAAAGGTGCTGGAGTGGCTGATTAAGAACCTTCCCTATCAATTAAAGACAACACCACGGTTTCGCATTATTTAAGCTGCAGACAGCCGGTAGATACTACGTCTACAGGAGTTGGTTATGCTTCATAACTTTATCGAGGGAGCCAATCGCTTTCTGTTCTTCTCCGCACACTTTCCTTAAAAGGAATCCTGGGACTATCTAACTTCCCGAACTGTCGATACCGTCGCTAGCAGAACACCTTCATTCTCGGAACTACATCCTACCGATTACAGCTAAGTTTTAGTATTTAAGCCACTTATTCAGTGATAATGCGTTAAGCTCAAGTACATATGACATAGAACGGCTTAATCTCTAATATTTAAGTAAATTTTTATTTGGTGTACACTCCTCAACCAAAAGTTTGTTTTAATCAGCTCAATACAGGCTCGGGCGCTTTACTTAGAACTGTTGACGCGGACACAAAAAGCCTTTTAGGTTTGCGGGAGGTACTTACTCCTTTAATCCTAGTTTAAGTTTAGTTTAAATCGCCGTGTGTAAGTGATATGTGTACGCAAAGCCTTACTAGTAGCCAATCCTCAATTGAAATGATAACTTTAATTCGAGTGTAACTAAAGCTTACCTGAAAATTCGACACATTAATTGCGAGCCTTATTTATTGTTAAGCGAGGTTGCTGCTAACACACGTAACTATATGCGACAGTCTTTCAATTTCTGTTACATTCTCCTAGTATTTTAAGATTTGTTTGTTGTATTCAATTGTCTGTTTTTCTCTCTGGTTTGAGTTCAATTTGGTTTATTAGATCTTAAGTAGAACCTGTTGATCTCCTGTTCTTCGGTTTTATTTCTTTTTTTATCCAGCAGGTGGCGCCTTGTTAGACAGCAGTTTAATTTCTTATAATTCTTCAAGAACCTCCGCGACTCTCCGACAAAGCCGGACACTGCCGATCCAACTACTATAAATATTTTATCCCCTCCAGGCGCTACATCGAGCCGAATTTCCTTTAGTTTTTTTTTCTAGGTTGTTTTGCTAGTGCCGTCGCTTTTTTTTGTTATTTTGTAAACAACAACCGTTACAACAATTATAAAATAATAAATAAATAAATAATAGTAAATAAATAAATAAACCATTTATTTCCACAAACGACATACTGCAATATAAAGATATACAAGACATAATAAATAAAAGGAAAATTAATGTACTACATTGTAACTTATTTTAATTTGTATACAATAATAAGTAGTAAATGAATAACCAAAAAAAGAAGTACAATAAAATGAGATAATAATAGAAAATAAAGAAATAACAAAAAATACGGTAATAAAGAAATTCTGACAATTAAGCTTAGTAACAAAATAATAGTTGCTTAAATGCCAGCCAATAAAGTGTCTACAAATTCAAACGAAAAAACACAAACTAAAAAAAAAAACAAAAATTTTAAGAAATGATTTTGATTTTAGTATCCTTAGGTGTAGTGTGGAGTAAATGTTTAATTGTAGCAATATACGATGAATACTTAGAATTGAGAATATCAGTCATGTTAACATTGATCATTAAAAATAATAAAGTTTATGAGCAGGGTACAGAAAATTATGTTGGGATAAAGTATTTTTCATAAGAGGTGGATTAGATAAATTTAACCGTAGTGATTTAGTAGGATATAAATGAATAGGATAATTTAAAACTAATGATTTATGCTTAAAAGATATTTAGCTATTGCCGTAATGTACAGATCCCGAATAGGCATAAGACCAGAATCAAGGAAAGTATTACTAGAGGGATAAGTCCTAGGTTTTTTAGTATTACTTTGATTATTGCTTTTGCATAACTTCAACTTTTTAAGGTAGATAGCAGCAGATGCTCCCCAAAGTAAAATACCATAACTGAGAACAGAATTAATAAAAGCATAGTACAAAAATTTTAAAGTGTTAAAATCCATAAAATTTCTAGCTGAAAGAAAAACAAATAACAACTTCCTTAATTTATTGTAAACCAATTAAGTCTGAAAATGCTTCCATTTAAGGAATTGCAGAGCTCTTGAATCATGACACCTAAATATTTAATGGAAGAGGTTTTCAAGATCTACTTAAATCACAACTTATCTATTTAGATAAGTAACAATCAGTCCTTATGTATTTTGAGGGTTATGACGCAGTTTGGGTAATTTAGCATTGTAGATATTAGAATAAACATAAATTAAGTTTTGTTGTAATTAAGAGACAAAGAATTATTGTCAAGCCAGTCTTTAAATGGTTTCGTTAAGTGTTTGTTGCACCTAAACTATAAGATTCACTAGTAGGCTATGAGTTAACACAGTAAACCTACTTTTTATTTTAAATTGTTGTCATCCAAAGTTTATCTTTAATTTTTTTCCAGGCCCATATGCAAACAGCTTTCCCCGGAAGCTTTAGAAGGGAATTGTTAAATTGTCTTCCAATATGAGAATCGTTTATATAAAGATTGAAACCTATAAATAGTTCAAAAGCAAAGGTCCCAAAATTGATCCTTGAGGGACTCCATTAAGAACAACTCCCGGTTTGCTAAGATAGTTTTTAATTTTAACTTTTGGATACGTTTATTTAAATAACTCGTGATTAGGTTATGAGCAACACCACGTATTCCCATTAATTCAAGCTTATCCAACAAAATTATATGGGAAACAGTATCAAACGCTTTAGCTATATCAAGAAAAATTGAAGTTGGATATTGAGAAGAGTCTAATGAGTTATAAATAAGTGATATCAATCTAGCCAAAGCGTCATCAGTAGCAAAACCCTTCCTGAAGCCAAATTGATTTATTGATAAAATATCAGTTTTAGACAAGAAGCTATCTAATTGAGTTTTAATTATACTTTCAAAAATTTTAGCAAAAGGTGAAGTAAGTGCAATTGGTCTGTAGTTTGATATGCATTCATTGCTTCCTGACTTTAAGATAGGAATAATAATAGCTTTCTTTAATGCTTGAGGAAATATTCCATCTTGAATACATCTATTGTATAGTTGTGATAAAGGCAGAGCAATTGCCGAGGAAATAAGTTTAAGAAAATTGTTAGAAACTTCTGAAGAAATAGGCTTTAATCGACTAATGAATAATTTTATATCATCACAGGACACTGGGCTTAGAAAAATGATAAATTATTTTGCACAATAGGATGTGAATAATCAGGATTTGGTGTCTTGATACCAAGCTTCTGAGCAGTATTTATATAATATTTATTAAATTGATTTGCAATATCAGAAAGATTCGTTATTGAATTACCTGAACTATCCCTGATTAGTTTTATATTACACTTTTTTTGTTTAACATTAAGAGCAGTTTTTGTATTTGACCAGATACTTTTAATATTATTAGCCTTAGAAATTTTTTCAGAGAAATATTTATTTTTGCAGATTTTAAAAGGTTAGAAACTTTATTCCTTTGCATTTTATAAAGATTAAAGTTAAACATATTTTTGTTCTTCATATAATTTTGAACAACATATTTTTTATGGAAATTTCAAGAACAATTGTTTCAGTGATCCATAGTTTTTTTAATATTCAAATTGTGTTTAGTAACAACTTTCTTAACCTCCTGTTAATCGCGTCGTGGGTACATATGTACCTCTGCGCCACTTTGCATACACAACCCCATCGCGCTATATGTTGCGAGATCCGCTTTCTATACCTCTCAGCGACATCTGTATTAACCTGTATCTACAGTGTTTTTAACCGTTTCCCAAATCGTTGTTGTGTTCGTTATATTATTAAAAGTGAAGTGGGATACAATAATAATAATAATAATAATAATAATAATAATAATAATAATAAAAATTTTATTCCTTAGAGACACAAACAGTGTATAGGAAACAGTCAATATATATATATATATATATATATATATTATATATATATATATATAGGATAAAATAGTTAAATAAAATAAACAACATCATAAACATAATACTAACATTACATTCAGATATAACAAACATTAAAACAAAATTGTCAAGGTTTATGTCACAACTGCTGAGGTACTCTTGTACAAAATAGAACGCTTTTTGACAGCACAACTTGTAATTGCCTTTAAAAATGTTTAATATTGCTAAATTTTTAGCTTAAGAGGTAAATGGTTGAATAATTTAATTGGTAGAATGTAGGAACTATTACTAGTTAACGCTAACCTGTGGCAGGGAATATTAATTTGTATCCGAATCGAAAGTGGTATCGCTCATTGTCACTAGCTGTAGAAAATTCATTTATATGTGTTTTAACGTACACAATAGCCTTAAAAATGTAAATACAAGGTAAAGTTAAGATATTGAGCTCAGAAAATATTCTTTTTTACAGACGTTCTAAAACTTCTTAAACGTTATTGTACGAACAATTCGTTTTTGCACTAAAAATTCATTCAGATAACGGGAACATCCCCAGCACAATATGTTATAGCTTAAACTAGAGTAAACATTAGCATTTATAGTAAGAAAGCAATATAACCATAGTTACAACCTGCCTGAGTCGACTTAAAACAAAAACATTGCAACGATAATACCTTTGTCAGTTTACTTATTTGATCAAACCAGGTCCTATATTCTGATCCATCTGTATTCCTAGTAATTTGACAACAAAATTATTAGGTAGTTTTTTCCATTGAAACTTACTAACAAACTGGAAGAAACAATAGTTAGCAGATAAATAAAACAATTTTTTGTTTTACTTATATTTAATTATTAAGCCGCTATTAACGGCGCAATAGTCTTGCATTGATCTCATACAATTGTTGACTTTTAAACTTAACGAATTGAACGAGACCTGCCGATAAAATAACCGATGTGACATCGCGCATACAAAATGGTATAAACAGCGCAAAATTTCTTAAAAATATCATTCATAAATACAAAAAATAGAACCGGTCCAAGAACACTACCTTGTAGGTACACGCCATTGCAAAGGTCAAGCTGTTGAGAGTGAAATTCTGACCTGGTTCACATTTCTTAGACTACTTTTTGAAGAACGGTTTGTGAGGTATGAAGTTATCCACGTAAAGTGGGTCACCAGTTATACCATTCTGAGCCAATTTATTTAATAAAATACGGTGGGAGACCGAGTCGAAAGCTTGCGTAAAATCATAAAAATACCTCCTACTTTTTAACTTTAATTCAATTTTTTTGATAATTTCAGTTGTAACAGCCACAGAAGCAAGTTCAGTAGAAAAACCAGCCCGGAAACCAAATTGTTGGGCTGAAATAATTTTGTTGGTGTTCAAATACTGAATAAGTCGTAGATAAAAAGCTTTTTCAAAAATCTTTGAAAAGACCGATAAAATAGAGATCGCTCTGTAGTTTTCAACTTTTCACCCCACGCGATTAACTACGTTTAGATAACAAATAAACTAAATTTTTATTCGTAATTTAAGCTTATAAGCAATTAAAGTAGTAAGAAAAAAAAATTACTACTTCTTTAAAAATTATTTTACTTATTTTACTTTGTCTTTCCTCGTACAGGCAATATGTCTGCACCAAAAAAAACAAAAGTTTGAAACTAGCAGAGATCCGAATGTATGGATGAAGTGGTACGAAGAATTAGAAAAAGACAATTTTAAATTCAATTCAGATGTGAACGATGATAGTGATACAGAGTGAAGAAGATATTGTTATCCAAAGTGACCATAATTCAAATACAGAAGAGGAAGGGAAGCGAAGATGAGACAAAATATGAAACTCCTTGTTGATCACTTTTGTGGTAAAGACTCTGATACAAAATGGAAAAAGCATCGTTTCCTAGTAATGTACGAACGCGCGCTAAAAATATAATTACCCAAAACCAGAAAATTTGGGAGCAGCCCGTAACATAACTTCTGAAATTGAAGCAATAAAACTTTACTTAGTAACGAAACAATAATAAAAATTTTAACTTTTTGTACAAACTTATACATCGAAAACGTAAAACAAAAACTTTTACCAGACAACGTGATGCAAGAATGACTGACGAAATAGAAATAAGAGCTTTCCTTGGGCTATTATATCTCATTGGAGCTTTTCGAAGTTCACAAAAAAATGTCCATAAACTTTGGGACAATTCAAAAGGAAACGGACTTGAATCATGCTATTTGTCAATGAGCGAATCAAGGTTTCGTTTTTACTACGATGTTTGTGATTTGACGATTTCGAGATCGTTCTATTGTCGTAAACTTGACAAACTTGCTGCTATTCGAGAGATTTTTGAGCTAATGGTAAAATAATTTTAAAAATATTATAGTCCTAGCGAGTTTCTAACCGTTGATGAGCAACTACCTGCATTTAGAGGGCGTTGCTCATTTAGACAAAAAAAACCGAACAAACCTACAAAATACGGGATCAAAACGTTTGCTTTAGTGGATGCTAATTCTGGTTACACTTCTAAACTTAGAGACATACGTTGGAACACAACCACCAGGTCCGTACAAACAAACAAATAAAACTAAGGACATTGTATTGAGGATTGTTGAACCGATACAAGGTACTAACCGAAACGTTACGGGTGATAATTGGTTTACCAGTGTGCCTTTGATCAATGAACCTACGTTTGGAACTGAAAACAAAAAAAAAAAAGAAAAAACAAAAGAATTTCTGCCTTGTAAAGGTAGAGGTCTATATTCGTCATTGTTTGGTTTCCAAGAGAACATGACACTTGTGACGAAACTACTCACCCACAAAAAAAAGCTGTACTACTTTTCTAACAAGCATGCATTTTGACAAAGCAATAGACACTTCTTCGGATAAGCGAAAGCCAGAGATTGTCACGTTCTACAAACAGACGAAAATTGGTGTTGATTTAGTTGAACAACTTATACAAAAAATAACGTGGCTAGGAACACTCGACGTTGGCCGATGGTTATATTTTATAATTTGATGAATGTAGCAGCAATAAAACGCACATTGCAAAAAAAAAAACAAAAAACCAAAAGAAAAAAAACAAATTAGCAGGGTACAGTTAATAGAAAATTTTGTAAGGGAAATGATAAAACCCCATAATAACCCGAAGAACAACCATACCACAAAACCCAAAAGAACTCCGTCGTAGGGCTTTGGTTTTAGTTGGAGAAGTACCAATTAATGACACACCACGTCCAACAACGTCAACTGGTCGTTGTAACTACTGACCTCGATCACGAGATAAAAAAACAAGAAAGTTTTGTAGCAAGTGTTCAAAGTGGGCGTGCAAAGAACATTTGAAAGAAAACTGTTTAGGTTGTGATAACTAATTTAAATAATTTCTTTCAGACAAGAGAAACGATTACTTAAAAACATTATTTTATGTTGTATTGTGTTTATTTTGCACATTTTGTTAGAAACAATATAAAAAACTATAATAAAACAATGAAATTTATTTGTACCCCACGCGACTAAACTTGTAAGAAAATAACACGCGACTGATGCAGGGGTTAATAAGGGTATGATTATTTTAAGATAGTTTAAACATCTCAAAAAGAATCAAAATCTGATTCAATATTATCAGTAAATATAGAGTTCCAATTGAAGTTCTGGATATTAATATTCAAGTTATAAAATCTAAAATTTGAATTTCTCTATCATTTCTCGAGCTTACTTTTTTATCAGGTATTATGGTAGGGAATTCTATATTCAATATTATAGAGCAGTGATCAGTAATTAGAGGAGAAATAATAGAAAGGTTGCAAGTGTAGACGTTGGATGGTTAAATTTACAGAAAATGATCAATGCATACTCAGCGTTTTGTCATATTCTAGTAGGTTTATCAACACACTGTTTAAATCCAAAGAAGTTTAGCATATTAATGTAATTCCTCGTAATGTTAGAGTCGATAATAAATCTATATTTATATCACCAGTAAATATTTCAATATTTTCAAAACTCATATTCCAAAAAGATTTTCAAGATTATTTAAGAATTCAACCTCAAGTACTGACGGAGAACGATATGTAGATGTTATCCCAATCATAAGTTATTAAAAACAATGACCAATCTGCCAAATTAAATTCACTCATGTTAATGATAAATTAAAAGTATGTGTAAGATATTGTTAACATAAAACTATTACTCCATCGCATTTATTAATTTGACTATAATTATAATATAATGAATATTGATTCATATTTAAAATATCTAAATTATAAACTATCCAAGTTTCTGTAAGAACTATTACATCAAAATCATTCATAAACAAATTGAGCATACAGTAAGATCATCAAAATGTTTATTAATACTTTTATATTGCAATGTAAAATCGACAGTTTCTTATTCCTCGATTTACTAATTAATTCATTATAATTGAATGGAGAATCACAATGAACACACACAACATCTTCTAGATTTATAAATTCAATGCTCATAATTAAGTGTAGTAACAAATTTCAGAAGATGTTATAAAAAATACAATAATATAGAATTAAAAAGAAAAAAAAGTAGATATTTATTTATTTTTTTAAATGCCCGAAAGCAAAAAACAACAAAACCTTTTAATAAGGAACAAAATTAATATCGAACCGTTCAACGAAAAAGCGCCTCCCTTGTAAACTTATTAAAAAGAAGAAAAATAAAATGCAAAAGGACAACAAAAGAATTAACAATTTAGTAGCCAGATACCCAAAATAACAGAGTAAAATATATTAATAAAGTTACTCAATTTAAAAGATTTAGCCAGACTTATGATTTCATCATTACTACACTTAACATTAGATCCATCATCTTTTTGTACGAAATTGTTTCCATCTCTAGACCAACACTTGTGTAGTCCGTGCTTCTTGATTAATACTTGCAGGGTCGCATGCCGTATAAGGGTTAGGTCTTCTTTTATGACTATATTACTCTTTTTTAGTTTTCTTCTGCTTTGAAATATACTATTTCTGTCTCGATAAGAAATAAAGTTTACAATAATGCCACGTTCTTTCTCAGTAAATTTTTCTACTCTATAAGTACGATGAAGGGCATTACTTTGTAAGTTTATGTTTAATTTATTATTAAAGAATTCGACAACAATTTCGTCTGTTTTTCCCCCTTTTTTCAGGAATTCCATAAACGATAAGATTCATCCTACGAGCAACTTGCTCTTGAAAATCAAATTTACCCTCTAGGTTAGTAAATTTTATTTGCAAATCATTTACATGATCCTTTAGTTCGATAATGTTATCATTGAGCGATGTTAGTTTATTATTGATTTTACTAATTACGTTAGTGGAAATTTTGTTTATAATCTCTAGGATAGAATCATCATTAAGAAGGCTTTTGTCTTTGCCCGCTTGTCTTAAATTGTATGTTGATGCCGATGTCGACATATAGTATCATTCAACTCACTAAAGTTTAATTAATTTACCAAAGAGTTGCTGAACAATCGGAATTGGGGCCGGTTACTTCCTGTATTCTTTTGTATTAATAATTTTATAATTTTGTTTAGATGGTATCGAGCGGCTTTCAGGGGGCAGTCAGTCAGTTTCTAGTATGATTAATAGGCGAGTGTCAATTATCCTTGCTGAACAACTACCACAATTTTTATATTTTTCACAACTTGAGAATTCTAGCAAGATTTCCTTCAGTTTCGGGTGTTATAGACTGTACAAATGGTAAAAATTTAAGGAAAATGTAATAGTAAATTCACGATTGAAACAAATTTACATTTAAAAAAAGTTGTTTTTAAAATTGTTATAATGAATGTAAATTTTTTAAAGAAAGGAATTGTAATAACTGTAACCTAACAACTAACACCGTTTGTTTGTGAAATTGTTATTATGAATGTAGTTTTTTTAACTTTTCTATTTTTATATTGTAATAAAAAATTGAAACAGGTCAAATTGTATATTAAACATAATATGTTATGACATAAAAGTTTCGAATCTGACATGATCTCTCGTCATGGAGGTGTCACTTAAGTGATTTTTTTGAATGAGAAAGTACATCATTCGACATCTCATTTAAAAGTTATTGAAACACTGACTTCCAAAATGTATAATAAAAAATATTTTTTAATCGTATTTTTGTACTGTTCAATTTTTACATATCTTAAGTTGTTTATAAACGTGGATCTATTCTATAACCTTTTAATAAAGGATTTAAAAAGTGAAAAGATCTCAGGTTTTTATTTTAAAATTACCAGCGTTTTTACAGTAAAAAAACTTATAAAATTTACTTAATTAGCTATTTTATAACTAATGGAAAAATTGCAAAAAGAATTTTTGTCTAACGGATTATTGTTCTTTTATGATTTCCCATAGTGCCTGATTTTTTCATTACTTAATATTGATATTTAATTAATTAAATTAATGTTTATTGTTGAAGTGTATAAAACGTAAAGCTCGTGCAGCCGCAGTTTTAAAATTATAAATATTAATTGTTGAGTTAGACGAGAACTTTTTTGTAAGAAAATTCTCCTTTTTTTAGGATTTTTTTGAAATTTTGAATATCCAAATAGTTTTGAGACATTCGCAAAAAACCAAACCTCCTAGTTTTTTACTAAATTGTTTATAATTTTTCCAATTTTTTGGGGCTTCTGAATCCCATTCTAAATTAAACAACATCTTGATCATAATTAATAGAAAACTTTCTAAAATTTTAAAAAAGGCACTTGTCGACCAGACTATAGCTAGCTAACAACTTTCGTTGCTTGTTAATTTTTAATTAGAGACTTTATGACTAGAATGTGCAAAAAATCTGTTGTACAAATTATTAATAAGTAGAGCATTAGTAAATTGTTGTTAATTTTCCTTAAAAACTTTTATAATTAAAATTTTCCTTTAAGAAATTTATAAAATATTTTTATTTTCTGTATTTACGCAAATACGTTTAATCTATTAAAAATTTTACAATAAATTACAAAGAACAAGTAATATTCTATCAAAAATATGCTGACATGTAAGCAGTTTAGAAAAGATTCTTCGATCATTAATATTAACTAAGCGTTAGCTAAAAATAACGATATTAAATCTACTGCTACTTATGTAAATATAATTTATCTATTTTAAATGTAATGCATTACAACAATTATTTTTTTCTTCAAGCGACAATAAAACGTCATATTATTGAACTACTGGCAGACGCTAAAAACTCTTTTTACTGTCTAGACATTAAAAGCAAAACAGTTATTTTGTTTTCACAACTATTTAGAGGTTGGTACCTTGGTTATGTCCTATTATAAATGTAACAGTAAAGTACCAACTTGATTCGTCGAGAATAAAACGTCACTATAACACTCGAGAATCTCGAAAATTTGAAAATAACACATGAAAACTAGCAATAAACACTTATATAATAAATAATATATTTCACTTGGAGTTAAAAAATATAATTGTTTCGCTTAATTTGCTGCCTCGGCTAACGCCTCGCCAGCAAACCAAGCTCAGCGATTATACTGTTTAACTCCTAGTAAAATAATCTACTACTAATTTAGTTTATATTTGCCTTCTGTATAAATACCACTTATTGAACTGATATTATATTATACATTATATTTTGTAAAAACCGATTTTGACGTTAAGCAAACAAAATTTGGTGTAAATTCACAAAAGATTATGTAATTGCAATCTAGCGCATAAGTGGCACTAGATGCCGCACGACTTTTTGTTTAGAAAATTATTAAATAAGAATTTGAAATTGCAACATATTTACCAGTTCTTGTTTAAAACAAAACAACTAATGGATAATACACACAGAAAATTATTTGTGATCAGTTTATTTTACATATCGTATCTAAATCTCAGTGGACGATTATTGCTTTACAAATAGATAAAATAAATAAACATCTAATTAGTGTCACTTGTAATATAGGTATAGGTAGATAATCAGTTTAATTTTCCACATCGATTAATCGTAGAACCTGTGATGTTTATTTTAAAAACATCTGCATCTGTATTTGCAATTGAATTCAATATAAGCGTTGAGAATTTAATTCGAAAGCCTTAATTGTTTAATTAAACAAGATTTGTTAACTCATTAGTCAACAAATAAAAGTAAAAATATTTAGTGCCAGTTTCACTATATTGAATCAGAAGAATGAATGTGTTTAGACGAATGTTATTATGAACTAGACCATAATTCAGTCATGGTTGAAAGATTGATGTAAGTAACAGTCTTTAATAAGGGTAGTTACAATGATATTCAACACATTTGCTTTATAATCATATGACCTAGAATTTTAAGATGAGTTGTCGCCCTGTAGGTTTCAGAAATTGTTAGAATTTTCTTTCGAAATTACATTTGTTTTAAAATAATAACAAAAATTGTATCACACTTTTATTAAGAGTTGTATTGACAGTTTCATTGTTTATCAGATGTAGCTATTTAAAATTGCAAATCGAAAATCTTAATAGAAAAAAGAACTATGAGGCTGTATTAAAATTAAATATGATATGTTTTAAGGTTAATTCAAAGTATTCATTAGCAAATAGTATTCCTAACAGTTATATTGTTAAATATTATTAGATCCAGATTATGTATCTTAACACAACAAAACATTTAACCCAACATTTAGTCCCCAACATTTCGGACCTATACTGTTTGTCTCCGAGATAAGTTGGTCTCCCTACATTTTGTTCTCAAGCGGAATGAGCAAGGTCAAGTTTTCCCATCCCACCATCGCCGCAAGCGATTTCAATTGCAAACACACGTCCTGGAATAGCCGCATCTACAATCCCAACGGTCAAATTCTATCTGCTTACCTAGATGCACATCCGCAACTCTCCTCACTCACTCCTAACGAACCATCATTCATTCCAATTAACTTCCATCTCGATATCCTAGACATCGCATTTACCCAAAACATTTCTTTAATACCAACAATTTACGCTCTTTCCGAACTCAGTTCCGACCATAACCCAGTTATCCTGCACCTCGGACCTATATCTTATGACCCACTTTTAGAATTTCGTCAAATCATCGATTGGACCAAATTTACCCAGTTCCTAACAGACCAAATTGATCTCATTTCTGTTATAAACATCCATCACGACGTAGATCTAACGACCACCTCCTCTAAAATTGTATTCTAAATTCACACAAACGAAAAACCACCACGACCATCACCCCTATACCCACCACTTTATCGCCTCCCCACGACTACATCTCTCACCGAAATTTGCCAAATCATACGTTCCCTTTGCAAACGTAAAGCACCCGGTCCCGATCAAATCACAAACTTTATGATCCAACACCTCCCACGCAAACCTTACCGCTTTCATCAACTATACTAAAGAAGACTAAAAACCAATTAAAAAAAAAAAACAAACGTCAAAATAACCCCAAAAACTTTAAAAAAAAAAAAAAAATAAAAAAAAACACTTCTTTTTTTGTTAAACATCAAAAAAAAAACTCCACAAACATCAAACACTTTGACCTGTCTGGCACGCTGGTCTTGTCTACATACTCAATCCGTTCCAACATCCAATCAAGGTTAATCAGCATAATCCATTTATTTTTGTCACACTGCTGCGCCGTATCCCAATCAAGTAAAACAACGTCAAATCCTTAGTACGCTATCTAACAGCCGGAGTTCCGCAAAGCTCCGCCCTTTCACCTACAATATTTAATATCTAAATCCATAAGATTCCAACAACCCCACGTACCAAACAAGCCTTGTACGCCAATGACACCGCCATCCTCACATGACCCTGGCAATCCAATCAACTAACTCAATACCTACAATCCGCACTTAACGCCCTAGAACCCTGGTTTTCTGGTTGTCTTATTTTCGTTAACACAAACTTGATGGCCAACTAACTATCCTCATACTCCTATTCCATGGACCAAATCCGCCAAATACCTTGGCGTTATCCTAGATAACCGCCTCACCTTTGCATCCCACATCCAATCGGCTTCTAACAAAGGCCGTACCTCCTTAAAATTGCTAGTTTCTCTTATGCCGTATAAATTCCCTAACACCAAAAACAAACTTTTCCTTAACAATTTTTTTATAAATTCCATTATGACCAACTAACCATCCTCATACTCCCATTCCATGGACCAAATCCCGCCAAATACTTTGGCGTTATCTTAGATAACTGCCTCACCTTTGCATCCCACATCCAATCGGCCTTTAACAAAGGCCGTGTCTCCTTAAAGTTGCTAGCCTCTTTATGCCGTATAAATTCCCTATCACCAAAAAACAAACTTTTCCTTAACAAATTAATTATAAATCTCATCATGCTCTATGCGTCTCCCGTCTGGAATCACGACGCCGACACCCACATCCGAAAACTTCAAACAATCCAAAAAAAGTCCTCTGTTTTACCTTTAACGTTCCTTGGTACATTCAAAACAACGACCTACATCACGACACCAATCCACCTACTATCCTAGCACAACTCCGCCACCATATCCTTCATATCACCAAAAACCAAACCCACTCCAATCCGCTCATCTGCAAAGCCACCGATTACGACATATTATATCCCTTCAAAATTAAATGCCCTAAGACCGCTTTTCCCGACGATGTCTAAAACACTCCCGCTCCCTTAAGACTAACATAAAAATTTCTGTTGCAGATCACATCCCTCAAGATAACACGGGGTACAAGGATATTCCTGGTCCATCAATTATAGCCACGACAACACAAGACCCATTGTAGTTTTTATTAAAGTAATAATTAATTATTGTTTACTATTTTCTGCCGAAAGCCGAAACTAGGCTATTTTCAAAAGCTTATTGCTAGATGCTATAAAATATTATTTCCTATAACTTAACCTTTTGTAAAATAATATAAAATTTTCTGAAGAAACATAAATTTATTCCTGTAATACAATGTATATGGTTTATAATATCATAAATTACGTAACATTTTAGAAAGCAGTTACTTAATAGTTATTTGAATCATTAGACCAGAAACTGATCTTTTGCGAGTGTGAGGATGCGTTTGTCCGATCACTCGCAAAAACACTTTCTGGCCAAGTGATACACACGATTAATTCAATTTTTAAATAAATTGGTAATACCATTTGGCAGCTGTCAACATGGTGTCATTTTGGCATATACTAAAATACGTGTTTTTTTTCTATGTTTGCGTTTAAAAGATCTATAAAATCCTTCAAAATAAGGGTAAAAGAGTACTGCAACATATTATTTAGGTATTCTAGGTTAAGGATTGTACTGTCAACATTTGCCAACATTTAGTAATTTTTTTGCCGGTTGAGGTCAAGAAAATGATTCTTATAAGTTTTTTTAGTATCGAGACAATGTGAAGTTCTATTATAAATAATATAGAGTGTGGCTTATAACATAAAGAGTTTTTAATGGTGTCATATTGCTAAAACAAAAACAACTGCAACTAATAAATTTGTTTAAAATTGAGTATAATTAACTTATGTGAAGTACACATGGTGATTTTAAATAAGAAATAACGTTCACTTAATTATTTACTAATGAAGCTGAATATTGTTGAGATAAAATCTATATGGTTTATTGTCAATTGACAATTACTTTGCTACCAATTCATGTTCACCTGGTCAGTGTTTAGATTTTATCCTTTTAGACAACTGACTGATAATGGTGTTACTTCATTCCATCTCCCACTAAGTTTGCTGCCAGTTTTGATAATTTTTTCTAATTGTGACATATAAAGTGACATTTTTCATAATCAAAGTGGTCTAGTTTTCGTAACTGGTTAATGGTTCGTCAGTTGTAACGTCAGTTACACTAGATTAAAATTTCAATTAGAAATGGATTTTAATGCTTTTTAAAACAATTTTTTTTATATTGGAAAAAATATGATTGTTTTTTCATTTGTTTTGGAAATTACAATTGGTTAAAATTATTTTTTAACTTTTTTCAAAATTAAAAAATATTGTATGTTACATGTAACGTGACAAAACGCTAATATGTAACATGTCATGAAGCATGATTTTTGTAACTCAAGCGATATTCCGAGTTCTCGCTACGTTCGTCCAAAAATAATCACATTTGTTACAAAAATTATACGTTTCGTCACTGGTATCATAAACAGCTATTTAAGTACCAGCTAGAAAATATTAAATCTTACCTACAAAACTTAAATATGTAAGTACTTGAAATTGTCAAAACTAAATTACGCCCATAATACAACAATTTAACTATATCTATGTACAGGGTGTTCCAACAATATAGTAAAGTATGTTTTTACCTAACCAGTATTATTGGCGTAAAAGTTGTATTGACTGTGGTAGAGGAACGCGTATTTTTTAAAAATATTGAAAGTTATACAGGGTGTTATTCGTATGGTACATTATTAATATTGTATTGTAATGTAAGTGTTATGTATGGTGCCCCAGAAGATCAGAATAAACGTGTATGATTTTGTTAATAGAACTCTCTGTATTGGATTTTATTTTTGTATTTTACGTGTTCATACAAACATTTATTTTATATGAAACATTTACTGAAATTTTCTAGTTCTTTAGATATTTTACCATTAAGTATTTTGACAATTGATAAAAGAAAGAAGTAATATTGCATTATTGTTTAGCTCAAGAAATATTTGCAATTTTATTTACAGGGTGTTTATTACGGCCATCTAAATTAGAAAATTTTAAAATAAAAAAAAATCAATTTTTTAAACGGCACACCTTGCATTTGTTTTTATTCAGTATCAAGCAACCTTCTATTTTTATTAAATATGCCCTTTAACGTTTAACATATTTTAAGGAATTTTGATCAAATTATGCTGTTGATGATTATTATAATTAAGGAACATTCCTTGTTCCTTTATTAACATGAACCAAACATTTAAAGGAGGCTTTCATATTAAAGTTAAAGATTTTGAGTGTAGAGTAAGCTGAAGCTGAAGTTAGATTTTTCGTTAAATTTGAACCACGTACTTATACATTATTCTGAGTAAATGTGGCAGTGATGCATTTTACAATGCAGATTTGTTACATTAGGAACAGTTATACTAAATTAATAAACGGTTTAAAATGAAAGGTTTGAGTTTTCTATCAATATAAATAAAATCTTTTTAGTTTTTTTCTGAGATAGTTTAATTTATTTTTATTCAAGTAATTTTAAACATAAGAAAATTTTATTTTACGTAGAATGATTTAGAAGCTGAATAAGGTTTTTCTTATTTTTAAAGAAAGATTTTTGCACAATAAAAGTTTATTTAAAAGAGTGCATTAGTTTTAATTAATTCAATAAGGATTTAAATAGACGTGTTACTTATACATAGTTTGCATGAATACTGGTGAATTAAACATTTTTCCTTCTTCTTACGCTTTTTTTATGTATGCATTTTCTCTAAGCTGAGGTAAATTTATTATAAAATAGAGTATATGACAATTGGTTACTGAACTAAACATTAAAAAAAACTTTTGTAATAATCGTATTACATGTCTTGGAGTTACCAGTATTTAATAGGTTTGTTTTGTTAAAGATTTCGTAACCTTTTGTATAACGACTTGTTTATTTTGTACAACTAATTAGTAGGGTTATATTTTCGCTTCTGGAAGTTTGTTTTAATTAAAGCTTTGATTTAATCAAAACAATTTACTTTCGTAATTGTATATTTTTCGGTATATATACCTTCGCCAACGTATCATTCGAGTATTGTCTTCAGATTCTCCTACAAAAAATGCATTTTCTGGTAATTATATTTGTATTTCTTTGTAATTTAAATATTAAGTTGTGATTGTTGCAGGTTGTATTGTCCGTCCTTTTGGCGACTGCTGTAGCTGCTCCTCTTGATACCGTTGCTGTAACTCACGACACCTTAGGAAACTACAATCTACAACTTAACGTTCCTGGAATTTCGAGAGTAGAACATCGTGATGCTTTCGGAAACGTAAACGGAGCATATTCGTACGTGGATCCTTATGGTTTCGTTAGAGAAACGCGCTTTTCATCTGGTGTTCATGGAGTACATGCTGTAGGTACCGACATTCCTTTGCCTGTACCAGACACTCCTGAAGTTGCACAAGCCAAAGCTGAACATCTTGCCGTTCTTCACGCCGCATATTCAGCTGCACCACCTTCGCCTCATTTCTTTGACTTTTAAGTTATTTGAAAAATTGTTATTATTTCTTTGGAAATTCAATATTTTTTACGTTTTTGTAAATGTTTATTATTTATTGAAAAATAATTAGATCGTTAACATAAAAGAGGCGTACGTGTTGAAAAATATACCTGCAACGACTAATTACAACTGCTAATTAAGATAATATTATTTTAGAAAGGTAGTTAGATAAATTGGTGACCTTAACACTACAAATAAACAATGCTTACGGCACAATTGTAAATTACAACTAATTTTTCCAAAAGACTTTAAATAAAATAATTTCCATGCAACTGACGTTTTTTTTTTCAACTCTCAGATTTCCAAGAATCAAAACGAGAAGATTTACGTTACTGAGCAATAACAATAAAAATAAAATAAATTTGCAAGACACGTGACTGTTGGCTTACAGATTAGCAAAGTACCGAAAGATTGAAAGTGTACTTAATTCCATAAGTGATTTAACCAGATTCAGTATTATCTAACAGACACATCTTCAAATTTGAATTTCTATAAAATCCTTTTGTGTGATATTTTTTTAATATTTTGTTTCTTATAACTATTAAATTATGGTTTAAGAGGTACATTTGCATAAATCTTTGCGTTTATGTTTTATATCTTACCTCTAATAGTCATTCAAATTTAAAAATCTTTTTGAAGCAGTATTGTCGAAAACGTTGTCTAGATTCTTCATAACCGCAATGAGAGGTCTACATAGACCATATTTTAATTCAAACATAGTCAGCACAATACTGTTCCAGTTTTGACAAAAGCATTTCTTGTTCGCAATTTCTTTCTATCATTTTAGTTATGCTTAAAATTAGCAAATCATTCGTTTTTAAACAAATAACCTCACTAAAACTAAAAGAAATAACTTGGCCCTATGAGGCTTGTAGTCATTTGTTCTGGTCTACATGTCCGATGATCTTTTGAGAAGCTGTAGGCGGTTTTAAAATGAAAATTTGTAAGTGGATATCTGGATGCAAGGTGCAGTTATCACTGATATCAGTGTAATTGTATAGGCATAAATTAAAAACCAGAATTTCTAAAATGTAAACATACAGATAGCACAAAATGCCAAAATGGAAAAATAGAAAGCAAATGAGAATTATTTTTACACTCACCACGATGGTTGTAGCATTAAAAAAAAAGAAAATAAACCCAAGCAAAAATAGGAATCTGATCTGGTAGTGACCGAAAGAAATTAAACGTAACACGTTGTTTTAGTAGCACAATTGTAATCAGATCAAAATTTTGGTTTGCATTAATTAAACCTCATAAGTTAATAAATTACAAATGGCCGTAAAATTCCCTTGTGTTTTTGCAACGAAAACTGACAGATAAGTATGTTATCAAAATTGTTCGCTATTTGTATTCAGTTATTTTAGAGAAGTTGTTGGTAAAATACAGATACGGGCTTAAAATATTTAAATGGGACCAGCATAAAACTACGGCAACAATTTATTGTAACAAGTGGGTGAGCCAAATAAAACCTATGTCCTAATAAGGCCGCCAATGTTTGTAGAAGTGTGCGTGTACATTAGCTAACCCACACAAGCACAGAAAGTGGCCCATACCGCGAGCGTGTTAGAACTTGCAGTCGAAAACAACCACAACGCGCTACGCACGCTTGTTTTTATAAAATTCTGGCAGCGTAAACAGTAAGTATTTTTATTTTTATTTGTACACGGTGTGCTGTGTTTTGTCTATAGGATAATTATACTTTCAGCCATCTCCTCGCTTAGTGAAAAAGCTGTAACTCGGTGTATTCCATATAATTTTTGTATTGTTTAGCCATGTGCTATGCCCTAATAAAGCCTATACAAATAATGTATAAGCCTTATAACGGCCAGGTATAGGCCTTATTAGGACAATGTTTTATGTCAGTTAGAAAAGTATTACAGTAAAGTAGTAAATCCTTGTTTTCAGTAACATCATGGAAAACGAATCACCAGCTCTTACCACAAGAAAAAAAGGGCTCAATGGACTTCGCAACAACTGGAAAACGCTGTTAAAATGGTAGAAAGGAATATATTTTCTACATATGCTGCTGCAACCAGAGACAACATCTCAAGAAGAACCCTACGCAACCATCTAGCGAGTGGTTCGACTACACGAAAGCTAGGTCGGCATATACAAAACAAGAATATGTAGTTGTCAGAAGAATTATACGTTTGGCTGATGTTAGATGACGATGATCGACGTAGTGAAGCACAGATGATAAATCCAGTTCGTGCTCAGAAATTAAATAAAGACATTGTTGGCGATCACTTTTCCAAATACAAAAGCGTGCTGGGTAGACTTGGGAAAAAAAAAAAAAAAAAAATTTAAAAAATAATGATAAAAAATTTATATCTTTGCACTGTCAACAAGAAGTTTTATTTATTTATTTATTTATTTATTTATTTATTTATTTATTTATTTATTTATTTATTTATTTATTTATTTATTTATTTATTTATTTATTTATTTATTTATTTATTTATTTATTTATTTATTTATTTATTTATTTATTTATTTATTTATTGAAATATGAGTTGTATACAAGACATACCCAAAATTACAACTACATACCTTATCAAATAAAAATGCTTACAGAGTAATATTAAACCAACAAAAATCAAGAAAAATAAACGAAAGGCGTATTTACACTATGTTCAATATCTTATATCTAAATGCTTTATAATTAAAGTTAAATATGTCGATAACATTTGGTACAAACTTATTGTAAGTGGAACACAATCTCGGTATTGGAGAATATAGATATATATTTGTTCATGCGAATGGTGATGAAAATAAAAAATAAGAACGAGTACTGTATCAGGGAATATTAATTTGTATGGATGATAGTAAGTTAGGGTTATCATATAAACTATTTACGATTTTATACAAAACTAGAATGTCGTTTCTAACTCTTATTGATGATAGAGGTCTAAGTTTAAAATAAGTGCAAGCAGATGTGTAATCAGTAATTAAAATAAATGAATTTGCTAGAAATTTCAAAAAAACTTTTTGTACTTTTTCAATACCGTCTATATTATTGCGATAATGAGGGTTCCAAACAGATGACGCATAGTTCAGTGTACTGTATACATAAGCATAGTACAAAGATTTCCAAGCTTTTAAAGTCTGAAATCCTCTAATAGAGCGGAATATGAACCCCAGAGATCTAAATGCTTTCTTAGTGATGTTATTTACATGGATGTCAAACAAAAGCTTGGAATCGAAAGTTATTCCTAAATTTCTTTTTTGCTGAGCTCTAGCTAAGTTACTATTATTTAGTTTATAATCACATTGGGTACAATTACGCTTAGGGTGAAGGTAATAACATTACATTTAGTTTCATTTGATGTAAGAGAATTTTCAACGCAATACGTTACTAAACGATTTAAATCATCTTGAATAAGAGAAGGGTCAGCACTACTTGATACCACGCGGAACACGTTTAGGTTATCTGCATATAATAAAAATTTACTGTGCACAAAATAGTTACTAATGTCATTTATATAAATGTTAAAGAGTAAAGGACCTGGAAGTGATCCTTGTGGTACACCAGACGATAGGTTTACGTAGTTTGAATAAAATTTATTGATTACAACTGCTTGAGTTCGGTTTTCTATGTAAGAGGTAAGCCATCGGTAGAGATTTCCACTAATGCCAACTTTCAATAGTTTATGTTTAAGAATATCATGATTTATTGTATCGAAAGCTGTACTAAATTTCGTGTAAACAGAATCAACTTAATAGCCATTATCTATGGATTGAGAGAGGTAATTAGAGTATTCAAGTAAATTAGTTTCTATTGATTTCGATTTAGTGAAACCATGCTGTTCTGATATTAGTAAGTGTTTATTTGCAAAATAAATTTTAGGTAAAACAAGTTTTTTAAATAATTTAGCAAATTGAGATTAAATTGAAATTGGTCTATAATTTGTAACAATAGATTTATTACTTTTTTCAATACTGAGTAGCATGTTTTCAAAACTGGGAAAATTTGCTTGTGAAGAATTAAAATTAACAAAAGCGGCAATGCCAACGACGATGCACAATTTTTAATAAATAGGGATGGTATACTGTCAGGTCCAGGACCCTTTTTAGTATTTATAGACGATAATATAACAAAAATTTCCAATTCTGTGAGTTGAATGGAACCAATATTTGATTCCTGAAAGTAGAAGTTTTCTCTTAAAGGTAAAGGAAATGGAGTAGAAGTAAACATTGACTTAAAATAATCATTAAACAGATTTGATATTTCTTTAGGATCTTCAGCTGTTGTACCGTTAAAAATAACCGAGGATGGAATTTTGGGCTCTTTGTTTCTATATCTAATAAAACTCCAAAAATGTTGTGGATTACAAGAAATACTAGTCTCCGTTTTTTTAATGTAATTTTTGTAATCACAAGAGTTCATAAATAAGTGAGTCTAATTTATTTTGAAATTTTTTCCACTTACGATGAATATTTATTTTTTCTTTAATTAATTTTATTGTTTCTTTAGAGAACCAACTGGAATTTTTTTGTTAATTGGTTTAGTTGTTGGAACGTGGTTAGTTATGCAGTTATTGATCACTTTATAGAAAATATCCAACAAATGATTAGGATCTTTGCCTTTAAGTAGATCGCCCTAATTTATAGATGACAAATTCTGATTAATGTTATGATAATTTGCTTTTTTTAAATTATAATAAAATTGGCTTTTAGTATTTATAGCATTATCTGTAATATTGGCATCGACAATGAAAGATATAGGTGGATGATAATTATCAATAGTAATCAGAGGAATACTACATAAACAAAGATCAGAAATGATATTACAATTATTACTAAAAACTAGATCGAGCAGTCTATGGTTACAATTAAACACATTGTTATACTGTAATAAATTACATAGTGATATTGATTCCGTAAGTAACACTGATTTATAATCATTACATAGGGTTATAGACTTATATCTTAATATAGATTCCTTAAAGTGAAGGGAAGAAATAGAGTCACTATCCTTGATTGAATGTGCCGAAGTTTCGCCCGACCTATGCGGGTTTCTTCAGGGCTTCTGTTTATTTATGTAAAGAAATTACAGAAATAAATACATGTGCATAAACAAGTACGATCGCATATCATTATTTTTTTAAAAAGTATAAAAATTATTAAGTATAATACCATATAATAACATTATTCTGGACTTCCATTGTCTATATTTTAGTTTAATTGAATAAACACAACGTTTCAATTTCTATTGAATCTGCAATCGTCTTCAGGTGAGAAAAATGAAATGGTCAGAGGCAAGAATTATACAAGGAGAAGAGCACTGGTACAAGAGAAAATTTAAAGAAGCAGCGTTTATCGAAAACAACAAGAATGTCTTTAGTCAACCCAGCGTAGAGATTAACTATGTGTGGAAACCCTTAATTAGACGCCTGATTAATCTTAGTTTACGGTAACGTCCCCCTTCATTAACTTTGTACACTTGATCGCTTCACTAACTTTGTATTAGTATATAAGTTATAGTAGTCTTTAAGTTTGTTAGTATTCACCTGAAGACGATTGCAGATTCAATAGCAATTGAAACGTTGTGTTTATTCAATTAAACTAAAATATAGACAATGGAAGTCCAGAATAGTGTTATTATTTCAAACATAACATTGTCTAAACCATTCAAACGTATATAATACCATATCCCTAATTTAAACAAATGTGTCAATTAGTTATATCGAAACATTCTAACAATTATAAAATAATCACAAATTATTAATTAGTGGACAATTCTGTGTAAACATAGAAACATATACCAAATTATCAAGTAATTAATCATTTGTAATTATTTTATAATCGTTAGAATGTTTCGATATAACTAAATTGACACATTTGTTAAAATTAAGGATAGGTATTATACTTAATAATTTTTATACTCTTAAAAAATAATGATATGCGATCGTACTTGTTCATGCACATGTATTTATTTCTGTAATTTCTTTACATAAATAAACAGATGCCCTGAAGAAGCTCGCATAGGTCGGGCGAAACGTCAGCACATTGAATCAAGGGTAGTGACTCTATTTCTTTCCTCGACTTTAAGGAATCTATATTAATATATAAGTCTATAACCGTAATTTTTAGAGGATAAAATTAATTCAATTACATAGGGTGTTGAATCTTAAGAATAAACAATCTGGTATAATGTCCCACTTAATATATGGCATATTGAAATCACCACAAATTAAAATATCAACGTCATTTTGAATTTAAATATTTTGTAAATTTTAAAAAACGTTGTGAACGCATGAATATCGTTTGGAGGTAAGTATACTGCACACAAATAAAAAATACGTCTTTTTGGGGGCAATACTAGGCGCACCTAGATGTCTTCTGCAGATGAAGAAAAGTCTTCAATATGACATAAAGGAATGTTAGAATCACTTGCGATTAACACACCACCACCATTTAGTTTACTCAAGTTCGATGAACAACGATCTCTGCGGTATACGTTAAAATTTGAAGGAAACAGTTCACTACTATTTATATTAGAGTTTAACCAAGTTTCTGTTAAAATGATAATATCGTAGTGACTTATAGAAAAACAATATATTAAAAATGTGAATGTTTTTGTACGTAAACCTCCTACGTTCTGATAGTAAATAGACAGGCCCATGAAAGAATAAAGGTTTTTATTTAACGATGTATTTAAAAGTTTAATACTCGTGAGTTTATCGTAAGCGATGAATGTCGTCTTCCGATTTGATCAATAATAGGTTTAGACGTTTCATTTACTTTTACGTATATATTACAATTTCTGATCCATAGATACTTTATTTTATTTGCTTTTAATAATTGTCTTGCATCATAGTGTAGTTTTTTGTAGAATTCGGTAAGATGTTCATTGACATAGATGTTATTGGGTGATATGGAATTAATCTGTGTACCGGGACCAGTACTGCGGGCTTTTGGCTATTCACGAATTTTTGCCATTAACCCATCTTTATGCTTACGGTTAACGAACTTGATTAATATCGGAGGTGTCTGGTTTAAACTCCGCGTGGGAATGCGATAAATTGCATCAAAATCAATAGAGTTGAGAGAAAAATCAATTTATTTGGAGAAATTTAGAGCTACGTCAACGATGTTTTTGGTTTTTTGTAAGAAATACCACATATTTCTAAATAATTTTTCCTAGAGAGTTGCTCCATTGATTCAATTCGTGATTTAAGGTCAGAGACGTTTTTCTTCAATTTTTTGTTTTCATCTCTAAGTATACTAATATTTTTGGGTTGGAATTTATTGCACTTAATTTAGTTTTAAAATTGGTGATTATGTCACTACAGAATGTTACTGATTGTAACAAGTTTTCATAGCAGGCCTCGTATTGTTAAATTTTGTGTTTATTTCAATTAATAAATTAAACATTTTATTAGTGGTGACCGATTTAATATCAGAGTTTGCACGTGTAGAAATAATACCGTATTGTTTACATACCCAGTATACTCCTTCGGTATGCAAAATTTCCATAGGAACATTGACACATTGATAATGATAAAGCTTTGAGTATGCTCCTGTACACTTAATACTAACACTTGAAAGGCACATTAGATTACATTTACTTAAATTTGCCATATTATAGATTATTTTATTATTTATGTGAATTGTGCAAACACGTCCGTACAGTTCAATGATATTACTCGAACTGACAGCCAAAGCGAGAAAGAAAGTTCATCAAACAGAGAATGAGCATGTTGATAGTGTGACTGTTGTAGGCTGCGGAAATGCTATAGGATCAGCTATTCCGCCAATAATATTTCAAAAGGCATGAGACTAAAGCCAGAATTCTAAGATAATTTACCTCCAGAATCTTTGGTGAAGATGATACCAAAAGAAAATATTAACTTTCATAGAGTTTATTAATCATTTGAATAAATACAGAACATCAGGGCCACGTCTTTTCATATTTGATGGTACAAAATGCTACCTGGATAAATCTAAAATTCCTTTATATTGTCTTCCGTCAAATACCACACACGAGTTCAGCCCATGGATAAATCTGTTTATCGTTTTTTTGAGCACCATTGGGACCAAGAGTTAATTAAATACGTCATTCAGCATCCCAAATAAACCCTTAACAAGACAATCTTTAATGTCATTCTCTCACAAACATGGCCAAAATGTGTGACTATTACCATTGATTATACGACGGAGTCAGATTGACAAACCTCGTATAAAAATTGGAAACACTTTAACCGCATTCGGCCACCAGGCGGCGATACTGAAGTATTTGCAGTACTGCATTCAAACGCTCAAATTCGTTAAAAAGGTTATTGTCATCGCTAAATTTTGTAGTACAGTATTCAATTGCGTGATGTCGCTGATTCAAATTGTTAGCGCTGAAAAATGCAAACGGTATATAATGTTCGCGTTGAGTAAACAATGACGCAATCCAAACTTTCTCACAAGTTGTTATTGTAGCAGTTGCATTCCGTTACGATAAGAACTGAAAATGTTTTTAATTTATAATTAGGGCATTCTTTTGTTAAACGGTTTGCCGAAATTTGTGGTATAGCGGCAACTTGGAAGTTTTAAAGATACAATGTTTATTATTTGCAAAGTTGTAAAATGACAAAAACAACTTCTTTTCCAACTCAGCCTGTTAAGAATTTCTTGTTGCTCCTTTAAAAATATGGTGCCGACAATTGCACTGAATCTCTCAATAAACTAATTTGTACCATCTGAAATGTATAGAAGTTATTAAAAATGCAATAAAGATGCCGGAGAAAAAAAGATAAAATAACTTATTTATGTTGTTTCTAGTCCACGTTGAGTCAGTTTGTCGTATTGAACCTATGGGAAGAAACCGGCAATTGCAATGGTTTTAGGCAAAAATTAGAAGATACCTACCTACTCTATTTCAGCTACCCTTTTCATTACGCATTTAAGAAATTAGTTGTATTTCCGAATTCGAGACCGATTGTGTGTTTGCACCTTAATATTTCATAATCTCTGATTGTAATTTATAAACGATCTAGTTTTAGTTAGATATTAATTAATTTTATGTGTGTGTTATTTGTGTGTTTTGAACGTGATTAATATATTATGTAATAAGAGAAAGAGCAATTTTCCAAACTTAAAATGTATAGATTTCCCACAGAAGATCCAGCTAGGATGAAAAAGTGGTTAGTAAATTCAGAAAATCTAGTTTTATTTGACCTTGACAAGGAAAAACTGAGAACTCGTTACGTTTGCGAACTTCATTTTGATGCCGGATCATTTATCAATCATACGAAACATCATCTCATTCAATCAGCGGTCCCTTCAAAATATAATCATGTTTCATCCGATTTATTCTTACCAAGTACTTCAACCACGGAAGCAACTACATCACCTCCTCTTGTGGTCGACATTCCAAAACGTACATATAGTAAAAACGAAAAATGGATCCTGAGATTTCTCAAGATGAAGATGAAATTCAGTGTGATACAACAGAAACAGATTTGACACGTTTGAGAGAATTAACGGATATGCCATCATCACGTAAACGACAATCAAAAAAAATTAGTAACGAATGAGAACAATGTCGCTTCTAGAAAAAACTAATAAGGGATTTAAAATTATGTAAAAGAAAAATTAATCTAAAGAAATCACAAATATCCAAACTAAAGAAAAGAATTTTTCTTATTAAAGAAAGGACTAAATTGGACAATATAATAAAAAGTATGAGTTTCCATCAAAATACTAAAAATTATTGCAAACATGCAATTTAGAACCAAGACAACAGTATGGAACAACAGCGAAAAGAACTTGGCATTAATGATGTTTTACAAATCTCCAACAACCTATAAATTCTTAAGAAATGACTTAAAAATAATTTTACCATCGCCTACAACAGTCCGAAGTTGGATAGGTTCTTCCTATTACAAAACAGGGTTCGACAAAAACATCTATATCAAATAAAGAAAAGTTTTTCTTAAATCAAACTTGGAAAAATCCTGTGCCGTGTGTTTTGATGAAATGTCAATAATGCAATTTTTAGAATATTCAAAAAGCATGGACGTCATCGAAGGTTTTGAAGATTTAGGCCAATTGGGGCGAAAAATAAAAGTGCTAAACTTGCATTAGTTTTTATGGTAAGAGGGATTTACAATTCATGGAAATTACCCTTATCATTACTTTTTATCTAATTCTGGTGTGAAATACAAAGACTTGGCAGTTCTTATTCAAGAAGCACTAAAAACTTAATTTACGTAGGTTTACTCCTTAAAATAATAATTTGTGACCAAGGGACAAGTAATCAGAGTGCACTAAAGTTATTAAATGTTACCGTCGAGAAACCTCACTTTAACGTGTTAAACAGAAAAATATATGCAATCTTTGACGTCCCTCATCTCTTTAAAAGCTTCCGTAATAATCTTTTAGTAGGCGATTATCAGTTCGATGACAAAAATATGTTTTGATGACATCAAAAAAACTTACCAGATCGATAAAAAACATAAACTGCAAAATGTTAATGAAAATAACAGATGCACACATTTATCCGAACTCTTTTCAAAAATGAGTGTTAAACTTGCTGTTCAAGTAATGTCCCATTCTGTAGCTGCTGCGATTAAAACTTGCATAAAAACAAAGGAATTGATCAGCAATACCGCAGAAAATACAGCTGAATTTATAAACTTAATGAACAATTTATTTGATGTTTTAAATAGTAGACAATTATATACCCGGAATCCTTACAATTGCGCCCTTTCTGAAGAAAATAAATTAGCTATATCTGTACTGGAAAATGCAAAAACCTAATACCTAAATTGAAAAAATAAAAAGATATAGTAGTAATATGAATGCGACTACAAAATTACTACCCCACCGTGTTTTAATGGTTTATTACAAACAATAAATGGTGTTGAGCAATTATTTGTAGATGAACGAACGAACTTAGATATAAAATATATAATAACGTGCAGGTTGAATCAGGATGTGATAGAAAATTTATTTTCTGTATACCGACAAAAAGAAGGATACATCACGATTATTTAGAACGATCTTCCGTTCATACTCAATACATTCCCTAATGAAACCACCAAAGTCTTCTAATTGTGAAGCTGATGATGGTACTTATGTAATGCTTGACATGGATCCGGACATGAAAACTGTCATTGAAAGTGGAGATAAACCGCATCAAGGCGACAAAAGATGATGAAGATGAGACCATTATGTCATCATCAACATCAAGTGTTTCCAGCTTGAACTCGGTTCCAAGTACCAATACTATAAATGTGACAAGTGAAGATTGTTCTGTAGCATATTTTGCGGGCTACTTAGCTTGTACGTGTATAACAAAATTAATTGTACATCATGTAAAAATTGTTTAATCACTAATTCTAAGTTAAACAACCAAAAAGAACTATTGATTTTATACAAAACTTACGATAATGTAACTAAGATAGCAGAAGGGGGCTTTATGCACCAAGTGAAAATTATTTACATGTAGTTACTTTGTGTTTAAAGAAATTCCAAAAATGTTTTGATAATATTTACCATGAGACCAAATTAAAGTTCAAACTTATGCGTAAAATTCAAAAGAATATTATTATTATAAATTGGTTAGCACAAGATGAAATTTGTAAAGAACATAAATTATTTATACTAAACAAACTTTTAGTTACAAAAATATTTAAATGTTCAAAATTAATTTGTAATAAAATTATTACATCAAATAAACCCAATCCAAAATTCAGAATTTTACAGCACAAATAAATTTAATTAAGGTGGACCTATACGAATGTGGTAATTATAGTAAATTATAATTTTGTTTATATTTTTTATAAAGTAGTTAAATCCATAGTAGGTATACACACTATTTATTAATAAAAAACACATTTTTTTTTAAATTTTGAACATTATTGTTTTATTCCTTATTACTTACTAACTACCTAAATAATATATCAATAATTTTGTTCGGTCAAAATTTAACGTGTTTTGATGCTTTTTGATGATTTACTACTGTTTTAATCAATGGTTTTAATTAATAGGTACAAAACGGTATTCTGCCATTCCCCAGTGACATAATAATTGACAGTATAATTGACAATTTGTATCAAAATCTGTGGTAACTTGGTATTTTTTGTAGACAAAATTTTTGAGAATCCACGAGCTTTGTTTATATACCTAGTTCAATTATATAATCAAAGTTACGACTTATCTGGAGTAACAGAATTTGGCAATTCTGCTACTTGACGCATTAATAATTATTAGAAAAAACAAGTCAAGTGTATTTTTTAATCGTGAGACCGTTCCAAACACACGACCTATTTTTTAATATTTAAGTATAAAGCATTACTATTTTTGCAATATAAATTATCTGGAATATTTTATACAATTGATTTGCTTTGAATGGTGGTTTTTAATGTCTGTCCTTGTATTAGAAGAAGGATCGACACTACGTTTATTGTTTTGACTGCATTTAAACATCATTGAAATTTAAAACCGCAAGACTTTGCTTAACATAACAAACAATGACATAATTAGCTTCGCAGACTCAGTTCTATCATATCAGAGTCTCGATAATCGGACTGGTGCGTAACTTTGCTTATCAAATTCTAACAAGATAATTTTGTACTAGCAGCGCCATCCATTGTAATTTTTTTAATTATAAACTGCGTTTCCAAAGCTGCCATAAGCTCTGCCAATCTGACCCCGTCGTATAATCAATGCTATTACCAATATCTCGAATCGGTTTTGCGCTACAGGGTTATATCCATATAACTCAGATTCTATTCCAAAAGAGGCGTTTGCGCCCTCTGCGTTGTCAAAACTGCAAATCTGAAAGATTTAGATGGGTCAGGCTAATAAAATATTTTACTGTTCAATTAGACTGTTTAAAAAAAAAGATGAAAAAGTTTTGATTAATATAGTACTTTTACATAATGACAAGCTCGTTAAGTCTGATCAAAAATGACCAAAAGTAATTAATAAGATCTCATTATATTTAAGATAAGTATTGATAACGTTTTGTATTAATTAAAAAGTTGAATACATACTTGTTTTTCTTAAGACCTTGTTAAGACACAGTATTCCCAATAAGACCAAAGTGACATTTTAGTTATTTGTGTTCACAAATGTGTGATTTTTGTTTCTAAAGCAATTTTATTCTATATACAGGGTTATTACAAATGATGTTCATGATTTCAAGCAAATCGAGTTTTATTCGTTTTACAAATATAAGAAATAGTTACATTTGAAAAAAAACTCAAAAAGTTTTATAACAGGTATTCAGAATTACAAATGTTTAATATAGGAGTCCCTTGTAACACTACAGATGTCAAACCTATAACCAGGTAATCTCTCAGGTAGCAGATTGTTAAGTTTAGCCCTAACAACCAAGTGGTAATGTTGAAGTGCGCCATCCAATTGCAGAATGAAATTTGGGGAATCTTGCTCTAATTGTGGTATAAGCCATCCCGTCTTCATGTCCAAGAAAAACTATTTTACTTATTGTTTGTTTAATAAAGAAGAAAGACCCGTACACTTTCAAGAAATAGCTGATACATACCGAAATCAATGTAAACAAATCTTTATAAATTTTTCTTTCCAGCGGTACCAACGAAAGTGGTTTTAATAAATAAAATTCCAGTTACATATGCAATCGAAATCAGGAACATCATTTGTAATAACCCTATATTACGAAGTTTAATAAATAAATAGTAGTATTTTAAATTACCAGTGCATTTTTATTATAAACCTGCTAGTTAGGTAATAAACAAATCAATGTGGGCCTTATTTGGTGAATTTACCTCACATTATTATTCTTGGTTGTTAATACTTTCGAATTAAAAATATACTGCAATTTCCTGTTTTTAATTTGAGTTTTAAACAAACACAAAAATTATATAAATTGTATTTAATTATTAAGTGTAATTTTGTAGAATTTAATTTAATTTCTGCACAATTAAAAGAAATACCATTTAGAAAGTTCAATCTCTTTTAATTCGGGAAACAATTATAACTAAAAAACAAATTTCAGTATTTTGTAATTAAGAAAAATTTGCATATAAAATATTTTGCATTAGCAAAAACGCACGTGCGTAACACAAAACATAATCATCTACGTGGCTAAATAATAACATACCATTACGTTTCCCTTCACACTTTAGTCCGGCAGCCCTACTTTATTTAGAAATGCTTGCGCTTTTTGCATAAGACAGAAACAAATGTACAAATACAAAATAACTGACAAAAGTTATTGTGCATATCTACATATAAATGTGCAAACCACAAGATATAAATTCAAATTTTTTTTTTAATATAAACCATTTCTGAGAAAGATAAAGTATGTTTCGTGCATACACTTATTTTTTTTAATTTTATTTTCACTTGCGATTTCTTACATTAAACGAAATTTTATTAAGAAATAAATTAGACAAATAAAAATTATTTAAGTTTATTTATATAAATACAGATTAATAAATTAATAACACCTCTAGAATGAGAATTGAGGTTTCGGCCTTTCGTTGTCTGGAAGTTGCGACCTAACTTTCGCATAGAATGCAAGATGGGCTTCTCTAGCCGCAGCTACTTCAGGTGTTTCACCTAAAGCGCTTCTGGGAATTTCTTCAGCAAATTTGGTAAAGCCGCCTTGGTTGTGGCGTTGAATATCAATTAAAGGTTCAGTATGGTGTAACGATGGGAATCGTTGGATATGACCAAACGCATTTTGCTGAGGTAAAGTTGGTAAAAATTTGCGTACTTCTGCGTGTGCGGTTGCGTGATGGGCTTTAGCAGCGGCAACTTCAGGTGTATCTTGTAAGATACCTAAGCTGTTCAATACGGGAATGGCATCTGGACCACGAAATGAAGTGGGAAATGGGGTATGAGTTTGTTGAGACGCTCTGGGTGCATTACGTAAAGCGGCTTCGTGTGCGGCAAAGTGTTGATTTCTAGCAGCGACAACTTCTGGTGTTTCCCCAACGACTCCTTGTTGAGAATGTGCAAAATTTGTTCGTGGAAAACTTGATCCAGCCCGATCAGAGTTTAAGATTTGGAAACCATTTACTCCAGCCGAGTATTCTACATGTTGAACTTTGCCGTTAGTGTCGACGTATGAGTAACTACCGAGGGTTGTTCCATCAGCAGTTCGTTGTTCTGATTTTCTTTCTACATCGGATTGATAACCGTATTTATATTGACCTTCAACGTTTGCATCTTTGAAATTGGTTGAGGATTGATTCTACAGCTACCGATAAAGCCAACGAGCACACACCAATAATAAATACACCCTAAAATAAAAAAAAAATAATAATTTTGTATAACATTATTACTTGTAAATGACTTACTTGTAAATGCATTGTGCCGGAGATTGATTCTGAAGATAGATTGCACACATTAATTTTTATATGGTAGCCCTTCTCCAACTTATCGTAAGTGCAATACCCGAAAGTTGATTGCGACAATTTGAATCATTAGGTTGACCTTAAGCTATAGTCAATTAAGTATTAATTATTATTTTTTCTAATATTGTTTTAATGGTAATTCTCACCTTCGATCTTTTTTTAAATTGACGTTACTTTTCTATATATATCCTGTTGTGGCTTGAGATAACTAATAGAACTGTGTAACTGTACGTCAAAATAAAAAAATGAAGTTTTTGGTAAGTCCCACTTTATTGTAATTTATATTCGTAACTAGTTAGGAATGCAATTGAACAGGTAGCTCTTTCACTTCTTGTTACACTTGCTGCATCCGCACCAGCCGAGGAACAAGTGGTCAAAGTATCTCAAGACAATTTAGGTAACTACAAACTTAAATACGTGATTGAAGGTATCTCCAGAGTTGAGAACAGAGATGCAAACGGAAACATCGTCGGAGGATATTCATACATTGACCCTCACGGCGTACTAAGGAAAATCGAATTTACTGCAGGAGTAGGTGGATTTCGTGCTATCGGTGCCGACATTCCGGTCCAAGTTGTCGATACACCTGAAGTAGCACTTGCCAAAGCTCAACATATCGAACTTCTTCGTGCCGCTGAATTAAAAGCTGCCGAAATTCCAGTTGTAAAAGCGGAAGCTGTCGTCGGAGCACCCACACCAGCAATCATTGCACCGGCGCCAATCAGTCCCATTGTTCAATTGGGATCTATCCCTGAAACTCCAGAAATTCTTGCAGCCAGAGCTGAACATTTGGCCGCTCACGAAGCAGTTCAAAAAATGATGATGTAAATAATACAAAAGCAAAATAAATAAAAAATAATACAATTTTATTAATTTTATATTTTTTTCTCAAAAACAACTAGAACATCAATACTAGTATTTGCTTTACATTGTTTTATTTGAGCGATCTTACCAGATTCTTTAATGCATTGAATCCGGTTCAGTAGAGAACACTCTCGGTTGAGATACGACTTGTCCAATGTGAAAGACGATTATTGTCTTAAAGGTACTTGTATCCTTTTAGTTCTAATACTGAAAATGACAGCTGGGGAATTAAGAAATTTAAACTATAATATTTTCACAATTGAAGGTAGTGAAGAGAAGTATATCTACTACATTGAGATGGTATAATTTTGTCAAACTTACAGTCCGCAATTTCTACGTGTCCAAAAAACAATAAATTTTTTAAAAACAGGTTTTAAAAAATATTTACAGGGTGTCCATTTAGTGTGTAATTGTTCGATTATGGACTCTCAGACTACTTGTCCGAAAAAGTTTGAGCTTGATTCCCAAATAGTCTAAAATTGCACATTTTAAAAATATTTTCATATATACCGGGTGATTCAGAAAAACAAGGTCAAAGTTGATTTTGTTTAAATTGAACATCGTGTATATTTTTGCACTATCGAATAACTGCTAAAAATTTGTAAAATAATATATACTATATGGAAGTATTTTTAATATTAATTCAGCTGCAAACTCATCATTAAAAGTCACAGAAACAATTCATAAGAAACTTTATCCTAATCATTAATTTGAAAAATTTACAGGTATTTGTGATGTCAAAGTTTGAATTAAATTTTTTGGGTGCTTTACAGAAATCTTGCGATTTAGGATGTCTTCTGTCTGGATATTTTTGGGCATAGATTCTCGACGCTCTAGTACCGCATTTTGTTTTACTTTCTCCCAAGACTTAAATTATATCTATCAATTCAAGTCTGGTAAAATTTATTTTCATTTGCTACTAATTACAGCAACAATGAGATTACAAGTCGAATTGCAGTAGTTTGACGTTTCACCGAGAATTCTTTAAGCTGCAATTGTTTTTCATGACATGCTTAGTAAATAATATGGACCCAATATCTGGGTATTTTGACAAAATCCTACTTATCTGTTTAATTAAGAACTTTAGCTATAGGCTATGCTTCATAAAAAATACATGTAGAATTATATGCCAAATTCGAATATATAAAAAATATTTAGTGTGCTATTTGAAAATAAATTATAAATTTATTTATTAAAGTAGTTACTCTTTTAGAATACAGAATATAGCTTTGATTCATAGCTTTTTGGAGTATTCAGCAACATGAAATCAAACTACCCCTTAAAAATCCTATTTTACAAAAAAACATTTAAATATCTCCGATAGTGAAAAAGACAGATATAGCTTGATTGAAGTCTAATATCCTAAGGAATCCAAAAATATAATTTAGGTAAGTATGGTCTTTTGAGACCCCTTCAGTGTGGAGGTAGGAAAACAAACAACTCAAAAAAATGAGCTGGCCGACGTTTTGCCCCTACATAGTGAGGGCTTTCTCAAGTCTTGCACAACTCATACGTGGCGTCAACTCATACTTGTGCAAGCCTTGCGAGAGCCCTTACAATGAAGGGCGAAACGTCGGCAAGCACATCTTTTTGAGTTGTTTGTTTTCCTACCACCACACTGAAGGGGTTCCAAAAACCATTTTATTTTAAATTTTAAAATAGAATAAAACTTGAGGGTTGCTATTTGAAAGAATAAACTTGAACTCAGCAGCACTTTTCGGAACACCATACAATTTTATTATGTTTATATATTTTTTTTAAAACAACTCTCGGTTGAGTTACGACTTATCAATGTGATAGACGATAATTGTCTTAAAGGTACTTGTATCTCTTTAGTTCTAATACTAAATATGACAGATGGAAATTAAGAAATTCCAACTATAATATTTTCATAAATGAAGGTAGTGAAGAAAAGTATATTTACTATATTGAGGTAGTATAATTTTGTATTTCAGAAACAAATATATATTTAAAATAAAATTTAAGTTAGGTGAATGTGAGATGATGCTCAACTTATAGAAAAGTTGTCACCCTGTTTATAGAATTTATATGGCGTTACCTAGTGCAATAAATAAAGATAATCAAGAGCCACTAGGACCTCTCGATCTTCAAGAAAGAAAACAATCCGTAAAACAGAATCAGGTTATTATTATTACTAAGACACAGAATTCTACAAGAGACACACAAACAAAACCACAAAATCTAAATCTAGACACAACAATAAAAGGTACAGGTTATTTAAAAATGCGAATCGACGTAGTTCCACAATAGGTCGTACATACTAAGTCTACAAAAATAATGTTCACAAATCTTTTTGGTAAATATACTAAGTGACATAGAAAGAAGAACACCCAGTAATAATGAATTGATTTGAACAATTTTGGTATATTAGTGTATACGAATTAGATTAGTAAACGATCACAATTTGATAAAAATTAAACTGTTAACTTTTTCAAAAAATATAATAATGTGTTGCTCCACCACGATGTCTTGTGGACTTACTAACACGTCTGGGCATACTTCTAATAAGGTGATCGATTTCTTTTTGAAGTATCTCATCCCATGCTATCTGTAACTGATGCTGCAAAGCCGCTAGAGTTTGTGCAGGGTGAGGTAAATTGAGTAATCTTCTTCCCAAAATATTCCACACGTGCTCGATGGGCGAAAGGTCGGGAGATCTTGGTGGCCAAGGTAACAAAGGAATTTGATTGGTCTCAAAATGAGCCAAACAAACCCTAGCAATATGAGGTCGTGCGTTGTCTTGTTGGAATGTGCTGTTGGGGATGGTCTGAACATAAGGTACAATATGGGGGTCTACGACCTCCTGGATGTAGCGCTCAGCTGTCATGTTACCTCTAATGAAGACCAAAGGTGAACTACTTCCAATAGCAATAGCTTCCCATACCATAACTCCAACTGTGTGGTGCACATGCTTATTCACAGAAAATTGTTGATCTTGTCTTTCACCGCGCCGTCTTCTCACCCTTGCACGACAGTCATGCATACCCAAACAGAATCTAGATTCATCACTAAAGACAATTGAATTTCATTCTTGGTCCTAATTTGTCTGTTCTCTACCCCACGCTAGACGATAACGTCGATGCTCTGGAGTCAGTGGCAGCACAAAAAGGGGACGGTATAAAAAAAACCCAAAGGTTCTTATCCGTCTATAAACGGTTCGCATCCTAATCGGTCTTCCATGTTCTTCAAACTACTGGTCCGCAATCGCCCGTGTAGAAGAGAAGCGGTCCCGTAAAACCAATAGTCTAAGACGGCGATCTTCGCGTTCTGTGGTTCTTTGACGTTGCGTTCTAGCGGCTATATCTCTCATAGACAAACCAGCCTCACGCAATCCCACAATTCTACTCCTATCAAACTCGCTTAATTGGCAAACATTATGGCGTCTTCGCACTGGAGGCATTGTGATTGAATTAAAGAAGCTCTTTGAAATGCAATTTAAATCGCTTAAATGACAACTGTACTTACAAATGCTTAATTCATTGTTTTAGGACTATTTAATAGTAAGTGTTTTTAAATGAGGTTAACAAAACAACCGCTAGAGCAATAAGGTTGAAAAACTGATCGTTTTTTATCTTAATATAAACAAATATATTCCTAAAAAAATTTACAAAATATTTATTATTACTGGGTGTTTTTCTTTCTATGTCACTTAGTACAGCTATATCTTACTACGCCACTGGGCAATTAGTTCTAGAGCGACGCTTATGATTATTATTTACGTCGGTTAAACCTCAAATCGTACCAAATAAACTGAACTCTTCGCGAATACAAATATTTATTTATTACAAGTTCGGCTAAATGTTGTTACTGACACAAATGAAATTACAAAAGGGTTTGAATGAACACGTACAGAATCTCGTATACTAACTACAATTTAAATTAAGGTTTAACACACAGCGTCGAGATTTATATTACGGTCGAACAGATCTTTTCCATCGCATGTACAATGACTCTATCGTCACCACGCTTTCAATCGATAATTAGGAGGATAATTAGTATCGCAATAAGGTAACCTATAAGATACAATAAAAATATAAATATATCGGAACTTATCTGTATTACGATACGATAAGGTATGCAAGTAACAATGAGAAGAGAAAGTCGGCTGTGGATCCTCGTATACCACATCTAGCTCTTACGACAGGTTTCTCGTCAAGACACCCCTGGTGGTTATAATGGTGAGGTTAACGATAGGCGTCCACCGTGAATAATGTCTTTAATTCTTTTTAGCAAACATCTCACTCTTAGAATAGGATCCGTAGGAAATCCTACGATAAAAACAAAGAACATGTGCAAATAACCCTAAAGAAAAACGAAATATCAACAAAAATTAGCGTAAAAAGAAACTTACGGCGTGCTCAACAGTAACTAATTTTACCCCTATATTTGTTGGGAAAGTTATTTTTAATATATCCATGATTGATGTGGACGGATTCTTAAAACACGCCGATCGAGAACGGTTGTAGAAATCGAAAATGTCTAAATTTTCAAAAACCCAAAACGCACTGCGTTATCGCATCCACTAATTCTTTTGGTCGCATTCCACCACGACGCTCTAAAGTACCTTCTACACCCAAAATAACGAATTTCTTTACCCAACAAAATAATATTGTAACAACTATACGAATAAGTAAACAAGTAAATTAATGTTCTCGTTTCTGTTAATTTTGAATTCTCGTGTTCAACGGTATTTTCTGGTTCTATTACATAATAGTTTTTCTGAACTCATTTAGAAAGTAATTATATAACTTATTTTGCTTTATCAATTAAATAAATATTTTCTACATTAATCCAAAAGACTTTTTAAGAGTAGCGCACAATTGATTGTACTGATGATTGATAAAACTTAGGTTAATGCAAGATACGTATCAACAAAAATCTGGAATGATACTACAATAGCGACAGCAAGAGAAACACATGTGGAAAATCTAACAAAAAATATTATGATACTATAGGCGTGCGTAGAAAAAAAATTGGGGGGTCAATATGAACTTACCGCCCCCCCAAGCCGATCGTGCTTTATCTATTTTTACTAAAATTATACAGAAGGTGCGACTCCTTAAAAAAAAACATCTGTACTAAATAGCAAATTAATATCTGTACAAGTACGGGAGTTATTAATAAAAATCAATTTTTTAAATTTTATTTTGACACCTTGTATTTTGAAAACGACACCTCCAATTTAAAAGTGGCACCAGGAGAGTCCTATCATATCATCTCAAAAAATGTGTGGTTAATGACTTGACCTACCAATTTGCAACACCCTGTATATAAGCTTCCTATTGTTTTTATTTTTAGTATCGGTTCGCTAATGATGATAGCTTAGCTATTGAAACACGTGTCCAAATATAGTTTTTTGGTGCAGTTTTTTGGTATTTTTCCCGTTTGTTTACTTTTTCCCTATGTAGAAAAAGTCGAATATCTTCTAATGAGATTTGGATAATAGCTTACTTGTTTGGGAAACTGTACACAACATAACTCTGTATTGTTTGTAAATGCTAAATTATTATTTTTATTTTACAGTGTGTTGTAGATGTAAGAGTATAGTCCTCATAATAAAAAGTTACATAACTATTTTTTTTCAAATAGAACACCTTGTATATTATTTATTATTTTAGAAATTTACATTAAATATTATTTATCTGTATTGTTAACCGCAAAATTAGTAATAACTGTGTGGGTGTGTGTATTGTTTTTAGTGTTAGAAGAAGACCAGGTGAGACATTTTTTTCTTATTTTTGTACTACAAATGTCTGGACCTGTAATTGTCCTTTTCCGAGCTCCAATCATTATCAAAAGATTACAGTTCACTAATAATTAGTAACCGCATTCCGCAAATAGCACATTTTAACATTTTCTTTTTTCTTTCAATTTTATTAAATTTTGTTGTGCATCTTTTCAAGCATGATGAAGTCTGTATTTTAATTCTAAAGGGTAGTTATCTAATGTGCACAAATGATCAGTGTTACGCGTATTGTTAGAAGGTAAATTACATAATTTTTTGAAAACTAATTTGCGTGGTGAATATTTTGTTTCTGTGGGTACGGTGTTATTGTACGCAAATGTCCAATAACTTATTAATTTGTTATTAATTTAGAGACATTTTTTGTCCCATTGGTAATCGTGTTAATTGATAATGACCTGTGTCTGTAGAGAATGCAGTATAAGGTGTGTTCCCTTCGTCTAATTCTACCTGATAAAATCGTTGATTAGGATCCAAATGAGAAAAATATTTAGTCTGCCCTAACGAATCTAAAATTTCTGAAATATTAGGTAATGGGAATTTATCATCTTGTATTTCTTGGTTTAAAATAAAACTGGATTATTCTATGCGGAAGTAGATTTTTCGATAGTTTAATTTTTTAACATTTTTGTAATTTGAGTATTAATTAGAGCTTTTTGACGTTGGGTTAACCTATAGGGTTATTTATAAACTGGTTTTACGTCAGGTTTTAAATGAATTTTCTGTTTACCTATGTTAGTTACAGATAATGGATCGGTTTTGTTGACCACGAAAATATTGATGATTAAGCTAATTTTAACAGATTTAAGTTCTTCATGTTTACAGTGTAAAAAGTACTCAAAACCCCTTTTCTTCTAAATCTGAACTTCTATCTTGGACAGACCAAATATTAGAAACCAACTTGTACAAATAAAATAAAACTTTAACACATTTATAGATTTAAATGCTATTTAAATGCTTTATTTTCACTATGTTAGAAGTACCCAAAAAAACTATTTTTTTCTAAATAATTCATTGATCTGCTATTTTAATAGACCAAATGTGAGAAACCAACTTGGACAAATAAAATCGAACCTTAACACATCAATAGATTTAAGTGCTTCATATTCACTATGTCGGTAGTAACCAAAAACAGACGGTGTCTCTATAGCAGCCACTGGTCTATTCCAACTTGTGGATCACAGAAAAGTAAGTGTAAATAAATGAGTTTCCTAAGATTTATCCTCCATATGGACAACTTCTATTGACTCGGAAGTGCTGGCAAGATCTTTATTCTCATTGTAGTTATCCACTTCCGAGTTTGTTGAAAATGAAGATTTAACACCCGTTGTTCTGCATTTATCAAGAATGGTGCCAGAAAGGTTAATTATTTTTTATGCTTCTGTAGCCATATCTTTACTACTGCTTCACCAATTTTAGTTTGGCGAAGTTTGAGAGCTTTTTGATAATTATCTCTTAACTTAACTCAACGGTCTCTACATTCATAGTAATCTAAATGTTTGCTTCAGATTTCTCGCTAGGGGTAATCTTTTAAATCATTATAATTCAATTATTAATTTGAACAATCAATAGTACATGTGTCATAGTATACGCAATTCCAAATGGCTAGTCAGTACCCCGCATCAAGAGAAATTTTGATACCTTGGCTATAACATTTCGTATTTCCGTTAATTCAATTTTGTCTTTTGCGAAAAGGGCAAACAAAAATACGGTCCGTGCGTTCCGTCTGTGTAGTGTAATGAGAATGATAGCTTGCGTCTGTCATAAAGTAGCACTTAAATCTAAAGGTATCCTAGATTCTGATTTTAATTTGCCAAAGTTTTTTTAACATTTGGTTTGCCAAAGATAGCAGATCAATGCGTTATTTAGAAAAAAATGTGTTTTGGTTACTTCTGACACAGTGAACAAGAAGCACTTAAATTGTACTTAAATCCATAGATATGTTATAGTTAGATTTTGTTTGTTCAAGTTGGTGTCTAATATTTAGTCTCTCAAAGCTAGCAGATTAATAAGTTATTTAGAAAATAAAGTTTTTTAGAGGTTTTGAGATAGTAAACTTGAAGCACTTAAATAGCACTTAATTTTTAGAATCATTTAGGCATTTTAATCAAACTCTATCACTGTTTTTAGATGCTTGGTCTTCGAAGTTTTTTAAGGTAACATATCATTAAATATCTCAAGAACTACTGCAGCAATTAAAGTGTATTGAGGGTACTTAATTAGCAGTTAATGAGCACTTAATTTTTAATGGTTGACGTGCTTTAAGTGGTCTGCTAACTTTAAGGACGTTACGTATTGTGCTTCTTACAATTCTTGTTGCGTAAAATACTATTAACTCTACTACAGCAACGTAAAGCAAGTTGATTACACACAACCCACGTTTTTCAACGAGTTTTACGGCAAACGGTTAACTTGTATAGCAAAGTTGTAGAGAATTTCATTCTAAATTGATCTAGAAAAAATATACAAAAGTGTTCTATTTGATTTTATTAAGTTATTCATTATTTTGGATTATAATGTTTAATATATTTACACTGTATAACCAATGTGCTATTTGAAATAATAACCTAAAAATGTAAAATATCTGAAAGCCGATATTTACCCAACGAAGTGTTTAAAAATTGATATCTCAAAAAGTATTACTTTTGAATAAAACTCGTATACATAAGTTCTTGTAGTTTTCAAATAGCTTTAAAATACAAAATATATGTTTCATTTTAAAATGTCGAAGTTGACAGGGTCTATGAGAGTGAGGCACCCTGTAATAATATTTTTAAATTGTAGCCGCTAAGAAATCTAAAAAAATTATAAGAACTAATTTTTAAAAAATCTGGTGTACTTATGCTTCTTATACTTTACTATACAAAAGATAGGTCATCTTTGAAGTCATTTTTGTGTAAATTCTCAGGTCTTAACGGGCGACGTTTGCGTTATTTATTCTTACTTTAATTCAATTGTAAAGTTAAACAAATTCAGTAATAACATACGATTAAATTAAATCTCTATGTTTACATGACGATGAAAATGTAGGATACTATAAATACAGTCAAAGGCACTAATTGAAGTTATAATTTTGCTTAGTACAAATCAAAGATTAATAAATGTCAAATCCCGATTTTACATCTTTTATATAGTAAACCCCTGCATTATTAATAGTTATTTATGTACCAAAGGTGTAAAGTAACACTTTTAAGTTTCAACATAAAAATTGTTGCACGAGCTGCAGGCAAGGACAACAATCATGTGAGGGGTTAAAAGTACTTTACACCTGTGGTGTATACAAATTTTTTGCACTTCTTAGTAATACTAAGTCGAAACAGATTTACTTTTTAATTACCTATTTTATTTTAATTTTAATACATACAAATTAAACCTTAAATTAATAGTACTAATAAGTTTAGAAAAACAAACAAATAAATTAATACCTCTAAAATAACAACAAATTAATTAAAAAATTTAAATTTACGAACGTAAACTGGTCGCGACCTCTAGAGTAGCTTACAAGATTAAGAATAAAATATTCTTATTTACCAGCGTTCCTAAACGTCATTTAAAAATTTAAATTACAAAGCTTCCAAAATCAGTGCACATGAAAACTGATAATAAAGAACTTTTTAATACTTCTCCCGGTATTAAAGAGGTAGCAGATAACATCGTTCCGGATTTGTTACTTGCTAAATCCAGAAAAATATGTAAAAAGACATACGATCACTTTTTAAAATGGTGTCGACTTAAAAAAGCAACAAACTACACGGATGTGCTTTTAGTTCTTCTACACTTTGGTCATTTTCTTCTATACCGAAAGCAACTTTATGTGTAAAAAATAACATAGATATTGGCAAGTTTGTAATAATTGTAACCAGTTCATTGAATTAAACAAATAACGTTTCACAATTATAGGTTAGGTAATATTTACACCGGTTGTACACTCTTAGAAAATTTTGCTTTATATTTAGATTCTACAATTTAATTTATATATTTTCTAAAAAAAATTCTCATGCTAAGTTTTGTACAGTTTATTATTATTTTGTGTATAATTAATCGTAAATTTTCGGATCAATTTGGTATTAACAATATATGCGGACCTTAAAGTAAAAGCGGGCCTTAAAGTAAAAAATGCGGGCGCTAAAGTAAATCGAGCGAAAAAGAGGCATTGTACGCTCTCGAAAGCGCGGGTGTAAAGTGAATCATTAAATATAGGAAGTGCAAAATAGTTATTTGTGTATGAAGGCTGTAAAGTAGGTTTTTTTCGGCCGCTCTGATTGTTGATTATATCAGAAAAGAATGCTAAAAGAATGAAACAATTTGACATTGTCAAGAATTTGTATTCAGTTTTTTTTCAAATTATATTCTATTTATTCCTGATACATAAGATTATACTACATGCTATGCTTGCCCACAGATTACACAGAACGACATACGTTTCTGAATTGCATTTTACGCAAATCTTAAGGATATTATTGTTTACAGAAATAAAAACTATGTCACATCAATTATACTTTATTGCAATGAGGCATGGGTATCGTGATTCAACGAAGCGACCCTTTTACTTTTTTTTGACAGATGAGTGCAAAAAAGTGCCACTTTACCGCTTAAAAAAGGATTTTATTAAATTAACAAATAAGCGTAGTTAAAGTCGGATTCACCGGGTTTTAGGTATGACTCATCGCTACAAATTGTATGCATCAATCCAGGCTCGTATGTCGTAACTAATAAATAATTCCTACTGTAAATTTTGTGTAATCTGTCAATTCAGTTTGATCAGCTGTTTTAAACTAATTAAAATAATCATAAATTTGTTGTTTTCGACCAAAATTTTCGATTTTTTCTTCATTTTTTTTAAATTGTGTCATTGAATAAAGCTTGTGGAAGTTAGAATAATTATAATTTATTTATATACTTGTACAGTTGGAAATGTTACATTAATGTATGAGAACAAGATGTCACCGTATACTTTTTTAAAATAATTTTACTTTAGTGTTAAATGCAACGATTAGTTTTGAGGTACACTCATGAAATTTAAAACTTAGACACCACAATTTCTGTAAACAAAAGTTTGCACATTGTGAAGCGGGCTTAAGGGTATCATTTACAATTCTAACAGCAGGTAGTCTCAGCAGGGGTTATCTTATAGAAGGACTGTAGAATGAATCATTACACTAAGCACGTTTTAGAAAATAGGTAATTTACGTTGCTTACTTAATTTTTTCTTTAAAGAATATATTTGAAGGTATCGCTAATTAAACACCATAGCTCGATTAATTATCGAATCAAAATTTTGTTTAGGAAATGTTTACAAAATAAAATTAGAAATAATTTTGATTTAAAAACGTCTACAAGCAATAACTTTTAAATTAAATCAAAAACTAAACATGGTTATTTGGGTTGACTGATTATTACTTATTTTTAAATAAATCTAACCTACTAATTATTGTAAGTTATTAAAAAAAATCATTAAACTCTCTATTCATAATATTTAGTCCTTACAAAATGTATATTTTATGACGTTTCATTTTTTTCTGTAGTTAATATAAAAAGTGAAAATAAAAACTAAGGCAATTCTTATTGTCAACGTATATATTTAGTTTTTGACAAGAATTTATTACATAATTATAATTAAGATACCAAGTTATAGTTTAAAATTAAATGAAAACTTTTTTTTTAAATAAAGGTATTACTATATAAATAAATATAAGAAATCAATAATGGGTGTGACCTCCATTATTATTGATACATTCTTGGAGGCGTCTGCTCATTGACGCTATCAAGGTATCAATATAATTAATATTAATCGTTTCCCATGCGGTATCAATGGCTGCAATTAGTGCATTACGGTTTACTGGTATAAAATTTGGCCCTTGTTGTCTTCGGATAACAGCAAGTATTCGAGCCCAAACATTTTCGATAATGTTAAAATCTGGGCTTTTGCTGGCCAGGGTAACAGCTCCAAGTTATTTGCCTGCCTGGTATAGGGTCATCATATCCCGATAGTTAATTATCGAATGTTCCAAGAAAATATGTGTAAATAGTAAATGGAATCTACTAACGTAACGTTAAGTCGTTAATTATAGTTACATAACTCTCCTTTCATAAGATATAGTTCATATTAATATGTTTATTGTAAAGCTTCGTACACAACTGAACAACAGACCGAAGAACAAACAGAACAACGAACCAAACGGCAATCGGAACATTAACAGATTCGCAAGTCCTGATTGTTCCACGAACAGTTTGCGGCGTTTCCGCAACTTGTCGGTTTTTTCTCCGACATCAAAGAAAATGCGCGCGAATGCGTTTGCAGGTTTGGACGAATCTAAACAAAACGGCGAACAAACTTATGCGGGAGAATTAAATTATTTATTTTTGTCCTCCCTTTTGTGGGTTTGTTGTGTTTTAGGTAATATTATGGAGTTGACAGAAGAAAAATGTTTTAAATTAATCAGTGTTTAAGAATGCAAAAAAATGATGTCCCTATTAGCATCATTTGGGCGGAAATTTCCAAAATAAAAAAAACAGAAGTAAATTATAATTTTTACTCTTCTTTGTGCGTAAAAATTTGGTTGGCACTATCTTCTTGTTTTCCGCAATTTTCTCTTCTCAATAATAATATATATATGAACTGAAAACTACTGAAAATAATTATGGGAACAGCACAAACGTTCCGTTTGTTGTTCGGATTGTGAAATCATAAAAGATCGTTTGTCGTTCTGTTTGACTTTCGGTTCGTTGTTATGTTTGTTGCTCGGTTTGTTGTTCAGGTGTGTACGAAGCTTTACAACTTAAGCAACAATTTTTGGCGAATAAAGATTAGTTTGTGATGTAATATTAGAAACACAAATTTATATCATATCAAATTTATGACAACTTAAAAACCAAGAACGTGTATGTTATTGCTAAGAAATTATTAAGGAAAAGCGCAATTGCAGTGTAAATATTTATAATTAGATATTTTCGAAAGTTTATAAGTCCTCTATTGTAATCTTAATACTTAAAAGAAAATCCTGTCCATTAGCATTATAAGGAAATGGCTTTTTACTTTATGAATAAGTTTCAATAACAATAGAATATCCTTGCTTGTTTAATTTACTTCCTTTGAGTCATATTGCTCTAAGGGTTGTTACATTGGTCATTAGAAGTATGTAATAAATAAACAATTACCTACTGTTTGAGAAGGGGTAGTGTGAACCAATAAATAAAGTAAGAAATGTAAATTCCATTTTAGTTTAAAATTTCAAGTGTTGTGAAAATGGAATCTTGAACACACTTTGGAAAGAGCCATCGGAAGTGGTAGACCTAAAGTATCTACACGTGCTCAAGATCTCGAGTTGTTTCATTACGTAACAGAACAACCATTTGCTACATACTCCAGGGCTATAGCAGATACACATTTTCCCGGATGCCGTATAACTGCACAAAAAAGATTAAAAGAAAATGGGAATAAAAAGTATAATGCTGCTGCGAAAGAAGTTCTCAGTGACGAAAATATGAGACGTCGTCTGGAATTTGCAAGGCGATATGTGAACGAACCTTTGGAATTTTGGAATCGAGTGATTTTTAGCGACGAAAAAACGTTCAATAGCCGCAACGATGGACCACTAAAAGTTTTTTAGAATGGAAGGAACTCGTTACGAAAATAATCACATATGTCCTAAAAAACGAAGTGGTTATTTTTCTGTGAATGTGTGGGGTTGGGTTAGCGCGCGGGGTCCAGGAGTTTGTTGGCTATCGATGGACGTCTTGATTCTGCTGCGTATTTAGATATTTTGGAAACTATTATGAAACCTTCAGTCAAAGTGTTTTATCCAGACGAAGATTATATTTTCCAACAAGTAAGTATTCTTATTTCACTATACTTTCTCCAAAAAATAGTTCGGGATCTGTTGAATTAACATTTTCATAATGTATTTTTGTTGTTAAAGGACAACGCCCCTATTCATACTTCGCGGGTTGTGCGCAATTGGATACGAGAAAATAACTTGGAGTTGTTACCCTGGCCAGCAAAAAGCCCAGATTTTAAGAATTGCCTTAGTTTTTATTTTCACTTTTTATATTAACTACAGAATAAAATGAAACGTCATAAAATATACATTTTGTAAGGAGTAAATATTATGAATAGAGAGTTTAATGATTTTTTTAATAACAATAATTAGTAGGTTAAATTTATTTAAAAGTAAGTAATAATCAGTCAACCTAAATAACCATGTTTAGTTTTTTGGTTTAATTTAAAAGTTATTGCTTGTAGACTTTTTTTAAATCAAAATTATTTCTAATTTTATTTTGTAAACATTTCCTAAACAAAATTTTGATTCGATAATTAATCGAGCTATGGTGTTTAATTAGCGATACCTTCAAATACATTCTTTAAAGAAAAAATTAAGTAAGCAACGTAAATTACCTATTTTCTAAAACGTGCTTAGTGTAATGATTCATTCTACAGTCCTTCGATAAGATAACCCCTGCTGAGACTACCTGCTGTTAGAATTGTAAATGATACCCTTAAGCCCGCTTCACAATGTGCAAACTTTTGTTTACAGAAATTGTGGTGTCCAAGTTTTAAATTTCATTACCTATTTAATTGAAATTTAACAATTATTTGATTTAAATACAGTTTTATCGACTGTACACTCATCTACTCATAGTGATTACTGTATTGTAACGCAAAATCAATCAACGTCATAAAAACTAATTAAAAAAGGATCCGATCTAACCAGATTCATCTGCTCCATATTCCGTACATGAACTTTCATTACAACCTATACTAATAATTAAGGGTTCTAAGTTCAAACCGCTGCTCAATATCCCACCACTTCTTCATTTCTTTTTAGCATGTTGTGATGCATTTCGTCTAATATGTACCATCTATTCTTTCGAGAGGGATTGTTTCCACACTTCTCGTTTATGTTCATCGGTGTACTATGAATTTAACTCTCCAATTTTTTTTATTATAGTACTCCTTGCAATTAGCTCAAATTAATTCGATTGCGTTAAAATGCCAATGTACGGAGGTAATCTTTAGTATCTTATGGCCGTTTGCTAGTGCGAACTTCTCTATTTCATAAATTTTTAGATTTGGATTTTCGTTAACTAATTGTAAAAGTTCTTGTTTTAATATTATGGATTACATTACGCTTTAATAAAAATGTCCACAATTCTTGTTTCATCAATGAAGCATTGGGTATTTTTCTTTTAGTGTTGAATGATAACTGGCGTTGTCTAATATAATTAAACTAGGTTTTGTTAAATTTGGTATCAAATCATTTTCAAACCATTTCTTAAACAAATTTCCACACATGTCACCAGGATAATCTTCTTTTGGGGATTTTGATGAAAATAGAAGTGCAGCATTAGAAATAAAGCCGTTCCTGTTTCCTGCATGTACACAATAAACCTAAAACCAAATTTTAATTTATTACTTGTAAGTATAAAATCAGGGTCAAACGTTTTGCCTTCTCCAAGTGGCTTTTTCTTTATGCTTTTGTTTAGAAGCATCATGCCAACTCCTTTTGGTAAACCTCTGCTAAATATCCCAAATTTCATCCATACATACAGGGTCATACAATGCAAGATCCTTCTCAGTAAAATATTCTCGGAAAAATCTAACACGATTTGCTGTAATGTGGTTTTGTTCAAATAAACCACGTCTACCGTCATCAAGTTTAAAGGAAAATCCAATATTATGTAAGAGTCTTGTTAATCCACTTTTGCTATATTTGAATACACCAGCGGTAGCAAATTCATGTTGCAATGTTGCAACAGTAACATGTTGCCCTATATTATTCATAATTACTTATAAAAAAACTAATTTGAGCAATACTTACGATTGTTATGCATATTATAAATTGTACATTTAACCACATCTTTCACGAAGTTATCAACGTCACAAGACTTTCACTTCCTACGTTTTGTTTAGGCACTAGAGGTTCTTCATTCTCCTTCACTTCATTTCTTTTTAATCAAAGATACAGTATTTATGTTAACGCCACATGCTTCTGCAATTCGCTATAATGAATCAAGCCGTAAGATGAAATAGTATTTTTAATTCATAAAATACCTACATAACTGACGTGAAAGGCAACAATATGAGGTCTGTCAATTTAATTCCCGGAAAAGTGGCAACACTGCGGCTTTCGTTATGCTACGGCGTTCGCGTTGGTGTCCTTCGAAGAGGATTCATTTCTGCGTCAGTCTGTGCAAGTTTTGTCTCGATCGGTTGTTCAGTTCGTGTTTTACAGTACTTTGATCATCGGCGTGTTTGGACCCTTGTCGCGAAAATGTGTGATAAAAAACGGAGCAAAAAGAGTAGTGGTCAAATTTTTGGTCAAACGTGGTGTAAGTTCCGCGGAAATTGTGAAACAGTTAACCAACGTGTACAAGGATGATTGCGTGAAAAAAACAGCTGTCTACGAGTGGGCTAAGCGGTTCAGGGAAGGCAGGGAGTCGGTGGAGGACGATCCACGTGAGGGAGCTCCCTCGACCTCTCAAACGGCACAAAACGTCGTTCGCCTGCGCGTGCGTGTGCTCGGAGACCGTCGGGTAAGTCTCAGAATGTTGGAAGGCGAGTTGGGTATCAACAAGGAAACCATCCGACAGATGCTACACGAAGATTTAGGGATGCGCAAGTTGTGCGCGAAAATGGTTTCAAAGTGCTCACAGTTGAGCAGAAAGAGCTTCGTTTCTCCATCTGTAAAGACATGATTTCTCGAATTGAGGAGGAAGGAGAGGACTGGATGTCAAATGTTATTACCGGAGACGAGTTTTGGGTGTTTGCGTATGACCCTGAGACCAAACGACAGAGCATGCAGTGGGTGGAAAAGGAAGCGCCACACAAAAGCCAGATTGTCGAAATCAAAAGTGAAATCTTTGCTCATCGCATTCTTCGATATTAATGGAGTTGTACACTACGAATACGTTCCAGCAGGTCAGACAGTCAATGCGAAGTTCTACATTGAAGTTTTGAAACGTCTGAAGGCCCGTGTGTTCGCGATTTTTTGACTAAAAACGCGCATTCCAACGCTTTTGCACCCCCTACAGTCTGGACCTGGCCCCTGCGACTTTCATCTCTTTCCACAATTGAAGTCCTACCTCAAGGGCAACCGATACGACGGCGTAGAGGAGGTGCAAAGTGTCACGACACGGGTGCTGAGGACCTATTTTCAGGGGGCTTCAGGGGTGCTTCAATCGTGGATCCAACGGTGGCGCCGGTGCATCGAGCTAGAGGAGACTACTGAGTTTATGTAATATTCCGGACTGTCCGGGCACTTTTCCGGGAATATAATTGACAGACCTCGCATAGCACCGTTGTCACGTTCTCGCATAAAATAGTCCATTACTTTCATAATGACTGCTTCGGTTTCCGATTTCTTTGGCATTGCAACTATTCCTATGCTATCATAATAATCATTCATTTATTGTTAAATACCATGTACTTACTTAATCTGCCTCGATATAAAAATTGATTAGTATTGAAAAATACTGATTTGAATAAAGAAAGATGAAAAAATTCGAAAACGGTGTAGCAACTTGAAGTACGAATGTAAGGTTATGACAATGTAAACAAAGAAAATGATTCGACGTACGTTTTCTTGCTTGCACATAGAATAAACGGCACGACATACGTTCTCAATTGCATTTTGCTGATATTTGTATTTACAGAAACAGAAAACTGTGTCACGTCGATTATCATAGTTTACTGCAAAGAGTCATACCTAAATCCCGGTGAATCCGACTATACTGACTTTTCAAAGTCACGTGTACGATTGTGGAAGTTTAAAAAAGTTAAAAAATGTTAAACAAATTTTTGTTCATATTAAACACTTAAACATTAAAATCCTTTATCTTGATATTTATTAATTTTACAAAAAAACTTTTTAATTAACACTTCTGTAAAACTAAATTTAATGGTAATTTTTAATAGACTACGTATCCATCTAATATTTAAATAACATAAATGCAGTTATACAAAAAAAAATTTTAAGTTTTTGTGATATCCTACTATTAGTCAGTAATTTTATAAATAGGTGAAAAAAATATCTAGCGTTTTTTTGTTCTTGCACTTTAAAATAAAAGTGTTCTAACATTTATCTTAAACCTATTCCATGACTTGCCATTTTATTACATTTGATGAACCCTTTCATTTAAAATAAATTTACCATTATTTTTAGTATGAAATTTAAAATTAGACAGAATTTTTACTTTTAAGTATTTTAATTAACTCTGCCAATGTTCGTAAAACTTCAGAAAGTCGTATTATTCCACAATATTTCATGATCGATATTTTATTATTAATAAAATGGTTGCAACAAGAGGTACGTATTTATTCAAATATAATGTAAAGTAGTTTATTTTGCATCAGGCAGTTATTGACGCTTTTTCCAAAAAGACGATTTCAATTTTTTTACCCGCATTATAAGATTGTTATATAATTGCTTTGGTAGATAAATTTTCTATCCGTTGAAAAACTTCAAAAGAAAAAGTTTTATCTTCTCGATATTACATTATATAAGGCTAGAAGCGTCCCCTTTTTCTTTAAACGTTTTTCACTACCATTCAGGTTTGTACTATCGTCCCTGAAATATTACACGTACGTGTATTATACATCAACTATTGTAGTTGAAATATAATATATTTTGTATTTATCGTAGCGTCTGGTTGTCAGCAACAGTGATCATTCATTGTGGAGAGACAGTTTTGAGCAGCCGTTCACGACAGAGATATTGTTCGAGAAAAATATGACCACTTCTAAAGAAACAGCGCGAGCATTTGGATTTGTCCTGTATCAATATATGTCATTCTGTGCACATTCATATGCAATCTCGGCACTTCTTGATAGGTCTTGCTAGAGATTTATAATTTAGAAACGGCCAAATTTGCTGCGCGTTACATCTTTTCTCTAGAACTTTATTCAACATGTGCTTCGCACACAACGACCGTTAATCTTAAGAATGCGAAATCTATTATTAAATGTTTCCTATATGTTATTAAAACTGACAAAAATTTGTCTTTTCATCTCATAGTTTTTTTTTCTCTTATTTCTTTATCTTTTATTATTGGTCGTATTATTTATTATGTTTATTAAAATGCTACATAACTCATTGGTGGCGCTACCACTAATAGATTTTTTACAAACCAACTAAAGTCATGTATGTTATTAAGAGGGGCATTTACCTAACGCTTCATCGAGAATTGGAAGTTATACAACACACATAACGTAAGAGGGGTTAGACGAAAGCGGTAAGTGTACGGCACGTGTGAAAACTTAAAAATTCAGGTTCGCCCGTAATAAATACATTTTTACTTAGCGATTTTCGTATCTCTTTCATAACATGGATATGATTAATGGTAATATGATCCGAAGCTAAAATAAATTAAGCTCCTTAAAAAACAAACTTTTTGAAATAATAAAGTAAATCTGTATTAACCGACAGCTACCGACAAAATTCTGTCGTTGTTAGATCAAATTGCAAACGAATGACGTGGGATAGACGATCGCGTGGACATTATAAAATACTTAAAAATTTTGTGCAAATGCTCTTGCCGTTTTAGAATTTTAGATTTAATTATTACCTTATCTTAATGAAATTTTGCAACTTGTTTTATAAAACATGCAGCTACACTTTCACATTCGTATTTTCTTTCTATCTGTTGTAATAGTGATGCAAATGTTCTTCAAGTTTAAGCATTTATTTTGATTTTTTGAGATCTAATAACTATTAAAAAATAATAAATTAAGAAAAGTTGAGCGCCACCTTCTAGATTCAACTTTCTTACACACTATTACAAAATTTCAAGTTCAAAAATGGTAAAACGGCTTTACAAGATTTAAAAAGGCAAAGGTCTAAAAGTGTACTTTTTTGTATAGGTAAACGCCACTCTTAAACAATTATGGTTTTTCTTTTAACAAAAAATACAATTGAAATTCGGGAAATTCAAAATGTAGTTTGAAATAAAACTTTAATTTAAAATTCTAGAAACCTAATTGCCATTTACCACCAGTATTGGCTATTTTTCCATAATCTAATAATGACTGATTTTGCAACATGACTTTATATACCGTCTGCCTCTTGGCATATACAGGTGATTCATAACTATTAGGACATAGGCTAAGGGCAGGTTATTTAGGCTAAAATATGATCATAGGAACCTAATATTTCTTAATAAAATATTGCTGTAGAAAAAGATACAGAGCGTTAAATTAAAAATATTTTTTATTTTTTGTTAATAATTTCATTGTAAATTTATCAATAATCAGCAGAGAGTCATAACTTTAGACCAAGAACATTATTGTATGTACTATTTTACAATTTGTTGTAGGGGCGCCACGTGAATGATTCCTGATGATGAAATCGACTGGTAACTTTTTTGAGAAAACTTTTTAGTTATTTTGGTTAAAGAATATGACGTTAAACATCATTTCTACACAATATTGGTACTCCTGTTTAAATACGATAATTTCATTTGTTTTCGAGAAAAACCCAGTTGAACAAATCGTAGTGTCAGAAGAGGATTTCAAATATTACTTCATTTATTAAGGGTACGTTTTGGACTGTCATATAATTATGCTTTTCTGTAGATTTTGATAAGAATTGATAAATTTATAGTGAAATTATTAACAAAAAATGAAGAAAAAAAATTTTTTTATGTAACGCCTTGTATCTTTTCCACAGCAATATTTTATTAAGGCATATTGTGTCTTATGGTTATATTTTTGGTCAAAATAACCAAAATATGATCAAAATGTAGAGAAAGCATTATTATTTGACACAGTCCAAAACGTACCCTTAATAAATGAAGTAATATTTGAAATCCTCTTCTGACACTACGAATTTTTCAACTGGGTTTTTCGAAACAGATAAAATTATCAGTATTTAAACAGAAGTACCAATATTGTGTAAATGTTGTTTACGTCATATTCTCTAATCAAAATCACTAAAAAGTTTTGTCAAAAAAAGTTACCAGTCGATTTCATCATTAGAAGTCATTCACGTGGCGCCCCCCTACAACAAATTGTCAAAATAGTACATAAAATAATGTTCTTGGTTTAAAGTTATGTCTTTTATGCCAATTTTGATAAGAATTGATAAATTTACAGTAAAATTATTAACAAAAACTGAAAAATAAATTTAATTTAACGCTCTGTATTTTTTTCCACAGCTATATTTTATTAGGGAATATTGGGTCTATGGTCATATTTTAGCCTAAATAACTCGCTCTTTAGCCTATGTCCCAATAGTTATGAATCACCCTGTATAAAGTATGGTTCAGAGTATACTTGAAAAAAGTTTTTGCTGCCGGTAATACGTGATACAACGTTTGCAAATTGAAATTTTTATTATAGTTTAAACTGATTTTTTAAAAGTTTTTTTTAAATTAAGGCTAAACATTTTGTTGAAGTCTCAAATCGTTCTGTCGATAAGTTTTTGTTGCATATTTTAATGTCTGAACAATGACGAATTAGATAAAGCAAAGAAATGCAATCATTTTTTTTTATAAGCGATTGCAAACGTTATCACGTAGGACTGCTAACAAATATGCTTTTTTAGTATACTTTGAACCATACTTTATATATGCAGAAGCAGACGGTATAAAGTCATGTTGCAAAATCAGTCATTATCTCTTGGGTACATAGTTCAAGCTAGATTTAGTTACAATAACACTAACGTCCAAAGATAACATGTTATTTAATGATCAGGAAAATTGTCCTGAAAAAGGGCGTAGTGGAAAATATATCGCGCAAACTAAAAATATTCACATTAGCTTGTAAGGGAGTTTGCTAAATAATACAGGGTTATTCTCCTAAATGATAGACCCATTTTTTAAAAATTCGTTTTATTAAAGTACAAATCCAAAATGAACAATCTTTTATACCAATGAAAAGAGAAAGTTTCAAAGTTTTTTTTTAATACCTTACAAGTGTTCAATGTGGCCTCCTGTGTGCACGGCAAACATCAATACACGGTAGCCAAACTCATCCCACACGCGAGAAAGCGTATCTGGTGTTATTGAGTCCACGGCAGCAGTGATACGGTTCCGCAGATCGTCCATAGTTGTTGGTAGAGGCGGTACGTAAACAGCTTCCTTAACATAACCCCATAAGAAATAGTTGCAAGGGGTGAGGTCAGGAGATCTCGGTGGCCAGAAGTGTAGAGCTAGGGTCCTCGTTTCCCCTGCGACCTATCCAGCGATGAGGAAGGGATTCATTTAAAAGCCTCGTACAAGCTAAGTGCCAATGGGGCGGAGCACCATCCTGTTGGGAAAATGAAGTTTTGCGTCGTCTTCCGCACGTTGAGAAACAGCCATTGTTCTAACATGTCCAGATAAATTATTCCATTTAGCAGCAGCCGGAGGCCACATTGGTCACCTGAAGATATTAAAAAAACTTTGAAACTTTCTCTTTTCATTTGTATAAAGATTGTTCGTTTTGGATTTGTACTTTAATAAACACGAATTTTTAAAAATGGGTCCATCATTTAGAGTAACCCTGTATATTGCGGTGTTATTGTTGGTAAAAAAATCTCTTTTTCGTGGTTTAGTTCTTCTCTCGTATTCACCCGTTTAATTAAATTTTTACTTTACCGGTTCAAGCTGCACTACATGACAAATTAACAAATTTTCTAACTTATAAACAAAATAGCAAATTCAAAATAAACCAGTTTCAAATTTCTATATAATCAAATCGCAATCAACATCCGTTCATTAAACTAAACTATCAATCAATGAATCAACCGAAAACAATACAACAACATATAATTTATTAAAATTGTTGTTCAGCAAAATAAATGTTCGGTACTTTTAATATGACTAAAGTCCAATCCAACCTTGCACACTTAAATCAACAATTATCAAACCGATGTCATCGTTCATCCGATCAAATTTAATCTCCATTTATGTTTATCTTCCATTCATACCAACGATCTTCAATATTTATATTATTGCCTTTTGCAACTCCGTTCTACTCTTTCCTTAGTTTTATTTTCATTCCAATTGGTACATTTTTCCTTTTCCTTTTCTTTTATTCTTTACTATCATATCAATATTTTCTTCAATCTCTTGTTATTTTTACCTACTTATATCACGAACCCTACTTTTATATTTAAATCAACAAACAGAAGAATCACCGCAATATACAGGTGTCTCAGATAAGGGTGGCAATATTTCAAGGGTACATAGAGAAACTCCAGATTAGAGATTTGAGATAATAATCTATGTCCGGAAACGTGGCGCCCCCTACAACAAATTGTAAAATAGTACATAAAAATAATGTTCTTGATTTAAAGTTATGACTCTGCTAATTATGATAAGAATTTATAAATTTACAATGAAATTATTAACAATAAATTAAAAAATATTTTAATTTAACGCTCTGTATTTTTTCTACACCAATATTTTATTAAGGAATATTAGGTCGGCCTCTTGCCTGTGGCGTGTGTTTTGTTTTCATATAAAAAGCAACCTGACGCTTACAAAAGGTTTATTATAAATTTATAGTGACCGCAAACCAAATGATATTTGATATTTTTGTTGGACTACTTTTAGGTGTATATAAATGATTAACGCCAAACGATCTCCATTGTGACTTGTGTAATGGTACAAATAGGTCATCCCATAGAAGGCACAGAAATTTACTAAAAAATTGTGTACTCAGCGAGAGCATTTTTATAGTAAGTAGGAAGTTTGCACTTAGCGAAAAAATTTAAAATTTTAAATAACGGAAATGTACTTACAAATATACACTAACAATAGTGATATTAAAGTTTTGATTGCAATATGGCTTTTGTATTAGATTTGTACCTAAGACAATAGTAATGTTTTTATAATTGTAGTTACTATTATTCAATTCTCTAAGTTCTACTTAATTATTACAAAAATAAGATAATAAATTAGAAAGACCTGCCTTGTAATTTAAAAAAAAATCGGCAAAAAACCAAAAAACAAAAATATTACTAGTTGAATATCTGGAAATTTACATACTTAAGAACTCTGTCTATAACAGACAATTTACTAGGTTTTATTAAAAAATTAAAATAACCAGTATACAGGACACAGTTAATTTCAACAGTTATGTGGTTTACTCCAGCAACCGGTAAAAAACTCTTACTAAACTTAGAAGAGCCCATGTCCTCAGGTACAAAGTGAAAAACTTGAAAAACCACCTAAACATCTTATAGGACATCAAACCAATAATGGAAATAAAGAGCAAGTAGAATTACTGTTCAAAGGGAAGCAATATTAGCAGACTAGTAAGTTGCCCCAGTAATAGAATTGCACCAGAATAAATATCAAAATTTGCAGCGGCAGAAGAAAATAACTCCCAGAAGATAATACCATTGATATTTTGATAATTTTTTTTTAAAACTCCAACAGAAAGTAAAAAAATATTAATTTAAAGGAAAACTTTGTTGAATCCATAGGCTTAGAATATAGAACAACCTGAGATAGTAAACAGGAATTATTATCAAAGCAATAAAAAAAATGGTTTCCAAATTTCTACACCATTTAAGAAATATTTGATACTTCCGGACCCTAATGCTGGGAATAAAACTTTGAAACAAAAACTCGTAGCAGTTGTATTAAGTAGAAAGTATTGGCATTGCTACGAAATACATATGAAAAAAAGTTGCTTCCAAAGACAGAAAGAAGAAGAACCTAAATCTCTCGCCCAAAGATGGTCGGCCATTTGTTTTTTTTCCATTAATAAAATTTTAGAAAGTGTTTGGAATTGATTTTTTAAATAATTCATTAAAATAAAGTCTATTATTTATAAATATTCTATTGCAGAAACGAAATTGTCTTTCCGATAACAAGATTTTCTGCGTACGCAGGGTTATCCATTTGGGGTTAGAAGCGTGGTCAGCAATTTTAAACAGGTTGGTTGTACGCTTTAATTATTACTTTCTCTGGGACATCAGCCGAATAGTTTCTTTCTCATTTTGTCACTAACTATTTTATTACAAAAATAATTGTTTTGATTATATTTGCGCTACTACTACCATTGATCAATTCTATTCCCAACATGACGGTTCACCTACCATAAATATAAGTTATTTGGAAAAAATTAATTTACTTTTCTAATAGTTTTGCCAGAATTTTTTTTTGTGGATTTTTCTCATCCATGAGTATATGTTAGTGGACTTTAATTGTCATATAGGGCTACAAAAACGATGCTAATGGAATAACATTACCAACATTAATAACGTTTCAAAACATACATTTAAGATACGATTCAAAAGACCCTAAGGTGTTTCAACTAATTTTCAAGACAAAATTAAGAAGGAAATTATAGAATTTGGTTAAAAAAAAGTACTAATTGTATTTGTTTTTAGTTCCTAAAATCTACATGCCGACGCGTTTTGATTAAGATATACATAGTTAAAATCAGTTTTACGGTAATATTGTATTTGTTAATTAAGATTAAATTTAGGAAATTTGGACTATAATTGAAATATGTCATTTGCCTATTTCATTTATAAACCATATCAATTTTTTTCAATTTGATTTTAAGCAACAAATACAATGTTAACATAAAACTGATTTTAACATGTATATTTTACAAAGTAGACAATTTGCCGAGAGGATGACTACATATTTTAAAGTCGAAACGCGTCGGCATGTAGATTTTAACAGTAAAAACAAGAACATATAATTAGAAACTTTTTTTAAGCAAATATTGCAGAGTGTACTAACATCAACCTACAAAATAATTATAGAAATGATACACAACTTTGTGAACACTATATAATTCTTTTTAATAACTTGAAATTTGTCAACTAATTATCAGAAGGCATGTTTTTTTTTTTATCCTTTATTTGTTCCATAAAGTCCCCACTGAGAGAGAGTTATTGTCTGACTGCTTGAGAACTTGATAGATTTAATCTTTATTATCCTTGACACAGTGCAAAAGAATTTTGCAAGTTTCCAAGAAGTAAAGAAATTTTTTTCCACGACATACTTAGAAAACAGACGTTTCTTCTCTATAAATAGTGAGAAAAATTTCCCTCACTAGTAAGGAAAAAATGTCATGTTGCAAGAATGTCGCTTGGAACTTAATTAAACAATTTAATTTTTGTTACACAAATAACTATTATTGTTCAGTTATTTTTGTTTTATTTTGTATCTTAAATTTTGACTTTTAAACAGTGTTACCTTACATTTGTTGGTTATAATTACGCGGCTGACAACGTTGTGTTATGACAGGTCGAGACTTTACCGAGATCACAGAATAAATAAGCGAGATTATTGTAACTCCAATTGTTTAATTTTGCTTTTACGTAAGAAATTATGACAATATGATACGTTTACAAATAATAGTTTTTTTTTCATTTGGGTTGGTTGGTTGGTTCTTTGAAGAATGTCGTAGAAAAAATGTTTTATCTAACACATAGTGAAAGCTTTTTTTCCACTCTCACTCTAATGCCTCACTCACTACGCTTGTGAGGCAACTCGAGCTCGAATGCAAAAAAGAATCGCTTTTTTCAGTTGTTAGACCAACAACTATTTTAATAGGTCTTATCTTGTCTATTTTTATTTTGTTCTATTTTAGTTTCAAAATTATCTAATTCAATTGAATTGAATTGATTGACATTACAAAAAAATATTTTCCTCCACGTTTTTTTTAGGTGCTTTCAGTGATATAAAGCTGCATGTTACTAGTATTCTTCACTATTTTTTAATTATAACAAAAACTCATGGTAAACATGGTGCCACCAAAGAAGATACTTTGAGTCATTATTTTCTGATGTACAGAAATAACGTAGGATCATTGTATGAATAAGACATAGATATTTGTAAAATGAAGAAGGAAAAATGTACTATATGCATTATAAATAAAAAGTTACTTAATTGACTCAAATTAAATTGACGTTCTGTCAAATGACGGTTGCAGTCATTGTTGCTTATTCTGTATTTTTGGTTATGAATTGCTGTCTTGTTACTTTTTAAGGTTTGAGGTTAGTATTTTAACTGACAATTACTTTTTAATTTTAACAAGTAACTAAATAGTAAATGCTAAAATTTTTAACATTGATTCATTGACACATACTTACGACGCAGGTATCTTCTTTCCTGGTAAGAAGTATATTTACGTTATAGAATCACGTAATAATAATCAAATACCTCAATACATTCAACGACGCATGCGCAGCTTAGATTTTTAAAGATGTTATTTTGACTTTGATTGTTTGCTAGTGGCAAACCCCGAAACTAAACATAAATTCAAATAGTAAATAACGAGTGTCCAAATAAAGAAACTGGGCTAGACAGACATCTTCCTTAACATGTGACATAAATGTAACCTAAAAATTTACAGAAATTTTGTATCAGTTTTTGTTTGAACATCCGTTATAAATGAAAATCCCAATACATTACTTCAGGCTATTTTCACGATGAAGTTTGTGACGTCAAGCCAATGAGGGAGTGTTCTGTGTATTTAAATAAATGTGTTTACCTTATTCTTAAACTATTTGTGGGTACTTGATTTCTCTATATTCTTCTTTATCCTTTTTTTTCAGGAGTATACATTGATTTCTCTTTGATCTCTGGGAGCACATTAATCACTATATATGAATGTTTATCTCTTTCTTCTTAATGGTGTTTTCGTTTAAGTAAATGTTATCATTTTCTTCATCCATAAATTATTACTCTAGTACAGAATACGATTTCAAGTGAACAACAATATGAAAATATTATTTCAATGTTATTATCGTTTTAACATGTTTTAAAAGATAGATAAGCTAGTACTGTACCTGTCGTTGTTTCTACATTAAGGTTGTAAACAAAAATTTCACTTTAATGCATAGATACCGGATAATGCTAAGATTGTTGTAATAATTTCATAACAAATGCACACTTTAAATTATAATTATAAGAGAGTATACCGTCAAAAGCATTTTCCGTTGAAATTCTTGCGAGTGTAACATTTTCTAGAAATTTTAGTTAAACATTAATGTTATTATATATGTATACTGTTAATTTGAATATTATTAATAATAGTTCCGATACGCAATTCTTTAACAAAAAAATTTTGTATTTATTTTATTTTACATTGATTTATTTGCAACAATTGTTTCTAAAATGTTAAGTTGGCATGTGGGGTTTGTAAACAAATAATAATGTTTAGAATTTTAATTTATCATAATATTATGCCAGCTGTATTAAATATCTTCAGTATTAGAAAAGGAACCATAAACATAATTCAGGTTACGCTTTTAATTAAAAAAGTAAGCGCTTACGCCATCTATGTTTTATAGCACAAATAAGGATTTTTCCAGAAAAAACAGAAACTAGATTTCAAAGCAGTTGAAAAATTATTTAGCAAACATTTAAGACTTCTAGAGAAAATTAAAGAAAACTTGCATGTAAAAAGTTTTGTTGTGTACTGAAACTGTAAATTAAAATGGGTTTCCTTTTAATTGATTTTTAATTCTAAACTTTACCTACTCACAGCAAATAAATTTTGTATTAACTTATTAAAATTATAAATACGTTTTAAAAATTAATATGTAAACGATTACGCCATTTGCTCTTAATATAACATTTTCTAAAAAATCGAAAAAAACTATATAGCTGAAAAATTATTTAACGTTCATGAAGACTTCTTGAAAAAGTTTATGAAAGCTTAGGTAATATTTGGTGACTAGTACTACAAATTTCATTTATTGCTTTGTCAATATACCTTGCATCATTTGAATGTTAGGTTTCAGAAATTGACACTTGTAATTCATTTAGGAATGGCAAGTGTTTGCTACATACCACATAAGTTTTTATAGTCGACATTTTTATGCAACAGTTTACTTCATGTAACTTAACTCGCCTGGTTAAATCTCCTTTGGGAAACCTGAAAAAACTGATTCTACTATCATATTTAATAATTAAATAAATTCAGGTTATGTATTTGCGGTTATGCGATGGGGGCGCGAATTGTAAACTAATGGCATTTTTTATTTAAATAATTTTATCGTGTTAGGTAATTTTAAGCAGCAAATACTTTAAAGATAATTTCCTGGACGTACAAAATTAGGTTTCACTCGTTTTTGTTAAACAACTATCCTTGGATTTTCAAAAAATTTTAATTTGTCCATTATTAACCTAGGTCAACAATAGAAAAATTATTAACCACTAATAGAGAAATTCAACTTCTCGGTTGGCTAGGAGACGCAATAACTGTCCACTTCACAGCTATAGTGAAAAAAAACAATTGTTACTACGTTTAATCCTTAAACATAATTGTTTTTAACCTACGGTTAAATTTAACCCAACTAGCCCTCAGAAGTTTTTAATATTGATTCATATACACATATACTTATGACGCATGTGTCTTCTTTCCTGGCAAGAAGTATATTTACATTATAGAATCACATAATAATAATCAAATAGCTCAATACATTTAAAATGTCATTTTGACTTTGATTGTTTACTAGTGGCACACTCCGAAATTAAACATAATTTTAAATAGTAAATAACGAGTGTCCAAATAAAAAAACTGGGTTGGACAGGCATCTTCATTAACATGTGACATAATTGTAACCTAAAAATTGACCAAAATGTTGTATCCGTTTTTTATTTGAACATCTGTTATAAATGAAAATCGCAATACAGTACTCCAGGCTATTTTTACGATAAAGGTTATGACGTCAAGTTAATGGGAGAGTGTTCTTATTATTGTAATAAATGTTTTGACTTTATTCCTAAAGTATCTGTGGACACTTGATTACTCAACTTATTTTATTATCCTTACATTTATGGCAAATTATCTTTTGAAGATTTCTTAATACTAGAAGGCTTGTTTTGATGACGTTCCGTATTCGTACTAAAGCCTTACAAAGAATATCTTGGAGTATAACAATACCTTGTGGTGCAGCTTTTTTAATGTTGAGTTTATATCACTTTAAAAGTTATACCTGTTGGAGATAAGTTATAAATGAGTGATGTACTTAATTAAACATTACCGCACTTGTTGCTAATTGTAGAACCGTCACATTTAGATGCTACCGTAGCTCCAATATCTACAGCCCTTGTTTATAAGAATAATTTTTGACTGGTAGATTTTGTCTTAATAAACAAAGCCAGTTTAGATGCTTAATGACTTATCTAAGAAAAACATTTTTTATTTTTACCACAACATAAGCTATAAGGTTAAACTTTTCGACTTACGAATGATAGCGAAGAACTCATTAAATACTTAGTTGAACACTCTCTGTTCATAAATGTTACAGGTTTATTGTTCATAGTTGTGGTTAGTTTTTAACGTCTATCATATGGGACAGTATTCATTCACAGTATATACATTTCGATACTTTGATCATTGAATGAAGAACTGGCAATAACTAAAATAATTTGTGTAATTTTATAAGAATAATAAACTATAAACAATGTATTATTTAATTGACTCGAATCCTCTTTGTATATGGTACCAGCCACACAATAATTTCAAACAACAATATATTTGGAGGTTAAATCTTTGGAAGTTAATTTTACGTTTATAAGCTCTAAACATGAATTATAGTAAAACTTAAAACTTAAAAATTAAATTGTGCTATTTATAACCGGTTTTACTTCAATCAAGTATCGTCAATTAATTATTTTGTAAAAATTCTCACCAAACGCATCGTTATGTTAACAGCAACGAGATGGCCGTACCTGTGCTCATTCCATAACTAGAGCGAGAATATTCTTGCACGGTGCTGTAGATTGTAACTATTCTGCATTTAAAAATTTATCCAGAATGTTACTATTCTAGAATCGGAGTAGATAAAATTTGTTTTACAATTTTTTTCACAAACACTAAAAAAGTTAGAAAACTGAAATTAAGATGACATTTTCTACTATCAAAAGACCAAGCCAGTAATTAATGTGGTTTACCCCATGTATGTAAGAGTGTGGAAAACGCAATCCCTAAAATTTATTTCTAATGCAATTTTTGTCTTATTATTTGTTTACCATTTCAATATTCATTTCCAATAACTTGTTTCATTCTTAACAAAAAATGTCTCTTGAATTTTTTGCCCAAAATCTAACCAGTTCGCAGAAAAAAATTATTTTACGAACAACTACAGAGAGAAATCGATATAAAACGAAAATGATAAACTAATTTATCTAGTAGGCCGCTATTAGTGATAGTGACAATTAAATTGGTATCACGCTGTCAGTTTGTAAATTTTTGAAATTAAATTAATAATTGTGTGTTGTTGTTCTGTTCTTAATTTGTTAGTTTAATCATTCATTTGTTATTAAAATAGCACACACAAATGAGGAAATGACTGATATGCATTACGATTACGGTCTGTCGCAGGGGAATAGGTTAGAAACTTTTAGAAGGTATGCTGAAATATATCCTCAACATTTTTTAGTGTTTGTGAAGAAACCTGTAAAACAAATTTTATGTACCCCCTTTAAGGGGCTGTATCTTAACAAGGGATGCTTCAATAAAGTCTCTTTTATATGAAAGACCCTATCTCTTTTCAATGAGAAATTTGAACCGCAATAACTTGCTTATTTTAAATAAAACACCCTGTATTTTATATCAACAACAAATGTAAATGTAATTATCTATCAAACAATACTATAGTGTCCTATAGCTAAATGTTCAGGTTGTCATGAAAATGAAAATTTTCATTGAAGACTGATTTGTAACAATGTTAATATTTATTAAGTAAGCTATAAACAACTTTGACAGGTAAATATTATGTATTTGTAAGAAACCCGTTGATTGACAGGCAAATTTTAATTCATGAATTTAATAATGCTAGACTCCGCGTGCATGTAGGTTGATCCCATTATTATCTGAATAATGTTAAACCTATGGCGGACGAAGACCCTTGGCCTCTCCCCTGTATAAAAAGTTTTCGGAAGGCGGAAGGCAAGACCCATCGGCATGCCAAATTTCAAGTCTCTACGACGTCTTGGTTTATTTTAAGCAAATGTTTATTGTATTTTTACCAGTATATTTTACAATATTGTAAACAGCTTAGAAATTGATACGTAGAGCAGATAATTCATTAGAAGAGGTATTATTGTGAAGTAAATTTGTACGTTTATTAAATTCTTGTAAACTCTATACATATTTATTTCTCTCAAAATTTAATACAGTTGATGAAATGTACACAATGCAAATCTTTCTCCTTCTTACAAATACATAATATTCACCTGTCAAAGTTGTATAGTTTATTTGATAGATATTAAAATTGTTACAAATCAGTCTTCATTATGAAAATTTCCATTTTTCATGACAACCTAAACATTTAGCTATAGGACACTATAGTATTGTTAATAGGTAATTACATTTTACATTTGTTGTTGATATAAAATACAGGGTGTTTTATTTAAAATAAGCAAGTTATTGCGGTTCAAAACATGTCATTAATTAATCTTATTTTGCACACATTCTGTATATGATGGATGGATTTTTCACAAGTTCTACATAACATCTGATTAATTCATATACTCCAGTGTGAGTTTAGTTTGGAAAATGGTATAAGTTGCTGACATATGAATCGGTAAAGTTGTGACGACTTTTTCATAAAATACAAAATATCTCAAAAACTTTTAGGTTTAGGTAAAGCAAACCTCTATAAAATCCATTCTTATTTTGAACGTAGAAACTGAAAATGTATTAACGTACAGGTCTACTTTTTTTATGAAATTTTTATCGCAAGTCTCTACGATGGAGGTTCCTGAGATATAAGATGCAAAGTGTTATATCTCAGGAACTACTCATCGTAGAGACTTGCGGTAAAAATTTCATAACAAAAGTGGCCATAAGAAAAAACTGCAAATTATTTTCAAATTATTGAGATGGCCGCTAGTAGCCGTAGCCGCCATCTTGAATTTAAAAATTTGGATTTAGTCGGGTTTTCGCTATATTAACACAATAAATAAATGCTTTTTATAGTTGAGAAAATCCTTCATCTTTTTTATTTAATACTTTTTTCCTATCTCTAAAATAAAGTGAAGAGGGGTCTTTGAAAATGCTTGTAAACAAATGCCAACAATTTCAAAATGGCTTTCCTTAGGTAACAATTCTGACCGTATTTATGGTCATCGTAATTTGGCATGTCGCCGCTAGAGGGCATGTTCCAAAATTATCACGGAAATTGCGATTTTTCTCGGAAAACTTAAATGGAACGGTATCATTTTCTTATCAAAAAAATAGTAAAATTAAGCCCAAATAAGCTGGTGAAAACCGCACCTCGATATCTTATTCCTAACCTAAAATATCTATATTTCGGTCAGATTTTCAATTTTTTTCTTAAAAATTTTGGATAAAAATACTATATTCTAAAATTGCGATGAATTGCAAGAAGAACAGAATAAATCTCATCTTTTTACCACGACAAGGTCAAAAATCAATCGATTTTTGAATAAAAATATCAACGGACAAGGGTTGTTTTTTACGAGTAACTTTATTTTCTCTATCAAACTCAAAATCCGTAAAAAAAACATAAATAACTTCGATAGTCATCAATTTAGTAATTTTATTGAGTAATTTTCAGTATAATTTAAAGGGCATAATTTATGCTTGGCACATATTAAAATTAAACTAGATAGGTAGGAAAAGGTAAATAATAAGTAGTAGGTCATGAAAAAGAAAAAACAAAAGATGGCAATATTTCAAAGAAACGTCAAATTTTATTTAGAGGTGTTACTTGCCCGCGTTACAAACTTTAGGTAAAATGCCTTTTACAAACGACGAATGCGTTGATATGATTGCCTTTATTTTGAATGCTTTCAAATTATGGCATTAGCTCAAAGAATTTATAGTGCTCGTTATCCAAATCGGCGTTTTCGCGATGCGTGAATTTTTCCTCGCTTAGTTCAGCGTTTGCGTACCACTGGTAGCTTTCGTTCCACATTTCGCAGACGTAGCAATGGAAAAACTGAGGAAAATGTCATAAACGTCTTGGCCTACATTGAATTTAATCCGCATATTAGTACGAGAGCTTTATCTACCGCCTTAGGCATATCTCGGTCTACGGTTCAATATATTTTGAAGGATCATAGGTAAGTTCTAATGTATAAAATAAATAACTAAATAACAATAAGTATACTACCATCTAACTACCATTACTACCTACTAACTACTATTAACGAACTACTACTACTATAAACCAACTAACTACAACAACTACTAACCCCTATTATTAACTACTACTATAAATTAGTTATGTTAGACCATATTGAAATATACTGTTTTTGTTTTTAGACTTCGACCCTATCATTTAGTATTACACCAGAGTTTAAGTGAACAAGATTTTGATTATCGATTAAATTATTGCCACTGGATGTTAGGAATGCTTAATGAAAATAGACAATTTTTGTCTCAAATTCTTTGGACTGACGGGAAGGTGGAGCGTTAATGTGTGGTGTGGCATCTAGGGAGGAAGCATTATTGGACCATTTTTTTTTAATCAACACCTAAATGGCAATGTCTTCCTTGATTTTTACAGAACCATTTGCCAATTTTATTAGAAGATGTGCCGTTAGAAACACGTCGAAATATGTTTCTACAATTAGATGATTGTCCAGCACATTTTACCGTGAATGTAAGACAATATTTAAATGAGATGTTTCCAGACCGGTGGATTGGAAGGGAAGCCTATTTCCATGGCCTGCCAGGTCCCCGGACTTAACTTGTCTGGATTTTTACCTATGGGGGCGACTAAAGGACATTGTGTTTCAAACAGAACCTACAACTAGAGAAAATATGCATGAAAGGATTCACAATGCAATCAACAGCCTGCCAAGAACCGAAATTGAAGCGGCGGTCCTTTCCACGCAGCAAAGACTTCAACTGTGCATAGAGCATGATGGGCGGCAATTTGAACACTTAAGGACACATTAATAGTTATTTACGAAAAGTTTGTTAATGACAGCAATCTCGACAATTAAAAGTCTCGATAATTAATGTTATTTTAATATCGAGTTAGTTACAATTATTTTCCATTGACCGACTTATGAATAAAATAGAAAAAAAAACATTCTTTAGTTCTATTTGATCGACATGAATTGACATTTAACTGATTGTCAGAACACCGCGTCCTGTCATTTTATTTTCAAATACTTTGTTTTTCCTTTTCATGACCTACTACTTATTATTTACCTTTTCCTACCTATCTAGTTTAATTTTAATATGTGCCAAGCATAAATTATGCCCTTTAAATTATACTGAAAATTACTTAATAAAATTACTAAATTGATGACTATCGAAGTTATTTATGTTTTTTTAAGGATTTTGAGTATAATAGGTAAAATAAATTACTTGTAAAAAACAACCCTTGTCCGTTGTTATTTTTTATTCAAAAATCGACTGATTTTTGACCTTGTCGTGGTAACAAAGATGAGATTTATTCTGTTCTTCTTGCAATTTATCGCACTTTTCGAATAAATTTCAGAATATAGTATTATTATTCAAAATTTTTAAGAAAAAATTGAAAATCTGACCGAAATATAGATATTTTGTGTTAGGAATAAGATATCGAGGTGCGGTTTTCACCAGCTTATTTGGGTTTAATTTTACTATTTTTTTATAATAAGAAAATGATACCATTCTATCTAAGTTTTCCGAGAAAAACTGCTATTTCCGTGATAATTTCGGAAAATGCTCTCTAGCGGCAACATGCCAAATTACGATGACCATAAATAAGGTTAGAATTGTAACCTAAGGAAAGCTCTTTTCAACGACACCAAGCTCATTAAACTATGTTCGACCAATTTGGCATTGTTGGCATTTGTTTACAAGCATTTTCAAGGACCCCTCTTCACTTTATTTTTAGAGATAGGAAAAAAATATTAAATGAAAAAGATGAGGATTTACCTCAACTATAAAAAGCATTTATTTATTTGTTGTGTTGTATTAGCGAAAACCCGACTAAAGCCAATTCAAGATATCGGCTACGCCCCCTAGCGGCCATCTTTATAATTTGAAAATAATTTTCAGCGTTTTCTTATGACCACTTTTGTTATGAAATTTTTTACCGATGAGTAGTTTCTGAGATATAACACTTTGCATAATTATTTGTTCACCCTGTACATATCGAAAGTAATTTTAAAATACTCCTATAGATCTCTATCAATCCCAAATATATTTTCCCAATTTTATTAATTAGTTTGGCTGCAATATTTCGTGTCGTATACCGTGAATAACCATGTATAAATGTTTATCTCCATCTTGTTTTTTGTTTAAGTAAATGTTTTCTTCATCTATAAAATGTTTCATTATTTGTTACTCTAGTACAGAATACGACTTCAAGTGTACAACAATATGGAAATATTATTTCAATGCTATAATCGTTTTAACATGTTTTAAAAGATAGATAAGCTAGTACTGTACCTCTCGTTGTTTCTACATTGAGGTTGTAAACGAAACTCCACTTTAACGCATAGATTGTTGTAATAATTTCATAACAAATGCGCACTTCAAATTATAGTTATAAGAGAATATACCGTCAAAAGCATTTCCCGGCGAAATTCTTGAGAGTGTAACAAATCTTGTATATTTTCTACAAATTTTAGTTAAACGTTAATGTTATATACATACTGTTAATTTGATTATTATTAATAATAGCTCTGATACGTAATTCTTTAACAAAAAAATTGTGTATCTTATTTTATTTTACATAAATTTATTTGTAACAATTTTTTCTATAATGTTAAGTTGCCAGGTGGAGTTTGTAAACAAATAATAACGTTTATAAACTTAATTTATAATAATTTTATGCCAGCTGTATTAAATAACTTTAGTATTAGAGAAGAAACCATAAAAAATAATTTAGGTACTCTTTAATTAAAAAAGTAAACGCCTACGCCATCTATATCTATAGCGCAAATAAGGGATTTTCCGGAAAAACAGAAACTAGATTTCAAAACAGTTGGAAAATTATTTAGCAAACATTTAAGACTTCTAGAGATATTTAAAGAAAACTTTCATGTAAAATGTTTTGTTGTATACTGATACTGTAAGTAAAGATGGGTTTCTTTTTAATTGAGCTTTAATGCATAATTGTAAAGTTTACCTACTCACAGCAATTAAATTTTTTTATTAATTTATTAAATTTAATATGTAAGCGCTTACGCCATCTGCTCTTAATAAAACAATTTTTGGAAAAACGAAAAAACTAGATTTCATTCAGCTGAAAAATTATTTAAAGTTCATGAAGACTTCTAGAAGAAAGCTTAGGTAATATTGGGTGACTAGTACTGATTAATCTATAAGTTAAGTTCTATAGAACCTAAGTTAAAACTTTTCATTGTATACTGGGTTAATCAATTTATGTTTCATTACGCTCATTTTTTTTTTATTTTACCGACATAATGTACAATTCTGAAAGTATTCCTTTTTTTCTCACTTATGTTTGATATTATAATGAAGAAGAAAGCGAAAAATTATATATAAAATATTCTAACGTCGTAAATCTCATAAATTCTGTTAAAGAACTTTTATATATTAAATGGGACAATTTTTTTCAGTACGCATGCGATTTAATGTTGGATTTTCAGTGACCTTGCGTAGTTGTAAAGCTCAAGCTATCGATTTCCACGGGGAGCTGGCAAACGCCATTTTCATACTGCTGTAAGTTAAAAGCCGCACCGAATATACGGTTTGGGTAGAACATCTACCTATCCCGTTTCGGTTATACCAATATGTGTTATTATTCTTGAGTATTTGTGAAGACTGTATTGAAAACAGTGATAAACTAAGCCACGTAAGTGAGTTTTCTTATTACTTTTAACTGCAATTTAAGCGTATATAAATACAAGCACGCAAAGGCTTTTCGTGGAAATTGTTAATAAAATTTTCCAAAATTTTTCAATAATTGTAGTCGTTGAGTATATTTTGTTAAATTTCAAAGACATGCTAATCTTTTATGTATACGGAATTGATTAATGATTTCCTAAGAAATGCGAGAAAAGTTGTTTAAGTTTTTCAAATTGAATGTATTATGCACGTTGCAAAGCTCTCAAACTTTACATCAGTTAATTTAAAATTGATGACACTCGGAGCAAATTTTCCAAAACGAATGTCGGTGGAAAATCTGAAACCTTGCTATTTTATCAAATATTGATAATACCTTTTGGTTTAGCAAACGTTACTCTGCTACATAATATATTTGTTATTTTTATTTATAAGGCACTTTAGGAAATTTAATACTTTGTACCATCTTTAAACCATCAAAACTTGTTTTTTTATGTGTAAAGAATTATAAAATTATGATATTTTTTGGAATTAATCTAGTTTGAGCATGTGAAAATTTTAATTAAATTTAGAAATGTATTGATTTTAAAGTTTAAGAGACACATTACAATCTATATCTGCGTTTCTAGAAGTTGACATGCACGTCGCTTTAGAGCGTGCTAATCCTTAAATAAAATCCTTCTTTAGCTTTTTCCTGACGTGTTTAACCGTTTGAAATGGAAATCAGACATGTAATGTTTTCCCAAAAATAACTACAATTGCATAAACAAGGTTTGCTATTAAACACTACTAATACGATTATTATTGATCATATTAACAAAATATTTTAAGTGCATGTATTTGAATAATATGACCAGAATTGTGAAACTTATTTAAAAATCTGCAAAATATTATAAATTAAATTTAAAAAATTACAATTTAATAAGAGGTAATTTTTTATTGTTCCACCTCGGTAGTTAAAACTCATTATGTGGAGCATTTATGAATTATATAATAAAAGTAAAATACTGTTTCATTATGTCACTTTTGATGCCTATTTTTATATCATATTTATATTTTTGTTTTATTTCTACAAATGACGCTTTTTGATTGATTTTGTACATTTTTTGTATTGTTGTAGGTATTTTACGAATGCCTTATAGTCCAGTCAATGAAAGCAAAAACGGTAATACCGGGTAATTTGTTCTACCAGTACCGATTTTCTTAAAAATTTAGACTTTATTTTAAAGTTGACTCTATGTCGGGGGTTGCTGTTTATTTTTTAAATGTTAAAATACCCTAATTAAAAATAATTTTATAGGGTAAAGGGAGGACAGTTGGACCACCTTTTAAAAAGACGCAACAACTTCTTTATTATTTAACAAAATCTTTTCAAAATAATGCCACAACATAGAGCAACGAATTGTTAACTTATATATTTTTTTACTAATAACCTAGCGAACAGTGTTATTTTAGAATAAAAGAAAATTAAATAATAAAAAATGGTCCATCTCTCCTACCCCTACGAGGAGAGATGGACCCTACTATATTTATGGTTTTTGCTTGGTAAGTTTAATTCCGCAAGTTTGACAGGTATTTTTATAAGACGTGCAGTCCTCATGCAACCAACGCCGGCATATAGTACATTCTATCCAGGCAACTTTCTTCTCGGTAAGTCGATAATCTTCATTACATCCCACGCATTCGTTTTCTAGGTCGCTGAAATGTTCAGCCTCACTGGAAGTGTCGTTGAAAATCGGCTCATCTGAATCTGAAGAAGATGAGTTACATCTACGTTTTTATTACTTTTGAGTTTGTTTTCCTGCTGTTGTTTTTAGTTTATTTTCCTTGTCCTTTCTCTTATTTTCTTCTTTCTGTACCTTGGCTTTTGTATTCTTTTCTTGTTTTTCTGCTTTAGAGCTCTTCTTTTCTTCTTTAGCCTTCCTTATTTCTTCTTTCTTTACTAGAGCTTCCTTTCGCTCTTGTATATATTCTGGTGAATTAATAACACCACTTACTACTTTCTTACGTACTCTTTTTTAAAGCGGAAGTTATTATTGGCACAGGTGAGACCACCTCTAATGCTTTTCCAGGTGTTATATCTTCCTGTTCAATTACGTTGTCCGGAGTGATTGCCCTCCGTTGAACACCAGATGATCCAGCTTGTGGGGAGTTAGTTGTGTTACCCACCCGTTCTTGAGGTTGCATGTGACTTAGTTCTAGAGACTTTTCCTCCTCCAACAAAAATGCATGGTCTGGAATTTTCTCCGAATTAAATGGAAGTATTCCAGTTGCTCTAAATGCTGAGACCGCATTGTCGACTGTTGCTGCTTTTCCCCAAGATTCACCTAAGAGCCTTCCAAACTGCAGCCTGTTAAGTTTCCTGTTTGGATTATTTAAAATCATGTGTCTGCAGGCTTCGTAAAACTTCTGTTTCAGTGATTTGAAGAAGGCACGGTCTAATGGTTGCAGGTAGTGGGATGTATGTGGTGGTAAACAGTACAAAATTACATCATTTTGTTCTGCTGTTTCTAGTAGACCAATGTTAGTAGTGTGCGATGAATGGCCATCCATTAAAAGCATAACCTTTCCAGGACTTTTCTAGGGAGAAAGTGAGTCGTGAACCAGTCTAAGAATATCTCGGAAGTAACGTACGCCGATTTTTGTGACATTTGTATTCGCGCTCCGGGAGGCATGTCATCACACCATTCTTCTTTTCTATTTTTACCTTTAAAAATGCAGTAAGGTGGTAAATAGATTCCTTCTGCACTAATGCATGCGATTATACTTATGGTTTCTCCTTTCTCACTAGAGCTAATGCTAGGGACAGCTTTAGATCCTTTGGCAGCAACAACCTGTCCAGCTCTGGTATTCAATTGAAGGCCGGTCTCATCTGTGTTGTACACATTAGCAGGCTTATCAAAGAGAGAGTTGTCTTGAAGAATTCTTTCAAGGTTCTCAAAGTAATTTTAACAATATCTCTGGACATGCCTCGGGCTCGAGCCACTGATGTATTTTCAGCTTTTCGGATAGAAAGCTCTTGTCTTCTTCTTAAAAAAACTGCAACCATTTTTACCAGCCTTTCCTGTAAGTGGAAAAAACATAATGAAAAAAATTTTACTATGTAAACCTTCACTATGGTTAAATTTATGTGGAATGCCTAGTTTATTCGCTAGTTTGTATGCCATTATACAAACTTCTTCTCTTGTTGGTGCAAAACCATGTTGCTGTAGTTTTTAATGTGATTGGCCAGTTTTCCTTCAGCATTTTCGCCTAGCATGGAATCAGGGCCTAGTCTTTGTTGTTTCTCAAAATTAGTTGTTTTTAGTCGTCGTTTTAATGTAGTTTTGGGATTCCAAACGTTGTAGCTGCCTCATTTACACCCAGTTCATTGGATATTACAGCATTTACTGCAAGATTTAAACTTTCGCCACTCCAACATCCCCTTGGCGTGGTATTTCTTTTGCGAAGGTATCTGTTTAGCATTCTTATTTCGCCTAAAAAATAAATAAGCTTCGTTAGTCTTCCCTATATTTTACTGGTCCATCTTTCCTACCTACCATAGAAACTAACCAAACAATATACCGTTACAAACTGAAGGTGGCTCCCAAACACCGCTTCACAGAGCACGCCTTGTTGCCAGACTTACTGAAATATTCGTAGTAGTCCATCTCTCCTCCTGGTCCATCTCTCCTCCCTTTACCCTAATTTCAAGTTTGGGCTTGTAATCGAAAAAAGTGCAATAGATTGTGAGGGTTCAATTATTATAGATTGACAATTTTTAACCCCCAAAAACCATCCCCTATGACGGAAATTGACCCTTATAATAACTACCTCTTGCAAAAATTATTTTAAATTTTATTATGCTGTAGAATCTTGTCGATATAAAAAAAAAATATAACATCAAGCTTTAAAAAACCCAATTCAGTTTTAATTTAATTTTTTTAATTTTGGGAAAAATTAATAAGTTCAATCACAAATCCAAGACAGGGAAAACAAAATATTAATTTCTTTTATTTATGTACAGGGTTATTTACTATAAATTATCTACCTTTTATTATTTTAAATATTACGAAGTTCTGGTTCATTGTAAAAGCATTTCGGTGATAATATACAGGATATTACATTTAAAAAATACATCATGTTTTTGCTTTGCCCTGTAAACGGGGAGTAACTAAATTATTGATACCATTTTAAGAAAATTCAGTTAGAACCATACAACTTTCATGCATAACTTTTTTTTCTACAAGCATAATAACGATAATAAAGGGTGGGTAATTCATTGTGAATAACCCTGTACATGAATAAATTTTAGTTTATTTATTAATTTATAAATAATTAAAAAAATCTACTAATATTTAAAAATCTTCTCTCTCTTCAAATTTTTAAATCATAACTCGCTTATTTTGTAAACTACGAAAATCTTAAAAAAAACAATTGTCGGTTTTTTTTCCAATCTAAAACCTCATTTAAATTAAAAATGTATTTAACCGTTATTCTTGAAAGGGTTTGAGCTGAAAGGGCGGCATAATGGTACTATTTACTAACATGTAAAAACGGTCATATCTTACCCAATTTTTATTCTATAAATAAAAAACTTTTTGCGTACCTTTTATAGTTTTTGACTTATTTTAGAAATAAAAATATTTTACCAAATTACAAAAATACATTATTCTCTTCAAACTCGACTTTTTCAAAGCTACGTATTTTAAACCGGTCAAACTTTCGGAGCTTATTTGGAATACATAAATAAAGTGAAGTAGTAGCAATTTAGGGTGGTATTTAGGGGTGATTTGTACAATTTTTTTTGTCGAAAAAAACCGAAACCAACTTTATTGATCATGATTTGCTTAATTTTAATGCTTGATACCAAATTTCTAAAACTTCAAAAAAGTTTTTCCCGAAAAATGCATAGTTTTTAGTTATTTTACGATAAAACTTTCAATTTTTGTTTTGATAAATAAAAAACAAAATTTTAACAAGCCATAACTTGTATTGGTTTCACAGAAACCATAAAACTACAATATTTTGTTTCTTTATAAGCTACATTTTTGATTTTAATGATATTTCTCTCATTTTTTAAGTGATTCACGAAAAACCGTCTGAATACATGTTTTTTTTGTTGAACAATCGATACCTTCACTTGCGAATAACTCAAAAATAATTAATTTTTGAAAAATAAATTTATAGAACAAAAGTTGCTTAAAATTAGTGAATTTATTGATTTAATGTAAAATTTATCACCCCCGAGAAGGGATGGCATTCCCCTCGGGAAAAGAAACCCTGGCACAGTGTCAACTTTGAAGTAGAGGGTAAGTTAAACTTAAATTCAAATATTTAGAAAAATCGGTGATGCTTGGACAAACTACACGGGAAAATGGTTATTGACTGAAATATTTACAAATATTCCAAATTTGTATCGTAATGAAAAAATTTAAGGACATCTTCTAAATTTTCATAAATTAATTGTAACACATTTAGTTCAGCACAGATTTTCCATTAGTGAAGTAAACCGTTATTTCATAAATTATTTAACGTGTATTTCTATGCTCGTTTCTGTTACATTTTAGATTGATTTTTATCAAACATTAAATCATATTCTTGGACTAAAATTATTATTAAAAATAACAATAATCATTAAAAGTATTTCAAAAAACAAAAGTAATTAATGTGAACTAAAAACTTATGTGTTTGCCAATATTCTGTTCAAAGTACCGAGCGATCAAGAATTTAGAACAACGTAGTTATCAAACAACGCACGTAAATGCATTGTGGTTTATTAATTAAAAAAGTTGGTTTACATTTTTTTTTTAATTTGTAAATAACAAACTGCAGAAATAAAAATTAATTTTACAAACTATAATAATTTAATAAAAAAAAACGTTCTAATTTATTTATTTTTATTTTTGATATGGGTTTAGAAAAACGGAAAGTAATTAATTTCAAATTAATTTTTGTTTATCATTTTGAATTAATATTTTTAACAAAACCAATATCCTGTAAGCATAAGTACCTGAAAAACTACACATATAATTTAAACTAAATTTAATTTATAATTTTAATAATTTTCGAAACATTATTATTTAATTTTGTTTGTTTTTAAATTTGTCCCTTTCTTTGTTTTAATGTAATTTCAAGTATAATATACCGATTCTATGTATTTTAAAGTTATCTTGAGTTTCCAGACTTACTCCTAGTTCAACTCTAATTTTTTGCTATGCATTATGTTTGTTTCAAAAATTCTACAGTATTTTAGTGATTCTGTTTTATAGTATTGAATTTCTTTTTGTGTTTATAAACATTAATGTTTTATACTTGCTTCGTTTCTCTATTAACATCTTTGTTTAAAAGTGAAAATTTATGCGACATCTGATCTAAAATACACTAAAAATGAATATAATTTGGTTTACATTTAAGTTTTCCTCCCAATTTTTTTTATACTAAAATAAGCTTTTATAGGGTCTTTCTTGGTGGAGTTGGAGTGAACAAAATCGACTCAGTATGTTACAATTGCCAAAGTTTTGCCCAGCATTCTGGAGGCTGTTTCAAGGCTATCTATAGAACTGAGTTAGTAGACAGTAAATTAAAATTTATCAATAAATAATAACGTCACTTAATTTAAATTTAAAAACATTGATATGTAAATATATACTTTAATAATTTTTATACAAACACACACACAACACTATGAAAATATAATACAAAAACTGATTAATAATAGTCTACACAATACTGGGCAAAACTTTGGTAGTTGTAACCTACTGAATTGTTTTTGTTTACTTTCCCTCTACCAACAAGGGCCCTGTAAGACCATACTCAAGTATAATTTGCTTTTTAATCTATCTCTGAAGAAAGTCTGTAGAGGTAAAGAATAAGATTTAGAGTTTAGTTCTGTAAAGAATTTATTCTGACGCAGTCATTCGAGATCTCATTGTTGTATACTATGAATCTTACTGCTTGTTTAACTGTTGTCTTATTATGCTTGTTTATTATTGTGCTTTTAAACTTTAACTACTTAAAACATCTGTTTTTGTAGTCGTGGTAAAAAATTGGCGTTTAACACGTTTTTAAGAATAGGCCCACTTGTTCGATTCAACCAGTCGTCTTGGCATCCAATTAATATAAAATCTTGGCTATTCAACACATATTCTCCAATGTCACTGTTTTGTAGAATTACAAAAATTTAAAATAGTCCAAATATACCTTCTAAAAAATTTAATTATTGTCTGCCTGAAGAGTTCCAAAAATTACCATACTAATATTAAATTGCTGCTGACTAGAAACGCATTTTATTTATAAAAACAATTTCTTAATTTCAAGTTTGTAATTTCGAGTTGTATATCTACATTCAGTACGCGTGTAAGTAATCTACATATGAGGGGGTCTAAAAAGTTTTCGACCTAACATAGCTACAAGGATTTTTATCTTAAAATTTATTTTGATTTTTATACATAGTATTCTCCTTGTGAATCTATACACTTCACCTAACGATGCTCCCATCTCTTTAATCCGTCCAAATAGTACTCGGCGTTCTTCACTGCAAAATAATTGTTCACGAAGGTGATTGACTCTTCATTTAACAAAAATCTTTGTCCTCCGAACGCAGTTTTTAGTTGAGGAAACAGAAAGAAGTCGCTTGGGGCTAGATCTGGTGAATAAGGTAGATGGTCAAGCAGTTCAAACCGTAATTCATGGATTTTCGCTATTGCAACTGCTGAGGTGTGTCTTGGTGAAATTTCTGCTTTCAGTTTATTAAGTAATGATGCGTAGTATGCTCCTGTAATGGTTTTCCTTTTTTAAGATAATCCATGACTATCCCAAAAAACAGTCGCCATCACTTTTATTGGAGCCGGTTTTTTTGCAGTCTACTGTTTTGACTGTATTTATGTTTCAAGCGTATAGTGGTGTATCCAAGTTTCTTCTACAGTAATTAATCGGCGCCATAACTCGAATTTATCGCGCTTAAACTGCGCCAACAGAGCATTGGAAATGTTCATTCAAACACGTTTTTGGTCTAACGTTAGCAAACGCGGCACCCAACGCGCGGACAGCTTTCTCATGCCTAGATTTTGATTTAATATGTGACAAACGCGTTCTTTAGACATTTTCATTGTCTCTGCTATCTCTCTCACTTTAATTTGGCGGTCTTTTAACACCATTTGATAAACTTTAGCGATGTTATCGTCAGTAGTTACAGTTTTTAGACGTCCCGAACGTTCATCATCTCCCAAGCACTTACGGCCACGTTTTGATTCAGCTGCCCAAAATTGTACAGTGGTAAATGACACTGAAGAGTTTCCGTACACAGAGTCTAACTCATCTTTAGTTTGCGTAGGCGTATTCTCTTTCAAAACAAATATTTTATGGCAGCTCGATACTCGATTTTCTCCATTTTTACAAAAATACTCACATCGACTCACTCAAACGACTGTCAAATAAAAACTTTGCGTCCAAAATGGTTGAAACTTTGATGTGTTGCTGTCAAAAGATGCACAACTACATTCCCTGACTTTTTATTGACAAGTGCTGCCATCTTCACGTTGAGGTCGGAAACTTTTCAGACGGCCCTCCTTCATTCAGTTTTTGTTTTCCATTGTGTTAGTTTTATCTTAGTTTAATTTGTGATCTCATACCTTGTGCTGTAACATTTTTCTATTTTATCTGTATATGTTTTTTTGTTTTCTTTTAAGTATTTATGTATTATTGGTTTTTATTTATTACATTTTCTTTATGCTTTTATGTTTACTTTTATTTTAAATCAAATTATGATGGTTACCAATATGTGTGTGAACTTTGGAATGAACTGAATTTCTTGTGTTGTTCTGCGCTTTGGGGGTTTCTGCATCGTATCGATTGTCATTTAAACGGTTGTATATATTATTCATTTGTTCTTTTCTTTGGTATTTAGAATTTTACTCTACAACAGCTGCTGCTCTATTTGCTATTATGATGTAGCACATATCCAATTTTTTTTTCTTCTTGTTTCACTAAAGCCCAGCATGTCCTATTTAATTTTGAATGGTTTCACTTCTAATTTTCTAATTTTTCTTTAGTCGTTAGGGTTCTAAATTAGTATGTTCTACTTAATAAATTTAACAAACCTATGCCCTTTCAAAATTGATTGATCAATGCGGATCGAGGAACTAGTTCTAAACACATGGTATATATCAAGTTTGGATTTATTTTTTCCATATTGCTTGTGTTTAAAGTAGAGTGGTTTTGCCAACTATGGAGAATTGTTTTAGATATGATTTTGAAAATAAATCTTGTTTTTCTAATTTTTTGTAGAAAAAACAAAGTTGCGTTTCTAAAGAGGCTCTTTGTAGCTAGAAGTTGGGGATTATGTTAAGACAATAATTGGTTTTTTATCCTTTAGAAACCAAAGTTTATTTAATAAATTATTTTATCATTAAGTCGCTTATAAGTAAGTTTTTCTAGAAAAAAAAACAGAATATTATTCCGTTAATATTTATTTTTTTTAATTAATACAAGAGTCGGTGTTTTTTGTTGACAGCCCATTAGAATTATTTTAGAAACTACTCCGATTTAAAATATAGGGAAATTTGATAAAACTCTACCTAAAAACAAATGAAGAATTCAAAAATTCAAAAATATACAGGGTGTTACATTGAAAATAAGAAAGTTTACGTCAACTTTCGGTACAACCGGAAGTGTTAGGCGGACGCCATTATTTTAGTTAGAAACACCATGTTCGAAAACCCCTAACGCCAAATTTTCAAAATTTAGATCAGAGTAGTTTCTAAAATAATTCTAATGGGCCGTCAACAAAAGTAATAATAACGATGCATCTCTATTGGTTCTGAATGTGCATATTCACCTGGGCACTATTTAATATTAGTGTAATAACTCATATTTATTTGTTCTAATTCAATTCTAATTTCATTTTCAACCTTTAACAAACCAATTAAGGTATAAGAAGACAAAACTTAGATCCTTGATTTAAAAGCAAAAAAATCAAAAAAGAATAAATAACAAAAACTTCTTTCGTTGTTACATTTGACTGATTTAAAGAAACCACAGTAAAAAATGGACAAATTTTTTACGATCTCTTGTGAATCAGAAAAAGTTAAAAACAAACCTGTTACTGAAATAAGTAAACATGTAAGCCGATTGTTCTAAGGTTTTCGTCTAAACTAAGCAAATATTTGCATAGGTCGGTTTTCAGTTTACCTGAACGAAATAAAACTTTTCAAATTTTCAACAACTTATACAGTTGAGTTTACGTAAATGTGTAATTAAATTTTTGAGATTACATTTTATGCTATCAAACTAGCTTAAATGCATTATATTACATAGTTCTTAAGACCATTACTTCTAATTAGAAATTAATCATGCGTTATTACAAAATAGTTAAACATGTAATCCATATTAAATACCAATTTAAAAACAATTTAATTTGAATCAGAATTATGCACAAATTCTATTTTCAATTCTACATTCTACGCCTGAATAATCCTTTTATTAGCTTTATATAAAATGTAAAAATGTTTTAATCAGAATAACTTTTATTACTATAAATTCCAATGATTCATTTTTACCATAAAAAACTAATTTCTTGTTCCTGGAATTGTATGAGCAAAACACATATGAATAACTGGGCTGGGTAAGTTTTGGAATCTTTATTAAAATTCAAAGTATCTGAAAAAACATTCATTTTTGTTAATTTTTAGGTTATATTTATACCATGTTTTAACACGGATTTTTACGCCACCACACATTATTTTACTGTAGTTTTGTGCCCAAGTAACATTTAAGTATGTATTTTGTACCGGGTGGGCAAATAAGCGAGGTAAGCGGCTGTATCTCAGAAACGAATAATCGTAGAGACTTACGGTAAAAAATTTTATAGGTAAAGTGGGCAAGGTAAAATGCTGGAATTATGTTTAAGTTTTCAAGGTTGCCGCCAGTGGGCGTTTCCGCCATCTTGAATTACATAAAGTAACATTTCTCGCGATTTTCCCCAATGAATGTAACAAATAAGTATTTGCGTTTTAGTGTTAACTTTAAGTCGAACATTTTTGTCAAACCAATTTTTCTCTATATTTCGAAATAAAGTGGGGGGTATTTGAATGTTGTTTTAAATGAATGCCTGTAACTTCAAAACGGCTTAATGGATTTTGATAAATTTGGTATCATTGAAAAGAGCATTTCTTGGGCTTTGATTTCTCGTAATTATGACAGTTGTGACCTACACGGCCGCCGATAGAGGGCGTTATTCAATATTATATCCAAAATATTATTTTTTTCAAAAATTTAAATGCAATGATATAAATTTTTTAGACCAGATAATAGACAAATGACCAACCAATGAACCTGCGCAAACCGCATCTTAATATCTTTTCCTAACTCAAATTATTAAAAAAAATACTAAACTAGAAAAATTCATATATACCCATTTAAAAATGCATCGGTTGCTTTCGATAAAAAGGCAAGACTCTAAGACACTAGAAATCTCAATTTATTTAGTGCTGTAAATTTAAGTCACGCGTAAACGATTTTCCTTTTATATAAAGTTGTGGTCCTGAAAAAGACCGATTTTGAAAAAAGATTAATGCCTTCTGTGTTCAAATTGCCTTCCGTCATATTCCACACATTGTTCCAGTCTTTCTTGAGTCGACAAAACCGCAGCCTCGATTTCTGCCGCTGATAGTTGACGAATTGAGTTTGGAATCTGTTTTCCATTTTTATTCGTGTTGTTGGTAGAGTTTGAAAAACAAAGTCTTTTAAGCGTCCCCACAAGTAGAAATCCAGACATGTCAAGTCGGGAGATCTTGCCGGCCAAGAAAATAGGCTTCCCTTCCTATCCAGCGTTGTCGAAAGGTCTCGTTAATATGGTTTCGAGCATTAATTGAATAATGTGTCGGACAACCATCTAATTGCAGAAACATAGTTCTCCTAGTTTCCAGTGGCACATCTTCCAACAAAATTGGCAAGTCGTTGATCAAAAACTCTAAGAAGCGGTTACCAGTTAAAGCTTGTTCAAAAAAAATAGGTCCAATAATTCTGTCCCCAATGATACCGCACCACACATTTAGGCTCCAGCGTCCCTGGTGTTGCACTTCTCTTAACCAATGCGGATTTTCAGCGGACCAATAATGCATATTATGACGGTTTACTCTACCATCACTACTAAAGGTAGCCTCGTCGGTCCAGAGAATTTCCGTTAAGAAATTTCTGTTTTTCTCAAGCATGCCTAGCATCCATTGACAATAATTAAATCTAATATCGAAATCTTGTTCATTTAGCGCCTGGTGCAAGGCTATGTGGTAAGGATGTAGTCTAAAAGTAAAAAACAACATATGCGTAAAAATAATATAATCAGAATAACACTCAATTGTGTGTGCATTTGAGAGTATGTACCAAGATACTTGGAATAAGATAAAATCATTTACCTATAATCTTTCAAAATATTTCTAACAGTTGTTCGTACTATTCCCAAGTCTAGAGACAATGTTCTAGTTCCTACATGTCAAAACAACCAATGAATTTTTAAATGGGTATATATGAATTTTCCTGGTTTAGTATTTTTTTTTTAATAATTTGAGTTAGGAAAAAGATGCGGTTTGCGCAGGCTTATTGGTTGGTCATTTGTCTATTATCTGGTCTAAAAAAAGTCATATCATCGCATTTAAATTTTTTGAATAAATCCAATATTTTAGTTATAATACCGAATAACGCCTTCTATTGGCAGCCGTGTAAGTCACAACTGTCATAATTACAAGAAACCTAAAACCCCAAGAAATGCTCTTTTCAATGATACCAAACTTATCCAAATCTCTTAAGCAGTTTCGAAGTTACAGGCATTCATTTAAAACAACATCCAAATACCCCCCACCACTTTATTTCGAAAGATAGAGAAACATTGGTTGGACAAAAAATGTTCGACTTTAGCTTAACATTAAAACGCAAATACTTTTTTGTTACATTCATTGGGGAAAATCGTGATAAACGTAACTTTATGTAATTCAAGATAGCGGAAACGCCCACTTGCGGCCATCTAGAAAACTTAAACATAATTCCAAAATTTTCCCTTGCCTACTTTACCTATAAAATGTTTTACCGTAACTTTCTACGATCATTAGTTTCTGAGATACAGCCGCTTACCTCGCTTATTTGCCCACCCTGTACATCGTGACTAAAGTCAAGTTGTTAAAACGTTGTAACAGCATTTACTTAAACAGTTATAACATAAGCAATATTAGAATTGTTTTACCCAACTAAGTAGTTTTTAGAAACACTAATTAGTTTTTGTTGAAAACGAGTTATTTGACCCACCAGTTAGTGTTAGAAAAGTAGTTATTTGAGAAGCCAGTAACTATAGAACGTTTTTCAATATTGCAATAGTTAATACGGAAACTAAATTGTTATTATTACAAATAAGCTTTTTCACATTTAATTTAGTATTTGCTCAAAAGCGAAATAATTCTTCAAAAAAACAGTTGGCAGTATTCGCTGTTTTCCTGTCTTGATAGATGATAGAGTTTATCAGCTAGTTCAGTACTTTTAAAGCCAAATAGCAAATAACTTTGTAGCTACTACAATGACTAAGTGGCTTGAAAATCAAAATTACTGGCAAATATGACAGATAGTAGGTAATAACTCTTAAATCATTTAAACATACATATAGAAAACAAGTCAATAAAAATTCAAACATGACAAAAAACGTTTATTGCAAAGTATGAAGCAAAGGAATAAATACAACATTATTTCTATAAATAAGACGAAACATTTTAGCTTTGAACTGGTCTATTGTGTAAATTGCATCCTTGTTTGTTTCGCCATTTGATATATAAATATCTAAACTGGAGAACAACATTGGCTGTTCAAAAAAATCACGTCTTGATTTTAACGAATTGCCGAGAATGTAGATTTTACCTCCGAAAGATACAGCATATTTCATAGCAACGATTTGGCCATCTGAAGTCAGGAACCATTTGTCATTTTTTTTATTTTGTAAACAAACCGTTTTACTCAATAACACTATATTATAGAATAAGGTATCAAGGAGAACCGTGTTACAGGTAACTTTGGTTTTATTGAGAAGTAAGGGATATTTCTCAGTTTTTATTGGTTGATGTATGTAAAGGTTGTTCTGTTCTCCTAGTCGCTTTGCTACTTGTGCTAAAGGTTTGGAACCAGTTCAGAGTATTCTTTTTAACTGAAATAATTTGCTCTCAAACGGATACGTACTAAAAGTGTGTAAGGTCCAAATCTTTGTTCTTCTTCTGTCAAGTGACAAAGGTTATGGACATTTGTACCAATGGAATGTTTACTATATAGGTTAATATAGACTTCGATATAGTTATCTAATGAAATTTCGGGAGAGTCTAGGTAATATTTACGCTAGAGCAGACAGTCACAGAATAAAAAAATGCTAAAAGTGTTCATAAGCATCTTAAGGTAAAACATCTCGTAAAATAACAGGTCCAATATAATGTTGAAATGTTCGGAATTCTGTAGCCTTCCAAAAGGCAAGACAATCTAATGAGCCAGGAGCACCGTTTATATCAGATGGTACATTGCATGAAGTTAAATATTCAGACACTTGTTTAGTTATTTTATTACTCCACTTCAAATGAAATCCCATTCTTCTTTCTTGGCCAGTGAAACACTGCAGTAATTTCATCATAACTCCTACGTGCAGTTGATGGAGCATATCACATACGACAATATCAGCGACCATGTCAATTGAAAGATCAAGAAGCGGGAAATTAAACTTATGATGATCCTTGTCAATTTGTTGACAGAAGGTGTAATCAGTACGTCGTCGAACATCTGTACGTGGGAAACTGATATTACGTTGATTACTATCGTATTCTATTATAATTTCACATTTTTGACAGCCCTGATAAGCATTGAAGTAAACAGCACCTACAAAATAATAAAAATTTAGTGTTTTTTAAAATTAAATTATTTGCAAAAAAAAGGCTAATTAACTTTTATCATAGCTCGGGCTGGTGTATCACAAATGAAACAACGGATTTTTACGTTGACTATTTGATTATTAATAACGACTTCATTTACCAAACATGACTTCAATTTATTCACAAATACGTCAAGATAATTCTGTGCTAAAGCTGGCTTTGCTTCACCACAGAATATTTCCATTACCATTAGAACAAAATCTTCAATTTCATGAATTGTGAAAAAAATTGGCTTGAATTGTACTTTGGAACTATTATATATTGGAATGCTATCTATATTAATATTTAAACTAATTGACATTAATACATCCAATAAGTTGAAGTAGGTTTCTAAACAACGTCAGAATCTCTGATGCCAATATTAGCCATCGTCTAATAGTACAATGTTATCAATCTTTTGTGGTGTACTCAAGTATTGTACGTAGATTTTTTAATTTATTGTTTTCCAAACAATAGTTGTAAATATATGACAGTTCTTTCACGGCTCTATGCGATATGTTCGATATGATGACCCATTTTTTATCATTTCGATAAAATTGATTTTGTCATCATTGTCTCCTTCCTCTTCGCTATTCGATGTTACGCTGATTTTATTTTGGCCACAATGTGTACAAGGTTTTAAATAAAAAATTCTAAGGTTGCAGGAGTGGAAACACCCATTGTCGAAAAATTTATTGTATTTGAATGCAAAATATTCTCACCTGCTTTTTCAAATAAAGAACAAATAAAATTTTATTTAAATATTGTAAAATTAATTAAAACTTACGTTTAGGTATTACTCCAATTTTCTGATTTTCTTTTATTTCGGGTGGTACTACAGCAGACAGAGGTACAGTGGAAATAAAGTGCGTCAAGATGTTGCCGCTGGAGCATATTTTCTTTTCTGTGTTGCCTATTTTAACTGCTCTTTCACTCTCAGTTTTAATCAACTTCACTCTTCGGTAAAAGGTGCTACTGGTTTTATACTTTTTAATGATAGAAAATATGATATCAAATTTGGTTGGGAAAATTTTGTATATCTAATTGTGAAAACGGCTATCAGCGTTTCTAATAATGCAATAAAATGCTTCTATAAATTTAGTAGCTGAAGAGAAGTTATTTTTTGCGCCAGCCTTTTTCGACTCACCAGTCCAACCGCAGGCTGCCAAAAACTTTCGACAAAGATATTTGTCAACTGTATTGCGCGCAATCGAATCTTCCCTTTTGTCGCTTGTTGTACCACCAATTTTGGACATTTCAGCAACAAAAAGTTAAAATTTGCTTCATCTCTGAGTAAAGTATCAATCTCAAAGAGACCATCCATAGTAGTTATTGACAACATCAAAGTTATATTAAGTTGTTCTGAAGTTTTTATGCTGTTTTGAGCTAACTGACTTGAATTGGTAATTACAGTTCCCATTGTGCCTATAGCCTTTAACACCTTATTTAATTTTTCTTCCACACGGCACAGTATTGTACGATTAACATTCACATCCGCTTCCAGCCTTTGCAAACGTTCTGAAATTTAAAAAAAACAGAGCACTCAAGTTTAAAACAATCGCTGCATGAAGAATCTTCCTCACCTGCGACTTCTGGTGTCACTTGAATAACAAAATTTTGATCTGGGTCATCATAAGTGTTGATTTCAGGAATACTCATTTGAATTTCTTGTATATGTTGAGGTGTATTTACAAACTGAACTTGTTGAACGGGCAGATCTTCTATATTTAAAGAATGGGATTTTATTTCACGTAGTTTATTATTAATTATATTTTGAACAGATGTAACAGTTGCAGTATCTAGGAACAAAAGTAAAATTAAAAATAAATGTTAAATTCAAACTGAGCAAACTTAGTTCTAGTTGATAAAATCCTTCTATTTTGTTTATCAGCAAATAAGTTTTCGTCACTTGTGTTCCCATCCTCCAATCTTTTCATACCTTTTACAGCTGCTGGATAATTCGTATATGTTCTGAGATCCAAGTATTTTTCGGACGTGGGTCAGCTTTTCCTTGCAGTTTATTAAAGATTCTAACATTAGAAGGATAAGTGAGAGTCTTTGTTTCTTTTGCGTACCAATTTAATAGAACCGCGGATAACTCAGGTTTACACGATTGTTTTTCTACAGTTTCAACAACTGCAAACTAAAAATAATATAATATATATATAACGTGCTTTCAACGTTTAGAATTACAGCAAACATGCCATTTTCCTAATTGTTCAGTAGCCATATAACTGCGATATTAATCAATTACGAACACGTTTTTTCCTACCAAAATGCCTTCGTGATACAATTACGCGGCAATGAAATGACACAACTAAACACCTCTACTGATAGCTTCCTACTAAAATGCTGCCGTTCAAAGTGTAAACTAGTCACATGTTTAGCTAAATTGAAAAATGATACAACTAAATAGCTTTGCACAGAACCACTTTGCTAGAATGTTTACAATTTTCTGTGTACAAAGATATATTGTGACAAATGTATATCATGAAACTACTGCAACCATTTAGCTTTGTATGCAAAAAGCCAAATAGTTATATAAGCAAAATATAATATTTTTATTACTACAAAATCGCTATAAGGTCTATATTATGTATAAAAAAGGAAATTCCCACCTATAATTTTGAACAAATTAAAATACGTTATTTTGACAGATCACCATGGCAACGGAGATATTTTAGTAAAATTTTTTTTCTTTTGGGGTACCCAACAGCGAATTATACTGTAAATTTTTTGACGTTTACAATAACAGAACATTTTTGAAAGACTGGTTTTTATTTGTTCACATAATATTTAGTTCTTATACATTTTAATTACAAAGCTAAGATGTTTTCTATATTCTTTGGACACCTCGTCTCTTCATAACGGTGAAAATGCAGGACTTTGAATGTTTTCAATTAAGTGTCTATGTCTAATAAACTATATATATAATATTTAGACACTAATTTATTTACCTTTTTCAACCACTATTCGGTGTGGAACTTTCTTACCGAATACCATCGCGAATTCAAATTATTTCCGCAATATTTTCTTGCTCATGAATATTTTTAGAAAATGACGAAGGAAATTTTCTAACAATATTCATGAGCTCGAAAAACTTTCCGAAATAATTTGACTCTAGTAGTATTACTAGTGAAAATAATTCTAAAGAAGTATTAATCTAGCTATATAGTTATGTAATTACTTGCGGTCATCTTTTTCCGTATGATTTTAAATTAAAAAAAAACATTTATTTTCGGAAATACTTAAACAGGCACCCAAAATTATGAATTACTATTAAATAGGTAATCTACTGAATTTTCGTATTCTGGGGTTTTATTAAACTTAAAGTAAAATCTACTGATAAATTATACTAATTCTATTTTGTTTAAATTACTATTATCAGGACGCATGGTATTTTTTCGAGCTACATTTCAAAACTGCATAATGCAATTTTTTTCCCATCTAGTTTGCTTTCAGCATTTTTGACAAATTACAATTTTCGTGTTCAAGACCAATTTATATCTGTAAGCTGGAACTTATAAAATGATCCGAGATATATTCAACATAGCCAAAACTTCTTTTTAAATTTACGAATTAAATTTGTATAAATCAATTTCAGTAAAATTAACAACTGCTTTGTTCTACAATACAATTAGGCACGTCGGTACAACTAATTTCTCAGTTTTATCATTCGCTAAGTTTTTTCAAAAGCTAAATAGCAACATAGACTAGTTAGGTATTGTAATAACATGGTAACATTATATTCCTATTTAGTTTCTAAAAAAGGCACATAAGAAGTATTAGTATTTAGCTATTGCAAGGCTTAGTTAACTAATATTTCTGTAATGCATTTTTGGTAACTAAGTAAAAAAACTAACTTCTTTGCTGTCGTGGCATGCGTTGTAGCTACAAAACGACTTTGTTGTTGATATATCTATTTAGAAAGTGAAGCCAGTTAGCTTTTTACGTTTTTACAACATAACCACAACCAAAATGTCACCACCAATTTGGTTGCCGCAACGTCAATTAATTATTGTAATAACATTTTTGAGCATTTTTTATTTCGTTTAATTATGCCAAATAGCTGCAATTTTTGCTGCGATAACGTTCTCATAACACCAAATTGTTACTTGGGTGTACACTGTAAAAATCATTTAATTAATTAATTTTTATTAGAACACTTGAATTAAATTAAAATTTTTATATTATTAGTAGGTACATACGTACTCATAACTATAATTTTTTTTAATTTTATAGCTTTGAATTTCAATTTAAACCAAAATTTGGCAAATTATTAACCTATTATAAAATAAAATTGTTTTTTTGAAAATAGTTTTGCATGCACCTCTAAGTAACAATTTTTTTCAATAGTAATAAATATTCAAGATAATAATAAAACAAACATCAGCATTTTGTACGCATTTTATTTTACTAGTCGGTAATATATTAGGGGTGCTTTTAAAATCAACACAAACCCATTTCATTCAGTGCTATGTAAATTTATGGAAATAACTAGATATAAAGTTCAAGTTACACCAGGCAGACAGCTGAAGGCTGTTTTTCTTTATTTTTCTGTGGAATATCTCGTCGATTCAAAGTTTGACGAGTGTGATAATTAAATATAAAGGAAAATATATTTGCTAAACTTTGTTCAAATAAAATTTTAAGTTTAATTTACTTGAACTCAAATAATAAATCGTTATACGTAGTTTGTGAGAATGTAAATATTCCAACAGTAAAAGTTTTCAACTAGGTTTACAGAATTTAAACGCTTATTAATGTTGCATACATGAGTTAATTTCATTATAATATAAACTAACAAACCTTAACTAGAAAATAAATTCAGCAGTCAGTTATTAAATATTTTCTGCTTAAGTTAGTCTTTTTGTACAGCACGAGCAGTTTGCTTTTATGAATTTTCTTACTTTTGTACTTAAAAAATTTTGTTACTTTATTTATTATCAAATACTTCTACTACACACCATTTTCAAAAGTTTATTTTCATACAAATTAAATACATAAAAACGACCATAGTTTTGATTGTACAACAATCATTTTCAAGTTTTAGGTTTTAATTACTAATTGCTGAATTTTATCTCTACGATTAAATTGATCAAGTTCATTTGAAATCGTCAATTGTGAATTACCGACAAATTTCTAGCTAAAGGCTTATCGGTATTTAAATTTAAATTTATGCTTATGGAAAGACAACGACATTAACCAAGTAATAAATGCAAATCATTGTGAAGATCAAAAAATCTTATTCACTGAAAGAAGAAAAAAGAAAATACATGTAAATGGATGATATCTTCACTTTTATTTTAGTTTCATTTAAAAAACTGAGTTTTCGTTAACTTTAGATCAAAAATAATTAGAAATACTTGTGTACCTACCATTTTTTCAAATGAAAATTAAATTCTAATTTGAACTATTATTCCACAAAGCTCAACGATTTAACGATTCTCAATTCCATTCTTGATATAATGCGAGCAAAAATAAACGTAATTGATTGTATGATGTAACGATTTTTTAATCTTAAAGCTATCTAACATAATTTCCATTAAAAATTAAATAAGAACTTCTGATACAAAACAAAATCCACTCTTAAAGGTAATATTTTTTCAGTTAGTATGAAAGACTACGTGAGAGTGATCCGCTAGCTGCTGGAGAAAGTAATGTCTGTACATGCATGAAACTAAAGATATTAATTTGAAAAAGTAAGCAAAATATTTATTTTTAATGAATCTAATTGCTTAATTAATACAGAAATGACAATGTAAAAGTAACGACAAATGAATATAATAAAAATCAGTCTTAAAAAAGCGGGCTGTTTTCGCAAAGGTATTTTTCATGGATCTGCCTTGACATTTTTCAAGACATTCTAAAACACCTAACTCACAAAATGTCTAGCCAGGAAGGTTAGAAATTGCCGACAACTCTAGAAGAGACAATTGGAGTCTTATAAAAAGTGTACAGTGTGTCCAAGATAAGGATAAACAGCATAGGAATCTTGGAAACCGTGAGAAATACAGAATCAATTAAATTTGGAAAAAGTTGCCCACTCGAAGAGTAAAAATTTTGCTGTTGAGAAACTCGCCGAGTTTGGCTTACTTCCGGAGATATTCGAAAAAAACCGAAGTAGTGCCATTTTGTTTTAATTATATTCTGAAGTTATTCGAAAAGTTGCCAAAAAACTAAATGCATTTTGTCATTGACAATCTTTTTGCTTTCTCTACAAGATGGCGTTCACAAATTTTTACTACAACGTTTTGTTTCGAAGAAACCATCATCAACTTTATTTTTCCTTATGGCACTCAAAAAAGTACACTCCGTATAAATAAGCATTTTTCATTACAAATTCAACGATGTACTACACAATACGGTTATTTGTGATTTTTTTATTGAAAAAAAATAACGTTTTATTAAATTTCTAAACTTTTGGTCTAGTATGCGCTGAATGAAACCATGGAACGAAAAAATTAAGTCGATGGTTAATTCTAACAGAATAGATTTGATTGACATAGTAGTATCAGTTTAGCAACGTCTTTTAGTGTAGGTCATATTTTACAATGGAGCACGTAAATTTCAAATCTTTTTGATGTAGTGAATAACATTAAAAAAACGATGACTAACAATAGTTTGATAAAAATTATATTAAATATTGTAAACTTATAACTAATTTGAACAACTCTTATCGTACATTTCAATATAACAAATCACATTTATGAAGAAAACTCACTCTTGTAGTCAATACTCTAGAGCAACTAGAAACTCCAGAAATAGTAACAAACCAGTAAATTGCAGTAAGTACCTACATACATAACATACACAGATACAAAAATTTAGATTATACAATACGAGTTATTTTTATAATATTTGAATCAAACCGAACTTTACGATACGCCATTGGTTGGGTGTGGTCGCGATGTAAGTTAATAATCAGAGGACAATAACTATATAAATAAATTTCAAAAAGCACACACAAATAAGAGTGGCTTTTACTGATGTTAATTGTACAAACTCACGTTGCGTACCGATACTCGACGAAAAATCTTACAGAAAACTAAAAGGCACAGTCACATAATACTAATTTTTAAATCACATTGATCACATATAAAGCGCAAGAATTATGTAAATAAATTCATGTCAGAATACACATACAACAGTAGTTTAAATAAAATAACAGTTTAAACTTTAAAGCGTGCACAGTTTTAACTTATCTGACTGCCGATGATTACGATGAAGAGTAAGTCGGTTTGTATTCCACAAGTGACGAGTATTAGTTCAAACTAGTGGAGGAGGGAAGCAGGAACAACTTGTCCACGATTGCGCATCCCTGTCTAAACCCATCAGTTACCCAAAACTTTCTTCCTATCCTTTCCTCTACTGTTGTTCTAAACCTTTTTCTTTATACAATTCTTCTATCCCTGTTACCAAATTTCCTTCGTTTATCTCCTTTTGCCTCAAAATAAATCCAAAAATAAAGCGGGGGTAAGCGGTGTTGGTTGGTAGGTTACAGTTAATACAATTTCTTTCTTTAAAAATTACATTCATAGTAACAATTTCAAAAACAAACTTTTCTTTCATGTAAATTTGTTTTAATCATGTATTTGTTTTCATTTTTTATTATGAGCGGGGAAAAAAATAACGGGGAGGAAAGTGTTTTGGGAAAGAAAGTATTTAGAGAGAAAATTACGAGGAAAAAAAAATACGCGAAAAGGTAAGTGTTTTGGGTAGGAAAGTATACGGGGAGAGAGTACGCGGGGAGGAAAGTATGCAAAAAGGAAAGTACGCTGGGAAGAAAGTACGCGAAGAGGAAAGCTTGCGGGGGAAAAGGTTTTGGGGAAGAAAGTACTCGAAGAAGAAAATACGCGGGGTGAAAATTGTTTCTTTCCAGCCTTCCACAGTATTTTATTGTCTTTCATGTATTTCATCATTTTTTTATATCTCAATACTCTCTTTTCTTTTTCTATCCGTATTTTTTCTAATTTGTTTTCTCTTCTACTATACACTGTCCAAGATAAGAAGGGCCACTATCTCAAAAACGGTAGCAGATACAGACTTGGTTAAATAGGACAAAAGTTGCGACTTTAAAGGCCCAAAACAATGGCGGTAAGATATCTTAAAAAATTTTATGCGTTTTTGAAATATTTTGAAAATTTTTGATTTTTTATTTTACATTTTATTTTTTTCTGGCTTTAATAGTGGAGCTACATCAATTTCAATAACAGTTTTCCACAGCAACTTTTTATTTTGTTTAACGCATTGTTGCTAATTTTTTAATCCGACGTTTTTTTTTTGTAGAATCAGTATCAACTTGTTTTTCTCAAAAGTCATTTTTATTCGAAATTCATTCATTACACTTTGTGGGTTATTACTATTTAAGTATTTTTTTCGAGCCTAAAGAATTTTTCAATTACGGACCTGTACATAGCATTTAAAGTAAAGTACAAAACAACTATCTATATCATGTAACACTTTAAGTTCAGTAATAATTTAATAGAATAAGCACAGAACAAATTCTTTACATTAAAGAGATAAAAGCAGGTTTTGGAAAACAAATGTATGTCTATTGAACGATTAAATGACTTAGAGTGTTAAATGATATGCTATGTACAAGTCCGTAATAGGAAATTTTTTTATTAAACTCGCAAAGAATACTTAAATGGTAGTAACCCGAAAATTGTGATGCACCGTTGAATTTAGAACGAAAAGTCCCTTGATTTCTATTTTATATTTCTCCAACAATTTTCTATGTTCCTTTTTTCTTTTCTTACGTATTTCTTTAAAGTTTGATAGATAAAAAGTAAATGGACAGGGAAAGATACTGATAGAACTATGAGAAAAAAAGGATAGACTATAATGAATGGTAATCTCGAGGAAGGGAGGACGTGCGAGTGCTTATATATAGAAAAAAAAATAAGAATCACTCATACACTACGTAACAATAAATGAAGAAAGTAAAGAGGAAATAGAACAGCTAATGATAAGAGAATCATCAACCGCTAGAGGTGATAATGATGGATGAGTGGGAAGAAAAAGAACTAAACGATAATAGAGAGTGGGGAGTGTGGTCAAAGACAAATATAGAGAGGTACAAGGAGAAGATGCAAGAGACGTTTTATGAGGTTAAAAAAGAAATAAATAGAATTGTGAAAAATAGATGATGTAACTGAAAAGAAAGATTTAAGAAAAGAGCAGATATATTAGGAAACAGTAAAGAATGATGGAATGGTGATTGCAAAAAGAAAAAATAGATGAGAAAAGAAAAGAGAAAAGAAAATAGAAAAAAGGAAAAATAGAATTAAAAAATCTAAAAAGCTAAAAAAGAAGAACGTAAACAGAGAAAAGAGAGCTACAAAGAGGAGTTAAAATAAAGATAAAAAATAAAGAATGAAAGTCAAGTATGGAAGTTCATTAGCAGAAGGAGGCAAAACTCCCTGTAGAATTCAGCACACGCCTTAACATTTCAGGAGTAATTTTTTTAAATGCTGCTTGTTCCGACCGTAATAAGTGTTCCTGGTTTTTAAATATTTCTTTGAATACCTCATTTTTGATAAAGACCTAAGGGTGTTAAGTCCGGTGACCTTGCAGGCCAGAGTGTTTCACTGTAAGTGCCGATAAGTTTCCTTGGAAACTGTTGAGATAAATATTAAAGAACTTCTCACGAGTTGTGAGCTGGTGCTTCATTTTGTTGGAACCAGTAGTTATGTACAGAACCTAAGAGTATGGTGTCCAATGCATTTTCTAGATCATGGCGCAGAAAATCAATGTAACGCTCAGAATTCAGAAAAAAGGACGTATGATGTAAACCTATGTCTAAAATTCCACTCCTTATATTAAATCCAAAACTGTGTTGATGTCTAGATGTTGCACCTGTTAAAAATACCGTTATTGATAAACATACGACCAAATGGCCTTGAAAGAAAAATTTACATTGTCCTCGCACATTCTAGTATACCACTCACAAAAATTTCTGCGCCGGACATCACCTGGTCGTAGTCCTTGACAAATTCGAAATTTGTAAGGCTTGAATTGATTCTTTAACAGTAGATTTGGCTATACCAGTTTGGTTTTCAATACTCCAAGTTGATGTCCCTGGATGTTTAATAACGGATTATAAAACTTCATATTGTCTTGCTGCGTTCGAATGTTTTTGGCGGGCCAGTACGGGTTACTTGAATGAACTGTATTCTTTTAAATTAGACACCAAACGCCTAAATATAGACTTTCCTGGTTGCCTCCGTTCCGGGTACTTGATCAAATACAAATGTTCGGCTTCTACAGAATTTTTCCGACATGTAATCTAGCAGAACAGCATATCAAATTTCTCTTTATTTGAAAACATTACTTGCTCTATTGTAAAATATGACCTACACTGAAAAACGTTGCTAAACTAATACTACTTTGTCACTCAAATAGACTTTGTCAGAATTAACAATAAAAGAAAAGAAGTCGATTGTTAATTCGCCTTCATTTTTTCGATGCCATGGTTTCATTCAGCGCACACTAGAGCATAGAGATTAGAAATTTAATAAAACGTTATTTTTTCCCAATAAAATCCCGAATAATCTTGTTATGTAGTACATTGTTGAATTTGTAATAAAAAATGCTTTTTTATACAGAGTGTACTTTAACAAACAGAAAACACCAAAAACTGCACCAAAAAACTTTACTCGGAAACGTGTTTTAATAGCTAAGCTAAGCTGGTGCAGTTTTTGGTGTTTTTTGTTTATTAAATAGACGCTGCAGTTTAGTGTTTCATTCCTTTGAGAGTGTACTTTTGCCATAAGAAAAGATAAAGCTGATGATGGTTTCTTCGAAACAAAACGTTGCAGTGAAAATTTGTAAACGCCATCTTGTAGAGCAGAAAGGTTATCAATGACAAAGAGCAATCAGTTGTTTGGTAACTTTTTGAATAACTTTGTAATATATAATAAAAACGAAATGGCGCAATTTCGATTTTTTTCTAATATCTTCGAAAGTAAGCAGAACTCAGAGATTTTCTCAACAAAAAAATGTCGAGTCCTCGAGTGGGCAACTTTTTCCAAATGTAACCGACTTTGTATCTCTCACGGTTTTTGAAATCCTCATGCTGTTCATCTTTATCTTGGACACACTGTATAACTTACCAAATCTAACACAGTGCAACTATACAAAAATATTTTTTTAATTTGCACAAAAATTTATTTTCTTAACTAAGACTAGTACGTCTTTACTTACTTACTTAATTTGAATTAAAAATTAAATGAATATGTAAGATTACAATTTTAACTGTCATTAACCAATTAATTTTAATCATTGTTAACGCGAAATACATTAGGCACCTTTTAACGTTATTATTTAAATTATTGCAAACATATATACCAATGTAAAGAATTATGCCATCATGCTCCGCTTGTATATGTTCAAATATAAATTTTTTGGATGCAAAATATTTCTTATTTTACATCAATGTGAAAAAATTTTTAAAACGACAGAAGGATTATAATTATTATAATATACTTTGTCATATAACAAACAAACACAAACAACATTCAATAGGCCTATTAGCTCAGTTAGAGGGTCTTGCTCAAAGGTCGTGGGTTCGATCCTCTATAAACTAAATATATTTTTATATAGGAATTGTGACTAAAAGGTGGTGGTAAAGCATGTAACTACTTCGTGATGGGCCACTATCTTAAGTACGGACGGACAAACAAACCGAATATATACAGGGTGTTTCACGACGAACTCAGAAACTACTAAGACTAGAGTTCTAAAAGTTTGTATGGAACAGTTTTCTGATATGTTTGTTTCAGCTAATATACTTACAAATGGGCACAACTTTCGGTTGTACCGGAAATGGTAAGCAAATCACTTTATATGAGACATCATATGTTTAAAATGTGTCATTTTAATTATTTCAGTTTTTTCTATATTTTTGACAGCAGCAGCCTTTCACAAAAATTTTTTTTTTTAAAACTCTAGTTAAACTGATCATATATTTTTAAGATGTGCCCAAGAAGCACTTATAGCTTTTTAAGCGCGTAAAACTTTATTCAAATTTTATACAAGGTGTTCACAAAATAGTGCCAAATTTTGGTGCGTAAAATATTCGAAAACCTAATATTTTTAAATGGTAACCTTCTATTTCCTCATTATTTCCTGAATTCTACGCTTAAATTTGAAGGAACCTTATTTTTATACTTCTATACTATCCATACCTTCATTAATAGTTTTTGTACAAACTTGAAAAATCTGAAATTTTCGGATTTTTTTAATCAGTTGACTTTGATTTGAAAAAACCAATTAAAAACAAAAGTTACAAATTATTAATATATTTATTTTATACATCTTCCATCATAGTTAAACACAATTTTAGATTTGTCCACACGCCTACACTTACATATATCACATTAATTTTGCGAAAATATGTTACATGAAAATATCAACATAATGTAAACAATATTAATTAAAAAAATAATATTAATAACAGTTATTAAAGCTGCATGTCAGCTAGTAAAAATTCTTCTGTAGAGTAAAAACCATTTAATTTTAGAAATTTAGTAAGAACACCTTTATTAGTGGGCAACAATCTAAAATTTATTAGCAAATTTCTTAAACATACGAGGTGTGTTTTTAAATTAAGTACCGTTTTAAAATCCCGCCGCTGCAGCGGTACGGTCAGCGTTTTGCGCATGCGCGTTGTGTACCTGTATCTGTTGGGCACGCGCAGACGCCGTTCGGCATTTTTCGCCGCTGCGTACGGTTGTCTATCGAAAGTCCCGCCGACTGCTATAACGGACTGTTATCCGTTTTCTGTGTACCAAACGCCTAAAAACAATCGATATTCATTGTGAGAATTTACACAAATTATTTATGTGTGTTACAAGATTTTTAATAAAAATTATTGGTTAAATTCACCGTGAGTACACGTTGCTTTTCTTTTTCTGTTTATATTAATTTTAATTACCACGTGAAATTCTTTTACCACGTTTCTTGATCTTATGATTTCGCTGTGTGTTATACCTGGGTAACTCCTGAGGGTGCTGGAGTGGGTGATTAAGACCTTCCTTGTCAATTAAAGACCACATTACGGTTTCGCATTAGATAAGCTGCACGCAACCGGTGGATACTACGTCTAACAGGGGCTGATTATGCTTCATAACTTCATCGAGGGAGTTTTCCGCCTCCCCTAAGAGAAATCCTGGAGTTACCTAACTTCCCAAACTATCGATATCGTCGCTAGTAGGAAACTTTTACTCTCGGAACTGCATCGATCAGATTACAGCTAAGTTTTATTATTTAAATAACTTATTCATTGTTAACGCGTATGAAGCTCATGTACATATGACATGAAACGTCTTGATCTTTAGTTTTTTAGTAAATCTTTAATTAGTGGTACTCTTCATAACAGTTTTTAATCAGTTTAATAAGGGCTCGGGCGCTTTACTTAGAGCAGTTGACTCGAAAATAAAAGGCCTTTTGGGTTTACGGGAAGTACTTACCTTTTGTAATCTTAGTTTAAGTCAGTGTTGTTGCATGTTCGACTAGAGAAATCGCCGTGTGTAAGTGCTATGTGTACGCAGAGTCTTCCTATTAGCCAATCACTTTTTTCACGATTATAGAAAAATTACTTGTACTGTTTGTTTGTTGATACATCAGATTTTGTTTTTTTGTAGCTCCTTTAAAACAAAAGCCAACTGATAATTAAAAAGTATGTTATAAACACATAAAATTCGCATTTTTTTCGCAAAAACCATTAATTTAAGATATAAACATGTAATAGCAAAGTCTCTTTAAATTTCAGTGTAGAATACAATCGTGATAAGAAAAAGTTTGCCATTTGAAAAACTAAGTTTTAGAATTTTTTAAAAAGCCAAGTTTGGCAATACTTTGTGAACATCTTGTGAACATTTTTAATAAATTTTTGAAGTGTTTTTCAGAGCTAGAAGTGTTATTTGTTTAAATGCTAAAAACGTTTTTCTGGAAAACTGCACCTGTCAAAAACTACGAAGAAACTAAAATAATTAAATAATTATGCATTTTAAACATATAACGTCTTGTATAAAGTTGTATTAGAATTTTGAGTAGATTTCAAAACATTAATAAAAACTATAACATTCTATTTGAAAGTTACTTTTCTACTTCTAGCATAACCAGAAGTTGCAGAAATTTGTAATTATTTTAGCTGAAACAAGCGTTCAGAAAACTGCTTTATAGAAAGTTTCAAAACTCCAGTCATAGTAGTTTTCTATACAGGGTCATTGATGGTCGATGGTAGGTTAGACGTTTATAGAAAACGGGGTATAGGAATAATCTAAAAATTTGGCTATTGCCATAAATATACATAATCTATCTTTCTAAAATATTTTCATTTCAGCGGTGTTGCCGCTTCTACTCAAAAGTAGTAACAACTTATTAATTTTAAATAAAACACCCTATATATTATTCAATTTTTAGAATCGCAATTTCTTACTGATAATTTTTTTTTGAATAGGTCTCTATACCTATCCACACCGGTTTTCAAGATAATACTTATTTTAGGTTATTTTTTTTTTCAAAATATGATCCCACAAAAATTTAAATTTAGCTGATATTTGAATTCATATAAGGCTGAAATTTTAGATGCAGTTTGCTAAAACCTTGTATTTAACAGCTACCTCAATAAATTTATTTTATTTTATAAGGTCGGTTTAAAATTAATGATCTTGACGTGACATTCAAAAAAGATCAAAACTTTATTTTTTAAAATGGAACACCTTGTATATTATTTGAAATTCTGATAAACAATGAAAATGCATAATGGTATAGCTAACTCGTCAATTTTTTGAAATAAACGCAATAATGATTAAAAATCACATTGTCTTCACATGCAAATACAGGAGAACTTTATCAATTATAGTTTTAAGTTTAAGGCATAAACTTTCTTTCGTTCATTAGCTGCAAATCAGAATACATTTCATTCAATTTGCTACATGTTCTTGTCACAATTTTGCCACATTGTCCATAAAAAATAAATAGATTCATCAAAACTTCATGCGAGAAATTATTTCGCCTCATTGTAATTTGTTTTTGAATAAGTATTAAGTAGTAAATTACATTCACAATCTCAAAACTTCAACGTCTGTCGAACACAGTGAATAATTGAGCAATTGTCAAATCACATGGAGTTCCATGGCTAACTAATGCAAATTACGCGAAGACAATTTTAATTGTCTATCAGAATTTTAAGTAATATACAGAGTGCTCTATTTAAAAAAATAAAATTTTGACATTTTTTAAATGTCACGTCAAAATCATTAATTTTAAACCGCCCTGTATAAGATAAAGTAAATTTATTTAAGTAGCTGTTAAATACAAGGCTTTTGCAAATTGCATCTAAAATTTCAGCTTTATATTATTTTGTGTAACGTGTAACGAAAACAACGTGTTTGTGCAAGGTCTGTAAGATTTGTGAATATTTAGTTAATTACTGGTGTTATTGGTATGAAACTTATATCAATGGGTTACCTAAATTTTGTGTTTTTTGAGTGACTTACTAAAAGTTATCAAAACGTTTTTTGCAATTACCTAATTGTACTATCTTTGTTGTAAATTATTATCAAGGCAAATTTGTGTGTGAGTGTGTTGAACTGATAAGGATAAATCTGCATTAAATTGGGGCCGCTAAATTGTGACCATTTTGGGTCACGCCCCCTGTAACACTATTGGTGAATGATAAATATTCGCCATTTTAAATATTAACATGATCTGTTATATTTGTAACGAAGCGTTTTCCTCAAAATCGCCAGGGCTTTCATGCAAAGATGTATGTAATAAGAATTTTCATTTCCATTGCGTAAACCTGCCGTATGACTTAAGCAACTATTTGAAATCCGTGCCTGGTTTGATATGGCGATGCGAAGGATGTTTACTTGTTGAATCCAGTCGCGTTACATCAACTATAAAATCTGAGATCTCTAAAATCACAGCATCAATACTCACTGAGTTTGAAAACAAAATATCCTCTTTAAAAAAGAAAATCACGGATAACCTATGCTCTTCTATTGTGCAACTAAAGCCCTTGAAAGTAACACTAAAAAATTAAACGAAACTGTTTTACCTTCCAAAACTCTTACTCCACCAACTCCAGCTACCTCATATGCAGCCATCGCTTCTTCGGCTTCTCAGGCAAAAGTTATTATAAAACCTGTAAATGCAAACCAATTAACTGCTAAAACCAAATGCGAAATTTTAAAAAAGTTGACCTTTTGGCTTCAGGTATAGAAATTAAGCAAGTCAAACCCATAAAATATGGTAGAATTGTAGTAAACTGCTCTAACGAAAACCACTCAAAAAATTACAACAAGCTGCCGAAGAAAATCTACCCGGATCGTATAATATACATCAATTAAAGCCGACCCAAATCAAAATAAGAATTGTTGGTCTTTCTGAACGCCTTCACCCTGATGTGTTCTTAAATTTTATGAAATGTCAGAATGCCGAATTTTTTAACGAAGATACATTGTGCAATGTGATTTCAATCATCCCGCTTAAAAATAATGCAGCTGTTTTTCAAGCATTTATTAGTACTGATGCAATATTGTATAATAAACTTCTAGAAGCTAGACATATTCTAATTGGTTTAGACGGGTGTACAGTGTTTGACGGTATGGAATTACGCAGATGCTACAATTGTAATAGTTACAATCTTTGTGTGCCAAATCTCACATGGTTAGAGAATGTAAAGCTGCTTCATATGACTATAATTGTGTAAATTGTGTAAATTTTAATAGTAAAAAACATCACGTGTAACAGTAATCATGCGGCCTGGGACCGATAAATGCACCGCTTACAAATTAACCCTTGAGAAAAGTAAAGAAAGTTTATTTGGAATGTCAATAACTGTGGGTTCAAAAACTAGAGCGCCTTAACAGTTGTGATGAAATAATTAACATCCGGACTCCTCAAGTCGGAAGTAATATAAAACGTCGTATTTTACATGGTACTATCAAAATGTAAGGGGTCTGCGCTCTAAATTAGATACTTTCTTTCTAAACGTATCTGATTCACACTATGATGTAATCTGTTTGACTGAAACTTGGTTAAATAATGACGTCGATAGTAATGAACTCTTTCGATTAGATAGAATTTTACAGTCACTGCTCGTTCCAAAAGTGGTGGAGCACTAATTGCCACCAAACACATAAATATTACATCCTTGAATTTAGATCACTTTACTTCAGTTGCCTTAGTCGATATAGTAGGCTGTAAAATTTCTCTCTCAGCCTTTGTTGTAGTAAATATTTTCGTAATTTACATTCCCCTAATTTGTCCTTAAATGATTTTCGCCATTTTTTGAATTACTTGAAGAATATACGTCATGGTTGGACAATGTAATTATTGTTGGAGACTTTAATGTACCGGACTTTGTTGCGTCTACCAATGATACCAAAAGCGTGTTATTAAATAATACAATAAATTATCTACACTTAGTCCAGATTAACAATGTCAAAAATAGTACAGATAGGCTATTAGATCTTGTATTGAACAATGCAATAAATCTCAATTTTGAAGTTGAACAAGAATCTTTCCCACTAGTTGAAATTGATCCGTATCACCCTGCCCTTTCTATCACCGTATCATTTTCAGGAAAAAGTATCAAACATTTTCCTTTTAGCGATGGTACAAAACTTTATAACTTTCGTAAATCTGATTTTATGAATTTATATCAAGAACTGGGTTGTACTGATTGGTCTTTTTTGTATGATAATCAGTTTGATGATGTAAAGAGTATGTGTCCGGCTTTTTACGATAAGCTATACCTATTACTTGATAAATTTGTTCCAACTTTAAAATCTTCTAAAAGTGTTTATCCGTGTTGGTTTTCTTCTAATTTAAAACGCAAAATTAAAGATAAGAATCGTTCTTACAGATTGTATAAAAGTTTAGATTACCTTATTATTACAATAAGTTTTCAATAATTAGGCGTGAAGTGAAAACTGTAATAAACCGTGATTATTGTAACTATATAAACAAAATTCAAACTGAATTTGCTATTAATCCGAAAGGGTTTTGGAATTATGTACGCAGCAAGCATGGATCCGTATCAAAGGTTCCGAATACTATGAGTTATCAGAATGCAAGCTTGACGTCTCCACGTGAAATAGTAGAAGATTTCAAAATTATTTCTCAAGCGTTTTTACAATAATACTGCTAATAGTACATATGAAACGCCATTTTCAGATAGTTTTTCTATTATACGTAACGTCTCTGCCACTGAGGACGATCTCTTCATTGCCATAAAAAATTAAAATCTAATATGTGCTCTGGGTTGGATGGCATACCTGCATTTTTAATTAAGGACCGTTTGTCCGTGTTGTCCCAACCGCTTTTATTGTTGTTTAATAAATGTTTAAATACAGGTGTTTTTCCAGATATTTGGAAACTTTCAAGAATATGTCCGGTTTTAAAAAGGCAATTATGCGTGTGTCACCAACTACCGCCCCCTATCTACAATATCTAATCTTGCGAAGATTTTTGAGAGCATTATCTATAGTCAATTATATCCGTCGTTGAGGCATATTATTACAGACAAGCAACATGGATTTATGAAAGGCAGATCTACTTTAACAAACTTGTCTTGTTTGACCCAATATGTATCAAATTACTTAAATAAACGTGGTCAGGTTGATGTTGTGTACATGGATATGTCTAAAGCTTTTGACAAGATAATACACAGTATATTACTTTCTAAGCTAAATTCTCTTGGTTGCTTGGTAAAAACTCTACACTTTTTCAAGTCGTACTTAACTAATAGGCAGCAAGTTGTCCTGCATAATGGTTTTAAATCAACCGCATTTGTGCAATCGTGTGGCGTTCCTCAAGGTTCTAACTTGGGGCCGCTTTTGTTTTTAGTATACATTAATGACATCTCTAACTGCATCAATAATAGCGAGTTTCTTTTATACGCTGATGATATAAAACTCTATAGAAGCATAGATACCACTCAGGACTGCAGCTTATTGCAGAGTGATTTGATTAATATACTATCTGCATGGTGCGTAAATAATGGATTGGAACTTAATATTTCTAAATGTAATGTAATGTCTTTCTCAAAATGTTATAATGTACTGCAATTTCCTATAAAATCAATGGTATTACATTAGATAAATTGGAATCAGTGAAAGATCTAGGTATCATATTTGATCACAAACTTAACTTCAATGCCCATATTAATTCTATTGTTTGAACATCTTTAAAATGTCTTGGGTTTCTAATACGTAATACACGGCAGTTTACTGGTATCATTACGCTTAGGAGTTTATACTTTTCGTTAGTACGTTCTCGTCTTGAGTACTGCTCTTCTGTTTGGTCTTCTGTCTTTAATTGTCAATCTTCTTATCTTGAAAGTGTGCAGAGACGTTTTGCAAAATATTTGAATTTAAAAGTGCACTCCATTTATCCACCTCGTGGAATCGATCAAAGTTTTTTAAATAGCCAGTTCAGTCTTGATACACTCGTTGCCAGAAAAAATAGATCTGATTTAATGTTTATTGGTAGACTGGTCATGAATTTAATTGACAGTTCATATTTATTATCATGCATACAATGGCATGTACCTACAGTGTATACCAGAAACAAACCCACCTTTCACCTTAATACTATTAGAACAAACGTTGGTGCTAATGCGCCTATAAACAGGATGATGCAAAATTTCAACAGAATTGTTAACGATTTTGATTTATTCTTTTTATCATTTTGTGAATTTATTAACGCAATTGGTCAAACAAGGGTTAACTAGTAGTTTTGTAATTTTTTATTCAATTCTTTTTATTTTGACAATTTTATTCTTACACATTTTCAATGAGCTTCGTTCGTTTATGAAATTGATTTGTCGTCCGTGCGTCCGTGTGTGCGTCCGCCCGAGGCCTTTCTAATGGTCGGACATCATTGTGTGATACATCAATCGATTCAGCTTGGTGTCCAAAGCTTAAGTTTTGATGTGCATTGTAATCCGGCAACGGGGACACCGAGCCCCCGCGATATTCCGTCGAAAAATTAAAATTTCAAATACGTCCAAAATCAATGTGTGGCATATATTTAGACTCCTCTGGCATAGCTGAGTTGAAATATCCTATCTCCCATAAAATCGGGCCACAGATACCCGATGCCCTCGGGAAATTAAGTTTATTTCAAAATCCAAATATGTCCAAAATCAATGTGTGGCACATATTTGGATAATAGAAAGTTAGCAATGACGGTCTATTGGCGCTAATTATAACTTTGCCATTCTTTCCATATTTGGATAATACGAAGTTCGTTGCGACAATGCCTTGCATTTTCAACTTGTTATTATTGTTTTCATTCTAGTATGATTTTTTGACATTGTTAACCATTAGCATTTTTATTACTATTAATTTTTCAATACAACGATTATGTCTTGTTTGTTGTTGATGTAATACATTTGTAGGTACTATTATTATTATTTATTTGTTTTATGATACATTTCTAATTTGTCCTGTAATTGAGGATTAATTTTCCTGTTGGGCAATAAATGATTATTAATATTATTATATGAGTTCAATTAGCAGCTAAATATAAATTTTGGTGGGATCATATTTTAAAAAAAAATATTTACATTTACATTTACATTTTTTAAATGTCACTTCAAAATCATTAATTTTAAACCGCCCTGTATAAGATAAAATAAATTTATTTAAGTAGCTGTTAAATACAAGGCTTTTGCAAACTGCATCTAAAATTTCAGCTTTATATGAGTTCAAATAGCTGCAAAATTTTAATTTTGGTGGGATCATATTTAAAAAAAAAATAACCTAAAATAATTATTATCTCGAAAACCGGTGTAGATAGGTATATGAAACTATTAAAAAAAAATTATTAGTAAGAAATTGTGATTCTAAAAATTTAATAATATACAAGGTGTTTTATTTAAAATTGACAAGTGAGTAAAAACGGCAACACCGCCAAAATAAAAATATTTTAGAAATATAGATCGTGTCTATTTATGGCAATAGACAAATTTTCAGATTACTACTATACCCCGCTTTCCATACCATCGACCATCAATGACCCTGTATATAGATCGACTCAGTTCGTTGTGAAACACCCTTAATGAATACGTGTTACAGATGTTAAGGGCAAACAAAACATGCAAAAATAGGTAAAAGTTTATACAAAAATACAATTTTTGAGCTTTGGTTTTGAAACTGAAACCGTAGATCAGATTACGCAAATTGCATCAACTATATTTCAGCCAATAACATCAAAAACAAGATACATGAAATTATGACAGAAGTTGCTTGAAAAGTGTATATGACGCACGAATTAAAAATAATTATTACAATTACCACAGAAATATTATAACTAGGTAAATATTAACTGTTCTATTAATAAATGTATTTGTGTCGTCATTTTCTAAATAAAAATATTAAATTTATATTGATTCTATAGTAAACGGTACATTTTTCTTCATCATACAATTATTAGTTTATCGTTTACTGAAACCCCTGCAAATAATCAGAGTTAATTATTAAGTTATGCTATGATAACAAATACTGCTGTTGTTTATACTAAATAATGAAGTTAAGCTTACACATACAGACAACTATTTATATATGCTAATGCGTATAATGTTTGAAGCGAATATTTAATTTTTAAAGTAGATATTTCCCATTTTAAAATGAACATTTTTTGGTTTCAAATGAATTAATTTTTTTATTGTTTAATTTAATAGAACTTACACTAACATACGCTTTTATAGTGTGGCCAAGATAAAAATGAACAGCATAGGGATATCGGAAACCGTGAGAGATATAGAGTCGGTTAAATTTAGAAAAAGTTGCCCACTCGAGAGGTCAACATTTTGCTGTTAAGAAATTTGCTGAGTTTGGTTTACTTCCGGAGATATTAAGAAAAAAACTGAAATTGTGCAATTTTGTTTTCATTATATTCTGAAGTTATCCAAAAATTTACCAAAAAACTGAATTCACTATTTCTGTTCTACAAGATGGCGTTTACAAATTTTTACTACAACGTTTCGTTTCAAAGAAACCATCATCAACTTTATTTTTCCTTATGGCACTCAAAAAAAGTACACTCCGTATAAGAAAGCATTTTTTATTACGAATTTAACTATTTACTACACAATATGGTTATTTGTGATTTTATTAAGAGAAAATAACGTTTTAGTAAATTTCTAATCCTTTTGGTCTAGTGTACGCTGAATGAAACCATGGCAGCGAAAAAATGAAGGCTATTGTTAGTTCTGACAGAATCGATTCGATTGACTTAGTAGTATCCGTTTAGCAACGTCATTCAGTGTAGGTCATATTTTACAATGAGACACATAAATTACAAATTTTTTGATGTAGTGTACGTTGAAATAGTTGCAGCAAATAGAAAATGTTGCTGCGCTCGAATGTTTTTGGCGGTACAGTACGGGTTGCTTGAATGAACCGTATTCTTTTAGATTAGACACCAAACGCCTAAATATGGACTTTCTTGGTTGCCTCCGTCCCGGGTACTTGATCAAACACAAGTGTTCGGCTTCTACCGAACTTCTCCGGCATGTAATGTAGTAGGAGAGCATATCAAATTTCTTTTATTTGAAAACATTAGTTGCTCCATTGTAAAATATGACCTACACTGAAAGACGTTGCTAAACTGATGCTACTTTGTCATTCAAATAGATTCTGACAGAATTAACAATGAAAGAAATGAAGTCGATTGTTAATTCGACTTCATTTTTTCGTTGCCATGATTTCATCCAGCGCACACTAGACCAAAAAGATTAGAAATTTAATAAAACGTTATTTTTTCTCAATAAAATCACAAACAACCATATTGTGTGATACATCGTTAATTCGTAATAAAAAATGCTTTCTTATACAGTGTGTACTGTTTTTAAGTGCTATAAAAAAATAAAGTTGATGATGGATTCTTTGAAACGAAACGTTCTAGTCAAAATTTGTAAACGCCATCTTTAGAGCAAAAAGAAGGGCAATGACTAAATGCATTCAGTTTGGTAACTTTTTGGATAACTTCAGAATACAATGAAATAATTTTTTTTTGTATCAATTGTTGTATTAAAATACATTGAAAAAGTTAAAAACTATTAAAATATTTGGTATTTTTAATATTATAATTTTCAAAATAAATAGTAGTTTGAGATTTATAATTGCAATACTCAATTCCAAAATGTTCTGATACAATAGTTGTTATGGGTGTTGCACAAACACCCATGGTTGCCATATACAAAGAAAACACCAGAACTCGTTGACAATGTTCAAAAATTAATGGAAGAAACCCAACCACTTCTCTATCTTGGCTGTAACAACAAGTAATTTAAATATTCAAATCAATAAAACGCATATCTCATTGAGCAACAGTCTCAAGAAGACATAATATTAAATGGAAAATTATAGAGTGAAATACAGGGTGTTTCTAAATTAATGCAAAATATTTAACAGGGTAACTTTTCAACAAAAATTAAGGGAGGACTTTTATATAAAATTTTGTTCAAAACCACTTTCCTTCCAAGTTACAGCTCCTTAAAGTTAGGGGGAAAAACGTTTTTATTTAATATGTCCACTATGGAAAAAGTTAGAAAAATGAAATTTGGCAGATAATTGATGCTAATAAAGTGACATTTTTTGGAGGTTTTGGTAACCCTGCAAAATTTATACAAGGGGGTGAAAAAATTAACCTTTATAATATTTTGTTTCAGAACTTTTTAATCAGTTTACATTTTCCTACTTAAAAATTTTATTTAAAAAGAAGGATTCAAACTGCAACTTTTTTATGTCTTTGCTATTTCTCGTAAACTTCTTAGTTTGATCACAAAAAAATAAAACATTACTCATTTTTTTTCGCGTACATTTAGAGGGGTTATTGTTTGTTTAAAAAATAAAGTAGGCCAGTGTCAAATGATGTCATTATGACAAATGTTTGTCTAGGTTTATTGTTCAAATTTTTTTCGTGACATTTTTTAAACTTTCGAAAACTGAAATCAATTACATAAATAAAATGGAAATTATACAAACGCAGAAATGGCAGATATGCATTTCGTATATGGCCGTGCTAATGGAAATGGATTAAGAGCTCAGAGGCTTTACGCTGAGTTATATCCACAACAAACATTACCCCATCATAGTTTATTCGAGCGTATTTATCAACGTCTTCGAGAAGAAGGAAACTTTTTAAGAAGTACTGTCGATTGCGGACGTCCTCGAAAGGTAAGAACTGTAGCACTAAAAGAGGCTGTTCTTAATTTAATAGAAGAATCGCCCGAAACAAGTACGAGAAAAATTTCCCAATCGTTAAATGTAAGTAATTCCACAATATTTAAAATTTTGAAAGAACAAATGTTATATCCCTACCATATCCAACGAGTTCAAGCGCTCTTACATAGAGATTTTCTACGTCGTTTAATTTTTTGTCAATGGATGCTTCCAATGATCACACAAGTTCCGCAATTCCTATGTTGTATTTTGTTTACTGATGAGTCAAACTTTTCCCGAGAATCTATTCGAAATTTCCATAATAATCACATATGGGCCAAAGAAAACCCACACAAAATTGTTGAATCTAATTTTCAACACCAACTTTCATTAAATGTGTGGCTTGGTGTCATTGATGATTATTTAATTGGACCATATTTTCTACCAATAAGATTAAATGGAAACGAATGCAGCCATTTCTTCAAAGAAGTGTTGCCTACTCTTCTTGAAGATGTTCCTCTACAAATTAGGCAAAAACTGTGGTTTATGCATGATGGCGCTCCTGTCCATTTTAGTGTTATGGCTATCCGGTTCTTAAACGAAGTGTATGCAAATCGTTGAATAGGGCGAGGAAGCCCTCAGAACTGGCCTGCCCGATCTCCAAAATTGAATCCGTTGGATTTTTGCATTTGTTTTTTTTAAACGCTAGTTTATTCAACTCCCGTTGAAGATATCAATGATTTAAGGGATCATGTCATCGCATCATGTGAGACTATTAGAAATACCCCCGGATTATTTCAATGAATACCAAATTCAACGAGACAAAGGGTAGAAGCGTGCGTTTTATCTGAGAGGCGTCGTTTTCAACATTTATTGTGAATTTTGTTATTAATATTTTGTTACCATTGTTAATTAGTTTGTTTTTGTTTTTGTATTTCTATACTAATGCGCTGCTGTAGATGACAGAAATCATTTTGATCGCCAGTTTCTTCAGAGATAAGTCGTTCAATACCCATAATTAAGTCCTTCGCATTTTTTCTTCATGGACCCAAAGTTTCAAAACTGATAGGGATAAAAATAAAATTGTTCAACAAGGTTTAGTATTTCTGAAGCTTCTTCTTTTATGCAGCTTGTGCTGCTGCTCCATAGTTTAGTTAGATAGTGGAATGTTAGACTTTGCGAGAGTGTCAACTCATGTTACATTCCATAGCAGATTATTGCCCTTTTCCATTAGGCCGCTTGCCATCATCCCTTGATATACCAAGGAGCTTCAAGACTGATGGTATGCCTGCTAATACAAGAGCCCGACAAATGGTATCATTTAATGAATGGTGTCTCAGTAGTTCACATTTATTTGGGTTTAAGCTTAGACCTATCTTAGATCCTAATGTTAGTATTATGTACAAGTTTGTAAGCACATTTTCATAATCACCATCAATCCTGCTTATCCAATTACCATAAATTTAGGTAAGAATTGATCTTTGTTACCAATGAATTAATGGATAAACAGAAAAGTCCCTAATGGGTCTCCTTGTTGCACTCCTTTCTTAGACATGATAATATTTTCTCAGTAAGTAAAAAATGTAGAATCTTAATTACATTGTTTAACAAATAGTTATAATTCTGGTACTTCTGACAAAACAGTGGTAGCACGAAAGTCACGACCAATTGAATTAAATGTATTACAGAAATCCAACTTTAGTAGTACTTTCGCTGGGTTACTATTTAAAAATATTCTTACTGCATTGTAACCGCATCTGCTACTTTTGCAATACCAAATCCAAATTGAGTTGGCTTGAACAGTTCGGCTAGTTTTGCTTTGACCTTTAAACAACCAACTTTTGCTGCAAGTATTCTGACGGTTGTTTCAACTATACAATTGGACGTATTCCTTCTTCTTTTTTTCTAATTGCTGTTAATATTTTACCGTACAATATTTTGGTTACGCTTTCTAGTACGTTTCCTTGTAGCATCTGTGTAATAAGTTGTGCTAAAGCAGCTATTAATTGTATCGCAGGTTTTCCGTTGGAGGTACTTATGAAATCTTTTAAATGCTGAGGACGAAGGCCATCGATACCACCAGCCAATCCATTAGAAAACAAATTGATTGCGTTTACAATTTCTTTGGGTGTCACAGGAATTTCTGGCACAGGAAAAACTGAAACTTGATGTCGCACTGGGTGCTTTGACTGAAGTTCTTGAAGTATTTTAGAAGTTGTTAGCTCAATTGTGTCCTCGGAGGACAGTAACATTACAGCACCTTGGATATCACCTTCAGGTATTTAAACTCATGGCTTTAACGATGTTGTAAGCGCCCTGATATGACAAGTTGGGAGCTGTAATTTCTTGCGTATTCTGGTCTTTAATAAGTCTCTTAATTGTGGTAGGTAAAGAAGGACCTTGGCTCTGAAGACAAGTTTTCTGGTTCGGGACTTCAGGATAATTGTGTTGTAGCAGTAGTAACAATTCTCAACCTGATTTTAAATTAGTTTGTATACAACGTAATATTTTTTTGGTTAGTTCTTTAGCAACTGTCTGTCGGACATTCTTCAGAGCCTCTTTCATAACTTTATTTTTTCTTTGTTTGATTAAGTTTGAAAACAAATTCTTGCGATTAATTGATTGAAATTTAAGTTGTAAGCCATATCTGTAATACAAGGTTCCTCTCGGATTTGACGGTCGGAAATTCAAGTTTGACAGTGTGACCTGTATTTAAAATATTCTATTCAAAAGAATCTTTAACTCAAAATGTATTTAAATTACAAATATAATTATGACAGTTAATGTGACACACCATAAGACATAACTAATATAATATAATCCCTTTAGTACTTTTACTTTTATTCTTAAAAAGTTTTTATTTGTCTAGTTTAATCAGAATGTATACAAGTTGAACTGTCCATAACGAATTGCCACTCTTACTGAATAAAGGTCATTTACATCATTTCCGTGTGGTTTCACAACACCCTTATAGCTTTATAGGAGACATATTAGACTAAATATTATTTATTGATGAGGCTTGGTTTCACCTTTATAGTTTAGTCTACACATCATGCAGATGTAAAGCTTAAGAAAACTAAATTTTATTAAAAAGGTTACGCTACACCTTCAAATGAAAAATGTTAAATAGTTTTACATTGACATTTACCAACATTATTGACAGATATTAGTAAATTATGAACTTGATTTTGAGTTTTATTGCATACGAGTTTGTATGTTTAGTTGCCTATACTAAAATACTTGACATAACGTAGTAACAGTTACCTTTCTAAATGTTGGTAAAAGAAACCGATTATAAAGAAATTAATATTTGTTTATATGATAATTTTAGTGTCAGCTGCTATGGGAGTGGTAGGAATTAATGTAACAAAATGCATTTTACAGAAAAGATATGTTATTAGGTACTTTTTTCAAAATATTCGTACTGTACATTTTCTTTTGAAATTAAGTTTTTGTAACTTAATTTAATGTTTTCTGAATATATTATAGAAAACTAATTGTACAATTGTTATCAAGTACATTATCTACTATGTGTTTTTTTTAAATAATGTTTCTGAAAAAATACTTTTCTTGCGCGTTTTCAATAAAGCTTGGTATCTAGTGGCTTTTTATTGTACTAGTGAATATTTGGTTACATTTTAGCTGTAATCCGAATAATTAATAGTAGATTATTTTACTAGAGTTAAACAATATAATTGTTGAGCTTAAAAGTTTGCTGGCGAGGCGTTAGCCGAGACAGCAACTTAAGCGAAACAATTATATTTTTTAACTCCAAGTAAAATATATTATTTTTTCTTCAAGCGTTTATGCTAGTTTTCATGTGTTATTTTCAAATTTTCGAGATTCTCGAGTGTTATAGTGACGTTTTATTCTCGACGAATCAAGTTGGTACTTTACTGCTACATTCATAATATGACATAAACGGGGTACCAACCTCTAAATAGTTGTGAAAACAAAATAACTGTTTTGCTTTTAATGTCTAGACAGTAAAAAGAGTTTTTAGCGTCTGCCAGTAGTTCAATAATATGACGTTTTATTGTCGCTTGAAGAAAAAAATACATTTTAGAAAAAAGAATTTTAGTTTAGTTTTTAGTAGAGTTAGAAGAGTTTGTGCGGGTCTGACGTTTCTTTACAATATTCTCCACAATAAAATTGTTTGTCCAGATATTTTATCAACCATTTGTTTTCATGTACCCACAATCTTTACTAGACAAAATAAATCGTTTCATATCCCTCTCTATAAGACTAATACCTTAATAAATTCCCCATATTCACGATGTGCATTCAATTTAATAATATTTGCAGTGAAACTGATATCAATGCCGACAGTCTTCAAAAAATCCTCCAAGCTTTCTATACAACTTGCAACTAGGTTTTTCTATTGTTAAACTTGTTTTTTTTAGTACTGTAATGAAATAGGATAACATGTGTCATTTGATTAGTTGAATTGTATTCTTATTTATTTAATTAATTTATATTTATTTATTTGGAGCAAACTTTTTTTTTTGTTGTATTTTGTATTTCGCATTTTGCATTTTATATTTTGTATTTTGTATTTAGCCCTATAATTGGCTACCGCTGTTGGGTAATAAGAATTAAATAAATACATAGATTAAATAAATATCTCCAAAATATTTGTAAATCAATTTTTTCTCAAAAATGTTTTTCAGTATCAATTGATTTTGGAAGCCTTTTTTGCGCTAAGATCCTGCCACTCATTTGTCAATCAATGTCCAAACTTGTCCAACTTGTAGGGCAAGAATTGTTAGTTTTTCCCATGGACGGGCGTTCTAAAAACTCGTTCTCCACGACGGTGTTACTTGTGCTAGTTTGTTTTAGTTTAACGCAAACTTGAATCGCTATTCCTTCAAATTCTATATCATTGTTTTTCGTCGAAGGGACACCCTTCTGCTACCATTAGGCGATGCAATCTTTAAGTAAAATTCCCCATCACTTTTACACAGTATAAACAAGTTATTTGATAGTCAAAATCTGTGGAAAGTAGATGAACTTGTTTTCTACTACGCGTCTTAAAAACATGTGACTCTTTTAAGAAATTTTAAGAATGGTAAAATATTTTTAAGTGATGGTTTTTGATGTCATTTTGTGAATAAACTTTACACTAATTAATATTACTTTTATTGAATGATTTATAAACTCAAATTAATATTGTTCGCTAAATTTACTAACTCCCTCTAAGCTTGAAGGGCAAGACATAGGGTATGCAAAACGTATTAAAAATTAAAAATATCTAAATATCAGTGACGTACATTTCTTTACCAAAATCTCGATTTCATAGCCCGCACATAATCCGGCTATTAACTATTTAACTAGAGCAAAAGAGTTACTGAGTAATATCAGTGAACAACATTAATTTGAGATAAACAAATTAAGTTTTATCTGAGGAACAAGATTTCAATAATTATTTACATTTACGTGCAAAAAATAATCAACGCGCAAATTTTGAATTAAATTTGTAAGTTGAAGATTTTTAAAAATTATAAGTTTATTTTTGAAGGTTATTCTAAATAACGGACACATGATAAAAGTGATTAGTGTCAGTTTCTGAATCTACAATTAAATCTTAAATCTCTTCAGCAATTCACTACATTAGTACATTTCGATAAATCGCATAAAGTTGTACAAATGATTGCTAACAGTTCCATTTCCAGTAAAAATTAACAAATATCTTGCTTGTCAATTATCAATATTGGCAGTAACCTGTAATTGATAAAAAATAAGATGACGCTAATTATTTACATGAGCAAAAATATCTCAAATCACAATATTCTTTATCATATTGAGAATCTCCATATAAACCACTTAAATCTCGAAGTCCTATATGGTTCAAGACTACTTAAGTACGGCTTCTTCTAACGTTAAAAAGTGGAAAAATTATAGTCTGGAGTTCTGGGTAAGGGTTGGCATGTTTAGGTTTTATTGGTTTTCCTATACCTTAAAGCAAATGCTTTACCAAGACAAACCAATCCACAATTTTACACGGTTTTGTCACCACACTATGCAGGTTTATACTGACCTTCTGGGCACCATACATAACACTTACATAATACAATAATAAAAATATACAATACGAATAAATAACTGAATAACAATGAAAAAATTGTGTATTTGTCGATTGTAATCATGATGCTTTAAGATATGTCGTTTCAATGCTAATTTGAGGTTTACACCTCAGGTAGGCAACAGGTATCTTATTATACTTATGAAACACCTTATAAACCTTGTTTTAGACAGGGCTTATCAGTGAACCAAATCACTACAATAACTACAGCTTTCAAAGTTATAGGTTCTAAAGATATACTTTAGTGAATCATTGAAATATACTATTTTTTGTTAAATTTTATTTTCAAAACACTCTGGAGTTTAAATGTCGTTTACTTTTATTTTAATTGTTTATGGCGCTTTTAAACCTATTTATCTACTCCTACGTTCAATTGATTACTTATATTTAAAATCAAAGTGTGTTAGTTACTTTTCAATAACAAGTTTCAATACTCACCATTCCTTTAGTAGTCATTAGCATTACCTCAATACATCTGAAGCGAAATTCCTGAAATAAAATTTTCTGAAGATTTTGTGAGGCGAGGACGTTTACCTAAAGATTTTCATTAGTAAATGTGAACAGTAACAAGAACTTTTCAAAGTATAACTCAACTTTATTTTAATTTAAATTGCAAAATAAATACGCGTAATTAAACGCTTTTATAATAAAATTTATTAAAACTTAAATCATTTTTAAAATTCCAAAGTTTAGTTGTTGTAATGCATTGATGTGACAACCGTCATTTGAGTAAAAATAATAAAACAAATTAAAAGGAAGTAAATTATAAAGATTTATTGAAATTTATGAATATAAAGTTTGGCATTTATAAAATATAATTTTTAACAAGAGATTCTGAAATATTTCTCTTTAGATTTTCGATGAAGGTTTTTCTGACTTCTTTCAAATAGATTGAGTAATTCCTTACAATGCTCACAAACATACATTGCCGCAACCTTCATGTCTACTTAATTATTTTTATTCTTGAGTTTGACATCAACAGATTTAACTTTATATTTGTTTTATTTCAGATTTTCATTGCTTTCTCAGATCTTATGATGTAAGTTATTGACTTAAAAATATTGTACACTCATGAAATTTAAAACTTGGACACCACAATTTCTGTAAACAAAAGTTTGCACATTGCGAAGCGGGTTTAAGGGCATAATTTACAATTCTAACAGCAGGTAGTCTCAGCAGGGGTTATCTTATAGAAGGACTGTAGAATGAATCATTACACTAAGCACGCTTTAGAAAATAGGTAATTTACGTTGCTTACTTAATTTTTTTCTTTAAAGAATATATTTGAAGGTATCGCTAATTAAACACCATAGCTCGATTAATTATCGAATCAAATTTTTGTGTTTACAAAATAAAATTAGAAATAATTTTGATTTAAAAAACGTCTACAAGCAATAACTTTTAAATTAAATCAAAAACTAAACATGGTTATTTGGGTTGACTGATTATTACTTATTTTTAAATAAATCTAACCTACTAATTATTGTAAGTTATTAAAAAAAATCATTAAACTCTCTATTCATAATATTTAGTCCTTACAAAATGTATATTTTATGACGTTTCATTTTTTCTGTAGTTAATATAAAAGTGAAAATAAAAACTAAGGCAATTCTTATTGTCAACGTATATATTTAGTTTTTTGACAAGAATTTATTACATAATTATAATTAAGATACCAAGTTATAGTTTAAAATTAAATGAAAACTTTTTTTTAAATAAAGGTATTACTATATAAATAAATATAAGAAATCAATAATGGGTGTGACCTCCATTATTATTGATACATTCTTGGAGGCGTCTGCTCATTGACGCTATCAAGGTATCAATATAATTAATATTAATCGTTTCCCATGCGGTATCAATGGCTGCAATTAGTGCATTACGGTTTACTGGTATAAAATTTGGCCTTTGTTGTCTTCGGATAACAGCAAGTATTCGAGCCCAAACATTTTCGATAATGTTAAAATCTGGGCTTTTGCTGGCCAGGGTAACAGCTCCAAGTTATTTTCTCGTATCCAATTGCGCACAACCCGCGAAGTATGAATAGGGGCGTTGTCCTTTAACAACAAAAATACATTATGAAAATGTTAATTCAACAGATCCCGAACTATTTTTTGGAGAAAGTATAGTGAAATAAGAATACTTACTTGTTGGAAAATATAATCTTCGTCTGGATAAAACACTTCGACTGAAGGTTTCATAATAGTTTCCAAAATATCTAAATACGCAGCAGAATCAAGACGTCCATCGATAGCCCAACAAACTCCTGGACCCCGCGCGCTAACCCAACCCCACACATTCACAGAAAAATAACCACTTTGTTTTTTAGGACATATGTGATTATTTTCGTAACGAGTTCCTTCCATTCTAAAAACTTTTAGTGGTCCATCGTTGCGGCTATTGAACGTTTTTTCGTCGCTAAAAATCACTCGATTCCAAAATTCCAAAGGTTCGTTCACATATCGCCTTGCAAATTCCAGACGACGTCTCATATTTTCGTCACTGAGAACTTCTTTCGCAGCAGCATTATACTTCTTTATTCCCATCTCCTTTAATCTTTTTGTGCAGTTATACGGCATCCGGGAAAATGTGTATCTGCTATAGCCCTGGGTATGTAGCAAATGGTTGTTCTGTTACGTAATGAAACAACTCGAGATCTTGAGCACGTGTAGATACTTTAGGTCTACCACTTCCGATGGCTCTTTCCAAAGTGTGTTCAAGATTCCATTTTACTCGGTAATGCCCTACGGTGCTTTTGGTATATCTAACATACGTGAAATTTCACGCACGCTACGGCCCGCCGCTAATTCCGAAACAATCCGCGCTTTCAAATCAGCACCGAGATGAGGTGGCATTTTCACAACACTTGAAATTTTAAACTAAAATGGAATTTACATTTCTTACTTTATTTATTGGTTCACACTACCCTTCTCAAACAGTAGGTAATTGTTTATTTATTACATACTTCTAATGACCAATGTAACAACCCTTAGAGCAATATGACTCAAAGGAAGTAAATTAAACAAGCAAGGATATTCTATTGTTATTGAAACTTATTCATAAAGTAAAAGCCATTTCCTTATAATGCTAATGGACAGGATTTTCTTTTAAGTATTAAGATTACAATAGAGGACTTATAAACTTTCGAAAATATCTAATTATAAATATTTACACTGCAATTGCGCTTTTTCCTTAATAATTTCTTAGCAATAACATACACGTTCTTGGTTTTAAGTTGTCATAAATTTGATATGATATAAATTTGTGTTTCTAATATTACATCACAAACTAATCTTTATTCGCCAAAAAATTGTTGCTTAAGTTGTAAAGCTTCGTACACACCTGAACAAAAACCAAGCAACAAACATAACAACGAACCGAAAGTCAAACAGAACGACAAACGATCTTTTATGATTTCCACACAACTCCATAATATTACCTAAAACATAACAAACCCACAAAAGGGAGGACAAAAAATAAACAATTTAATTCTCCCGCATAAGTTTTTTCGCCGTTTTGTTTAGATTCGTCCAAACCTGCAAACGCATTCGCGCGCATTTTCTTTGATGTCGGAGAAAAAACCGACAAGTTGCGGGAACGCCGCAAACCGTTCGTGGAACAATCAGGACTTGCGAATCTGTTCTAAAATTCGTACGTAGCACCGTCCAAATTAATGTTCCGATTGCCGTTCGGTTCGTTGTTCTGTTTGTTCCTCGGTTTGTTGTTCAGGTGTGTACGAAGCTTTACAATAAGCATATTAATATGAACTATATCTTATGAAAGGAGAGTTATGTAACTATAATTAACGACTTAACGTTACGTTAGTAGATTCCATTTACTATTTACACATATTTTCTTGGAACATTCGATAATTAACTATCGGGATATGATGACCCTATACTTCGCAGGTTGTGCGCAACTGGATACAAACAAATAACTTGGAGCTGTTACCCTGGCCAGCAAAAAGCCCAGATTTTAACATTATCGAAAATGTTTGGGCTCGAATACTTGCTGTTATCCGAAGACAACAAGGGCCAAATTTTATACCAGTAAACCGTAATGCACTAATTGCAGCCATTGATACCGCATGGGAAACGATTAATATTAATTATATTGATACCTTGATAGCGTCAATGAGCAGACGCCTCCAAGAATGTATCAATAATAATGGAGGTCACACCCATTATTGATTTCTTATATTTATTTATATAGTAATACCTTTATTTAAAAAAAAAGTTTTCATTTAATTTTAAACTATAACTTGGTATCTTAATTATAATTATGTAATAAATTCTTGTCAAAAACTAAATATATACGTTGACAATAAGAATTGCCTTAGTTTTTATTTTCACTTTTTATATTAACTACAGAAAAAATGAAACGTCATAAAATATACATTTTGTAAGGACTAAATATTATGAATAGAGAGTTTAATGATTTTTTTTAATAACTTACAATAATTAGTAGGTTAGATTTATTTAAAAATAAGTAATAATCAGTCAACCCAAATAACCATGTTTAGTTTTTGATTTAATTTAAAAGTTATTGCTTGTAGACGTTTTTAAATCAAAATTATTTCTAATTTTATTTTGTAAACATTTCCTAAACAAAATTTTGATTCGATAATTAATCGAGCTATGGTGTTTAATTAGCGATACCTTCAAATATATTCTTTAAAGAAAAAATTAAGTAAGCAACGTAAATTACCTATTTTCTAAAACGTGCTTAGTGTAATGATTCATTCTACAGTCCTTCTATAAGATAACCCCTGCTGAGACTACCTGCTGTTAGAATTGTAAATGATACCCTTAAGCCCGCTTCACAATGTGCAAACTTTTGTTTACAGAAATTGTGGTGTCCAAGTTTTAAATTTCATGAGTGTACCTATTTGATTTTACCCAGTTTCAAGTAATTGTTGAACAATAATTTTTCAAATAATTTTTATTTTTGATAATAATTATTCCATGGAAGTATTAATAAACGTACAAAAACCAAGAAAAAGGCAAACTATTTATTTTATTTCTTTTTCAGGGACAATCTGATTAATAAAGTAGTGTCACTAAAAAAATATATTTTTTAGTTTTTTTGTTTGGACTTATTCAAATAACGTATACGTATTGTAATACGTTTTGTTCTTTTGTGATGGTTGACCATGACACAAAGACATGTATTTAAGAACTAATTTCAAAATCTGAAACAAGTTGAACAACAAGTAAGTGTTGAAGGGTATCCTGCGGAGACATTTAAAGTTTTTGTGGTGATTATTAATTTAATCAGTATCGTTACGGTTCTTAAAGTTCTAAACAAAAAATGAAGACGTAATTAAAAATATCAATAATTATATAGGTATAGGTAAGTTTCTTCCTAAAGTTGTTTATATTTGTATACTTTATAAAAGTCCTTCTAGGTGAAGGTGGAATGTACAGACAACTCAGCAAGTTGTAATATCAACCATCAACTCGTTTTTGTAGACAGCCTTACTGAATTGCTTGTACATCCTACCTCCAATAATTGATAAACGGATCTAGGACCTTTTAGTGTCCCCTGTTTATTGCCGTCAATTTATCGCCGCCATTTCATTGCCGCCTTGTTTTTCGCCAAAACGTTTCATCTCCGCTTTTTTATCGTCGCCGTTTTAACACCGACTATCGTTATTGTTTCACAGTCTCTTATGCATTATGATGATAAATACCATATTTTCATTTAGTTGTAAAATACTGGTTGTGTTGTTTTTAATTGAAAATTTGTCTTTCATGATTGATTATAAATGTCTTTTTGTATTTACACATTCAAGTAGACTTATTTTTAGTGGTTGCATAGTGTCATAGTTTCATTTTCATCAACAGTAGTGAAAGTAACTTTCACCTTTTAAGGTGGATCAAAGTTGATGAAAATATTCAGTTTTTCTAAAACTCAACTTCAACACTGTCTAGGAGTGATTGTAAATTAATTTCAAGCAAACACCATAGATGTTATTACGCCAACGTTTTGATTGGTGTTGCCCATACTTTATCAAGGCCTCTAAATGTTTTACCGTTCGTTTGATTTACAGTGTGGTTTTTACTTATTTATTACAAATTTTAATAATGCACGTACTATTTGCTTTTAAATGTATACGTTAACTAGATTCAGATAGGATTGTTCAGCTTGTACACTAATAATTTCTTAGATACCTTGACAAAGGCTATACAACACTAGTCGAAACGTTGGCTTAACAACATCTATAGTTTTTAACTAAAATATCTTTACAAACACTCGTATAGAAAGCTCATCATAGTTGAAAAAAATTATATCTATTGGGAAGAAGTTCCTAATCAAATAAGAATCGTCACCTCCAAACATGTTGAATATTGATGGAAATCTTTATTATCGACGTAACTTATGCCATTTTCAATTACATCCACCTCAAACAGTAAAATATTTTGACATATTTGAAAACTCATTTTGTTATTATTATTTTACAATTCTTGGATTTTATTCCTATTTCGTAGTAAAAATAGTATTGACTATTTGAGGTGAATCCGGTTTTTAAAAAATAATAGCAAACTGATTTATTGATTTATTGTATCTAAACAATATAAAAAAAATGTAATAAGTACCGGGTGTCCTATTTTTGATCTAATTTGGGGGTTTCAGGTATTTCGCGAATTGATAGAGAAAAACCGTGGTCGAGACCCTTGGCCTGATTTTTAAGATAAATTCAATGGTTAAACAGCACTTCGATATTTCGACTCGTTTGGGAGAGACACATCCATATATGTTTCAGTCATTTATTTATAAAAAACAACGACATAAAGTGTCAAAAAATTAGCAACGAATACGCTCAGTAAACAAAGGTTTATAGGTGACTTTGATCTAGAAGTGTTTTTCAAAAAATTGTTTATAATTTCTTTATTTGCCTATATAAATATATAATAGCGTATATTTTCAGAAAACAAAAAAAATTTCTAATTAATGGAGTCATAGCCAACTATGGTTTCTATTTAAAAAAATGCATGTTTGGTCTGTAACTAGAAAACAAATTAAGCTGAAATAAATTCAAGTACGCTGTTAAATTGCATATAAAAAAATGCACAAAAATGTTTTGGTTAAAATAAAAAATATTCACAAACAAAAAAGTTATGAGACTTTAAAAAAAACGGCATAATAGGCAAAGCACTCTGTATCTCCCAAACGATTAGAGATATCAAAGTGTTGCTTAGACCATTGAATTTGTCACAAAAATTGGGCCAAGGGTCGCGACCACAGTTTTTTCCTATCAATTCGCAAAATACTTGAAACCACCCAATTACATCAAAAATAAGACACCCCGTACACGCATAAAAAACCGTTTTCTATTGAATCAGTAATTAACGACCTTAAAGTTTTGTTTCAATTACTAGAAAATGTTTGTATGTAAATTAAAAAATCCTCCAATGGTTGTATACATACATTGTATTATTGTAATCAAAATAAAATGTAAATATACATTTGTAATTTATAAAAAAAATTTAAAACGTAGGTGTATTGTGTTATTTTTAACAGTTTCTGTTATCACAAAATTAATAAGAAAACAATGTGTTTAAATGGCGGTGATAAAACGTGCAGCAATGAAACAACGACTATGAAACGTCTCGGCGATGAAACGGTGTCGTTTTGACGATTTAACAGAGCGGTGATAAAATGGCGGTAATGAAACGGCGGAGATGAATCAATCTATCTGTCTATGTTGACATTAACAAGTTGCAGATTGAATAAGTACATCAGAATAGTGTATGTGACGTTTCTTGACAAAATTAAATAAATCTTATTGTTTTAAAATCTTATAGGATCAACATATAATAAAATTTTTTTATGTAGCTAAGAGTAATTTGATCATTTTTTAATAGTGTTCAATGGATTTCAAAGATTTGATTGGTTTTTTTATTGTAAAAACATTAAATAAGTAGTTTTCTTTTTGGAGCTTTAGATACGTTGGTGCATTTTTTATTAAATATTATTCTGAATATTTTTAACTGTAAATGTTAAGTAATATTGCTTTATTACATCATCTTGATATCGTACTAATGTCACGTACTTGGTACGATTTGTAAAATGGATTGACTGTCACAAAATTTGTACAGAAAAAATTGGCATCAAACATAAAAGTATTATTTACTTTATATTAAATATAATTTCAAAAATATAATATTAATTAATTATATTTTGAAAACAGCTATTTCAAATTTTTATAACTTACTTATAACAAGAGTGTCTTCAAATGATTTAATATAATACTCAATCCCGAAAGTAAATATTTACTTCCCTATAAATTCATCGATCATAATCGTATCAACAATTTTACTTCAATTTGAAACATATTTTATTATTTTGTACCTAATCTTAAAAAATAATCGTTGTAGCTATTTTGTTAATCAAATTTAATAAATTTTAATATTTAATAAACTTAAAAAAATAAAAAAAGTGACGCACCTTTCAAAACAGTGCAACCACAAATTAAAAAGTATTTGGGGATGGTTATCTACAGAAATTGGAAACTTTTAAATAAGTACATCGCTCTCTGCTGTTTCCAAGCAAAAGTAAAATACACAAGAAAAGTATTAACTTAGTTTGTTTATTCCTATCTAACATTACAGAATTCAGTTCATATTTTCATAGTTATATTTTTATCAAATTTTATCACTTTTAATGGGAGCCTAGATTTTATAAAAATAGTTTTATAAATTTTTAAAAACACTCTAAAACTTATAACACTTAAATAACATTAAGGTTTAGAGTTTAGTAAAAGTAATATTAAACATTCACTAGAGGGCAGCATAAGAAACATCAACTGCTTAGGCAATTCAATATCATAGAATTATACTAGGAAAATGTGAACGTAATTAAAACTACCTGCACAACTTTGTGTTCTAATATAGACCAGGTAAAGACCTCTCTTACTTTTCTCTCTGATGATATTTTTTATAGCGCCTATGGAAATTAAATTTCATCTACCACAGTTAACAAATAAATGTAAATTGACAGTAAGTATAAATTAAATTAGTTTTTAATAATTGGATTGTATGTCAACTTATAGTTTCTAGTTGGAAATAACGTACTATTTTTAAGAAATTAAATAATTTCTGGTCAAACCGCAAATATGAAACACTTAGTATTACATTTTTTTAATCAATGGACACATCTTTGTTTGCTACAGTCCATTCTCTTTATACAAACCAAAAATTAATCCCAAGTGGAGTTCCCGAAAAAAGTTACAGATACTTCCGTGAAATTTTACATCTGTAAAAATTTCTAAAAAATTAATATCTTGAAATCTATAACTCCTACCTACAGAAAATGTTATACAAAGTAATCCTAAAATTTGGCCTAGGATCCGAAAATGCAATAACATATAGGGTGTTCCATTTAAAATAACGAAGTTAATGTTGACTTCTGGTAAAACCGGAAGTGTCAGAAGAATGAAAATATTTTTGTTGAGTTTGCCTTATTGGTTTTTAGTCATTCTCTCAATTTTTAAATTTTTTTTATGTATACTTTTCCGTATACGGCTAATGACAGTTCCCGGTGGGAATCTTTGTATGTTGAAAATGATGTTGAACTTCACGAACTTCTTTCTGACGTTAGACCCGTCCATCCTTCAACTACTTATTTTACATAATCCAGGATCATATATTCTTCATCTAAATTAAATTTAATTAAACACTAACATTTATTTACTTATCACTTTAATACAAAAAATTCTGACACTATCTTGATCTTTGGCATACATTTAAGACAACTATAACAATTTTAAACTTTAAAATGCGTTTAAGACAAATATCTGTAAAACTGATTTATTTTTTGATTGCAACTATAAATAGATAAAAACAATTTAATCTCTTTTTAATCATAGTCAATTTTTTCCCAGGGGTATGCTAGTTAGAATAAAAATTTAAAACCATAGTTGCATCGGCAAACCGCTTGAGTAATAGTGACGATGATCACGAGATAGTCAATTTTTAGCGACGTCACACTAACGTGTAAAATTGTATGGGAAATTGGTAAACTATTGAATCAAATAACAATAAACTAAAAGCAAAGACTGGAAAGCATTACATAAATACTAAAAACAGTGCATATTTACACATAAAATTCACATAAACATAGTTTTTATATTTATACAATTTGTGTAATCGCTATCAGTAGATTTCTTTTTATTTCAATAAAATATTAATAAATAAAGATCAAAATGTTATCCGCTTAACTACTTTTTCTCAACAATGTTCTTAAACGTTTTTTAATTATTTTCCAAAAATCGAGAAACAGCAAGAAAATGCTTCAGGCAATATTTATATAAATTTAGACGACTTTTAATAACTTCTAAGGTATTGAACATAATTACTTTATTTTATAGATTACTATTTTGATAATGCGCTGATATCTAATCACATAAGAAATTTTCAAAAAGCTGTTTTACGAACTTCAAAATTATTTAATTTGAATGATATTTAATAAAATTAAATTAAAACTGTTGTTAACATTTACTTTTAAAATCAATATATTTAACAATATATTATGCAATGACCATGCAAAGATTACTATTAAGACACGAGCAACCGCATTAGGTAATGAGTCGAAGTCATAACAATAAGTGTAAACACTAATTTTATAGTAGAATTTTATTTGTTACGCATTGTCAAATTTATTAAATTTAATGCTTGACGTATAGCCATGTCATTAGTCGATAAATGCAATTACCATGGACCATTTTTGATATTTATGTAAAGTCACAATTCTATTGGTTCTAAATTTATGTCGTAATAAAAATTAGTATCGAAATAAATTTTATTAAAAAAAAAATTCTAATAAATTAATTACCATACAGGGGTAGAAAAAGAATATATGCATATTTATTTTTGATTAAGAGAAGATGCACATGTTACATCAAAATAATTATTTAATTTAAATTATGTTTAGTGAAATTAAATTTTTAATTTGACCAAGAATTTGCATTTTTATGTTTATATTTCATAATTCAATTTTTGCTACACCTCGCATCTACATATACAGGGTCCGGCACATCGAGCGTGCATTAAAAGTATATGGAGAACTAATTTGATTCATTTTTTGAAAATAGTGTTGCGCTTGTTTTCGACATCACTAAACTCAGACAAAATATTTTCGTTTATGCAGCACTTCCGGTTGTACTGGAAGTAGCTGCCAATTTTCATATTTCAAACAGAACCTGCTATTTTTTATTTCATTTTTAATTCTACGTAAAATTTAAGGTGTAGTTTAATTAATATACCATATTCAAAAAATTACTGATTTTTTTTATGTCGATTTTTTGAAAAAAATTAAAATCATGTTGAATTGTTATCCTTCACATTTCAAGATGGTATCAATATTTTAATTTCTAATTTGTTATGACGATTCTCGATATATCACAGTAACTCACATATGAATGGATACTCGAATTGCATATATAAGGTGATGAAAATTCACGTGCCAAAATGAACAACTTTTGACCTCAAAAAGTTGCTTAGTTGAAATGGGACACCCTCTGTTTTTAATCATCAATTTAAGCATAGGAAATGTTAATATGTATCGAAAGAGAACAACAAAAGACATCGATTGACTGATTTACACACGATTTAATTCATTTCCTTATTTGCTTTTCCCTTTAATAATTTATTCATTATTGGGTTCCTTTATAAGCTAGAAGTAAATAAAACGTTACGGTTATTACACAACACAACAAACCACATCGAAGAATTATCTCAAAAACTGCTTATACAACTTTAATGAAACTAGCGTCATTTATAATTCCGAATAATCGATTAAATTTTGGATATAACCACATAGACATTTTACAAGAGCATTATAGCTTTTTTTAAATAGTTATTATTTTACTGATATACTACTTATCTACTGCAAAACAAATTATTTCGACGCTGCACTTTGGCACTGGCATCGCGACACCGTCACTTTGACCTTAAATTACCTCGACGCAAGATCATCTTGGGGCGAGTTTATTTCATACAACAAAAAAACAAAAACATAGCAGTTTAAGACTTATGTAAAAGTAATCTTTTTTCTTAAAATTTAAAGGATAACATCCGGAAGTTTGCATACATTCCTAATTAACACCTGGTATTAAAATATTTAAAAAAACTGAAAAATCATTTCCCGAAAGTGACTCGTGTCGAGATAAACACGCGTCGAGATGAGTTTGCGTTGAGATGAGCTCGGGTCGAGGTGATTTCAAATCGAACCGGTGGTCTAAAGATGTATCTACTGTAAACACGATTATCCCGAATAACACTATTTTAGTATTGTTAATGCTTAATTGGAATTGACAGACAATTGTGACTTGGATTAAATTGCAAAACAAGAAGTTCTAACTTATTAATTGATCGTAAAGCGTAAGTCCTTACTTTGTCAATTTTTTGGAGTTTTGAGCAGTTTTATTTTAACTTTTTAAAGTATGTACGTACGAATATCTTTATTTAGAAGACCGTAGATAAACCTATAACCATATATGCAATAAATTTATTTAAAAAATAGTAAAATTAGATTTGTACAGCGTACAACAATCAGGTCCTAAAGTTGATCAATCGAAACCTACCTCAGGAGTTTCTAACCCTAATGCTGGACGATTATTAATCTTGCCCTTTTGTCTAATTCACTTAAATAATTAAAATTGTTAACGCATAAATCCATTATACTTAACTAACTTAGATCCATTACACTAACTTAACAAAAATCAATAAAACTTATTTAACCAATAATCATTAACTAATTAAATGGCGTTATTACCTTGATAGCTAACTGTTTTGTTCATTATGAGAAACCTTCACAAAGAATTCCAAACTTTATAAATAGTCTATACACGGTGGCCAGAAAAATACGGACAAACGCCAGGTAGAACGATTCTTTGTTCAATTTTGAGGCGATAATCTTAATCCAAAAAAGTTATGCGATCCTTCCTTAAGGCGCACGAGACCATTATTTTACAAAGAATTCAAGAAGAGCCGAACTTTTTATTGCATATTCTCTGGAGCGACAAATGCTTGTTTACGAGAGATAGCGTCTTTAATAGCCATAATTTTCATTTTTGGGCGGACGAAAATCCCAAGGCAGTAAGGGAAATTGGACATCGTGCGCCTTAAGGAAGGATTGCATAACTTTTTTGGATTAAGATTATCGCCTCAGAATTGAACAAAGAATCGTTCTACCTGGCGTTTGTCCGTATTTTTCTGGCCACCGTGTATTACGATTCACAAAGCAAAATATCCATAAGTTTTGATCAGGCACGTGAATAACTTTGTTAACATAAAAAACGAACCACTACGGCGTAAAGAGTTTTTACAAAGTCTTTAAAATAATGATCAATAAATCTTCTTTAAAGCCACCAATTTACACACCAATCGTTTTTGTCTGGTTCTATTACTACGTTTTGAAGTTGCAAATGTTGATTCATATCATAATTGTTATCAAAAAATGAATTTCTTTTCAGGCGATTAGTAACATATTATAAAATGTTATCATTAAGGTATTGAAAGAAACTTAAATAATATTGAAATAAGCATTATGTTAAAATCAATACTTGGTTACAAAAGGAAATAATGGGAAAAACTGGCTTTTTTCTCAGAAACTGAGCTTTTAATAAAAAAGCTGCGGTAGTGAAGTAGACATTAAATGAATAATTAACATGGACTTTTAATGTCTCATCTTTTAATGATAGCTCAGTCTATGAGAAAACCACCAGTTATTATATTTAAAAGTAGTTCAACTACAAATAAAAAAAGCATTAATTTACTCGAATATTTATTTTATAAAGTGGTCAAATTATCATTACACAGCGGTTACGCAAAAATTGCGTGTGCTGGTACAAAATAATTACATTTCAATTATCACCATTTTCTTAACTCTTGGAAAACACAACATTTCCCGTGCAAAGTGCACAAAAAACCCCATTTGAATTTTTACTTTGACAGTGTAAAATAAAACTAGAATTTGAAAAATAGGTTTTGAAAACTTTTTGAAGGACTATTTTGGCAGTAATACTCGACTATAAATACTGTTGTCCGTTATTAAGTATTTTGAATTAATAAATTTTAATCGGTTCTAGTCTCTGCGATTGTTAGTTTTAAAGATTAAGGTAAAAAAAGTACATATTTTAAACAAAGATTTTATTACTAAAACTTTCATATAGTTACATAAGATTTTTAAAATAAATCAATGTTTTCTCACGATTTAAGTCATTACGATGGTTGTTATATAACCTAATAAATCAAGTACCTATTACAGTAACTTTCGTAAATTTTGAACATTGTGATATAACTTCAACGACTAATATATTATTGACAGTAATATAAGAAGATATCGACAAATAGCTGACTATTTTTATTGCATCTAAATCTGCATCTCGAGTTTCTTTTAGGATCAATTTGACGAGATTTAATTTTGGCATTAGTAATCTGATTAGAGCCCGAGGGTTTAATCTTTGATTATTAATGCCAAAATTAAGTCGAACAAATTGAAAATTACGAGAAATTTAGTAGCAATAAAATAGTAGCTAATTTATCAAGGTCGCGTTATATTTAATAAGATTATTTTGTGAGTCAAAAATAATTCCTTCAGGTGAATATTGAGGACGATGACCAAATAGTCGACTATTTAGCACCAAGGTGAATAGTCGCTTTATTTCGTTTTGATTGGCTGCGTCAAATCAGTTTCCAAGTACGTGATTGGTGGAAAATTTTAATTTGACAGACGAAGGAAATAATCGCCAAATATATCATAAGTACTGTATTTCAGACTTAGTTCAAAGTCACTTACATTAAACAATAAAAAACAATATAAGACCTCAATCTAATCTTTGGGGTACTTCCAAGTTATTTGAAATTTGAACAGACTCGACAAGTTTATATGAAGTATATGAAGATAATTAACCAATATTTCCAATAATATTTTTTTGGTAATTAGGTAAGCTCAACAATCTTAACCCTTAGTAACATTTTTTCTTAGCTTTAGCTTTTGCCATCTTTTTTGTATATTTATTGTGTTTTGGTTTTACATTCTACACCTAGATTTGTAAGAGTTTTCTTAATTTCATTTTTGAATTATATGCCTTTGCTTCTGTTTTTGTGTCATTTTTTTTAGTATAAAAATGTTCCGTCGTTCGTTAATTATTTTTGTAATGTCAAGTACCACTCTTAAATAGTTTCTTCTATCTACACAAAAATTACAAAATCAACCTATATTTTTGTTTGTCACAATTGGGTTTTATAAGTCTTCGGTTAGAATGTTTATACATCTTACATGATAATTGTTATCAGAAAGTTCTGAATATACAACGGACTTATTTGATCTTTTATGTTCGGACCACATTTTCTACAGGACCCCGTCTTATTTGCTTAGCAATGGGTTCCATTTTTTTAAACTCACTATAATAACAACCTTCACTCAGCATTACATTTATTGGGTTTGAGATTTTGGTATTGGAAAAACACCAGATATAATAACAATAAGAAAAAGTTTGTACAATACTCACAGTCTAAGAGCCAATGATGGGCGATCGGTATTTTAGCACCAGTCGTAGCAGAAATGGGGATTCACTATACCTAGCTATGGTTTTTTTAGTCGTCAAATTAAAATACCTAAAAGTAGTTAATTTACCATTGGTGGGATGCATTCAGCTACTGGTTTTTCAAAATGTATTTAAAATACCCGTTGATCGCCTTATCTATTTCATTTTCTGAGTAGAAAGGTCGCTTACGACATTTTTTTTTAATTAAAAACAACTAAAAGTGGCACACTACTGGATCCGGTAAATAAGAATGGTGCTCAATAACTTCAATATTATTTTCCTTCAAATAGTTCAACGTTGCAGCAGTAGTGTGCGACGATGGATTGTCGTAGTGAAGCATTAAACCTCTATCACGGAGATCTCAAAAAACTTGAAGCAAACATTGTATAATGTATCAATTAACTTTAACAGTCTTCTAATTTTTTAGCTTAACTGCCTTGACTAAACCTGCACTTCTGAAGAAAACTGCGTATATAACTTTTTTTATTGCACGCTGTTTTTTTACTATAGTTGGTGGTGGTTCATTCTCACACACCCATACTCCACTTTTATCACCTGTACAATGTCAGAAATAATTCTATAGTCCCCTTTGTTCAGCAATTTGAGAGTTCCTTTGCTGATTTTCACTTTTTCAACTTTTTGATTATGTGTTAAATAATGGGGAACCCAACGCGAAACAATCCTAATCCTTCAGGCAAAATTCTATTTTTTAAATACTTGCCACATTTTCAGCAGTTACTGCTGAGATAGGCCTTTCTGTATGTTGTTCATTTTGCAAAGAACTACGCCCCTTCCGAATTCTCAAAACTACCTAAATGTAGTGGTAGTTAGCCGGGATGGTGCTTCATTCTAAAATGCTGACTGCAACCTTTCCAAACACTGTTCTTTACTAAAACATTCTTTAAAATCGTAGAAAATCATAACACGGAAGTGCTCACGTCCTAAATCCATACTTCTTTCATATAAAGTTTACTTTATAGCTGTAATAATGACACTAGCAGTGCGCAGCTGTTACAATGTTTTTATAAAAAGTAAAGCTTCAACACTTGACAAATGACAAAAATGCGCAAACGTTCTGTCAGATATATCTCAAAAATAACAGAATGGCCCTCGTATTGTTCCAACTTAAGTAGACACACTGTATACGTATAATTATAATAATATAAATAACATACATAAATCTCATAAGTGTCTGCAATTAATATTTTTAATAACAAAAATTATATATACTTTGAGGTATTAAATCGGTAGACAACCAGCAATATGGTTTTAAACGTCAATTTTGACGACTTTGGGCTCCCGGACAAGTCTAAATTAACCATCGTCAGAGACAGTTTAACAAAATAAGTAGCTATAAATACGGGATTAGCTAAAATACCATAAGACTGGCGATCGCTGGCTCTTAGGCTAACAGTGTGTTGATTAGAATTTAATTTTAAATTGCTTGATTTATAATAAAAAAATTATTGGATTAAAACTTAAGAACATTTATCTTTAAAGAATAAGAGAAAAATACTAACAAAGTACGATACGGAGTTTAATACACAAATTTTACAAATGTCTTACATCTTTGAAGTTATAATTTTCGTCTCAAATCGTAGAAATTGACTTAGGATTTGTGATCCTAATCATAGTAACGTCATTTTTAGTTGGTGCAACAATATATAAAATGGATATTAGACTTAAGTTTGATTAGGTTAGGAATCTATTACCTAGAATACATTGGTGCAACCGGACATAAATGCAGCACGAGGCCGATATTTTAAATATCATAAGTAACTTCGAGTGTATGGCTAATATTGATTGCGTAGTACTATTGCTTAAAATATCAGGCACCTATTAGATAAACAAGTTTGTGACGTATACTGTACAATGTGTTTTATTCATGAATTACGATTTACTGAGACCCTTTTAAAGCAAACGTTTGACATTTATCTATTTTTTATCTTTGATAGAAAGGTGCACGTACTGATTATCAGTATAAGATTTAAAGCTCAGTTGTACTTTTAAGCTTAAAAACAAAAATATTCACCAACTCCCCATTTAATGTTGTTTTCTTTTTATTCTTCTGCTCAAACAATTTTTTTTTATTTATATTTAACTAATTATTGTAGCGACATTCATAATGAAAAATTATCCTCTTGTTTAATTATTATACATGAAAATAGTCTTAATTTCATACGTCCAATTTGCGAGAAACCTCATCTATTCTGGCAGGGAAACCAACAAGAACGTAGGCGTAACGTAATAAGGTCGTCTTTAAATTGCTAGCAATAAATTGATAAACTTGTTTATCGAATTTTAGCTTGACGCTTATTAGGTTTGATATTCATAACGTATTTTGAAACGTTGCTTTTGAAATCTAAAATTTGTGAACTGCTTTATTATTCATGCAGAAATATTTTAAGTATGAATGTTTTTGGTTTAAATAAATAATGAGTTATTTTAATTAAAACTTGAAATAATTAATTACAAAATCAACAAAAGGATTGGGAAAGTATTATATTATTTAATTCAGAAATTCTTTCTCTCAATTTTATACAAAATCCAAATCATTATTTATACAGAGTTATTTACTCATCCCGTTCATTAAAAGTTTATTGGAGTTAAGTTTGGTTTGGGTGTACTTTTTTCTAAAGTATTTTCAACTCCCTGCCAGTTCCGGTTTAACCGTTGTTGTCAAAATGCTTATTCTAATAGAACATTCTATATATTATTTCATTTTTAGATTCGATGTGAAATCCTAAACGCATTTTATGTATAATGTCCTATACCTATATACAGGGTGAAAAATAACTATTAGGACATAGGCTAAGACACAATATGCCTTAATCAAATATTTCTGTGGAAAAAGATACAAGGCGTTAGATAAAAAATTTTTTTCTTTATTTTTTGTTAATAATTTTTCTGTAAATGTATCAATTCTTATCAAAATCTACAGAAAAGTATAATTATCTGACAGTCCAAAACGTACCCTTAATAAATGAAGTAATATTTGAAATCTCCTTCTGACACTATGAATTGTTCAACTGAATGAAATGAAATTATTGTATTTAAACAGGAGTACGAATATTGTGTAGAAATGATATTTACGTCATATTCTCTAATCAAAATCACTAAAATGTTTTCTCAAAAAAAAAGTTACCAATCGATTTCATCATCAGAAATCATTCATGTGGCGACCCCTACAACATATTGTAAAATAATACATAGAATAATGTTTTTGGTCTAAAGTTATGCCTCTCTGCCAATTTTGATAAAAATTGATAAATTTATAGTAAAATTATTAACAAAAATTTTTAAAAAAATGTAATTTAATGCTTTGTATTTTTCTACAGCAATATTTTATTAAGGAATATTGAGTCTTATGATCATATTTTAGCCTAAATAACCCGCATTAGCCTATGTCCCAATTGTTATAAATCACCCTGTATATAACCGTTTTTGAGATTTTTGACTTTGAATAAAAAAACATGCCTCTTGCGTAACCAGTTTTGGAATACCATATTTCTATAGTTTGAAAATTTGATCTTTATATTTGGCAAAACCTTGAAAAAGAGTCCTAAGTTTACATTTTTGTAATTTTCTATGTTTATTTTTCTACAGGGTATTCAACATTCTGTGGCAAACATTCGCATTTTCAATGTCGGTAAAGTCATTTTTTCAATGGGACACCATGTAACTTTCAGTCTTATCAAGTCCTGGACTTAATTCTGTATCAAATTATATTAAAGTTACCTATACCAATTTCTGGCCGTTTTCGAAATAATTAAGTTTTTTTGATACGATCGAATGTATGCGGCTAAATTTAATAAATAACTTTTACATCCCTAGTAACAGATGTCGACATACAATATATGACGGCCAAAGAATAATTGATTTTCAATGGCTAATTACGCGAAGGTAAACAGTTTCTATCGTTTTAAAAAGACCTAATTATTTCGAAAATGGTCAGAAATAGGTATAGGTAACCTTAACCCTGCAGTGCTTACGGAGGGTTATGTTACATTGTAAGTCGCGCGGGATACATTTGTATCCCTATGGAATTAAGTGGGAAATTCAGAGGAAAAAGTAATACAATTACATTATTTGTACAATTAGCCTTTAATCAAATAAAGTAAACAAAAAGTAATAAACAAATAAAATGAACTAAGAATTAGTCTGACAAATAAAAAAAAACTGTGTTTTAGTACCATTTATGCAACGAAGAAGCAAAATCTTACCATGTTCTTGACATACCCACTTGTTGCATACAGAACAAACGTTTTTGTACGCTTATCTTTTTTTCGTGGGCACACATAGCATCTTCCATTTTCTACTTTATTTCTTTTTAGCTTTGATTCACTGTCATTTGTTGAGGAAGTTGAACCTTTTTTAATACCAAGAATAAATTGGCATTTTTGTTTCAGTTGTCTAGGAACTGATTGTAAGTAATACCGCTTATTAATTTGTGGTTTAAGCAAATCTAGAGCCAGGGCACGCAAAAATTTGCGACGAACAATCGAAATGTCAGGATTATTCAGCTGATGTAGCATTGGAGCATTTATACCGCTTGTATTCATCATATGAAAGAAAATAATAAGCGGCCACCTTTTACAATTTTGTGAAACGTTATAAACATCTGATTCACAACATCAACACCATATTTGGCATTATTGTAATCTACAATCATCCTAGGCTTTTCCGATTCAGGATCAATTTTGTCGTCTGTGTGAGTGGTAGATAGCACCAATACATTTCTTTTTTTCTTTAGAATGTATGAGACTAAAGTGCAATCTTTATGGAAAGCAAATTGACAACGTCTTTTCTGGCCTACCTGCCACGTTTAGAAATTCTCTTTTTTGTTTTTTCTCAGAGTTCCCAACATGGTAAGTTTTATATCATTTATCAGATCAATGATGAGTTAAAAACTGGAAAACTGATTATCTATAGTTATATTCCTGTAGGTTTCCCTAATACATTCTATCAGATGTTTTACAACATCACCTGGACGGTTTGAATTGCGAAATGAGCCTTTTGGTTGTGTTCCGACTTATATCTCCAAATATACCGTGTACATATTATTTGCCCTGGTCCTGGAAAATAATTAACGACTAGAACGACTGATTTCCTACAGTTTTTTATAAATCTTTTACAGAATCTGTTATATTCTGCCTACTTGACTTACAAACTCTTAACCCATTTATTCCCAGTGTTGCGATAACGCAACACTTTTTATGTTGAAGGTTAGACGCGCCCTGTGACTCACCGCACTGTTAAATAGTGCAATCTTTTACAGGGATCAAAGCGTTAGGGTTTGTGCAACCTTTCATAACCTTCAGTTCTGTCTTATGTTTCATATAGTGCGGATGTAAATTATTATAATCTGATATAAATTTTCGTGACCACCGCCGCTCTAACTGTTTGTGTTTTTCGTATCCGTAATAACTGCTGTGTTGGTTGTTCTGGTTTCAAAATTGGATCATAACATCTTCAAACCTAAAGGTAAGAAGTAAGGAAGGTGAAAAATAAATACGTTTTACTACGTTTGATTTATATAGATTAGAATTAAGTGGTTGCGAAAACGCAACACTGGTCTAAACTGGGGTTGGACATGGCGGCAAGTCGTATTTCTGCGTCATGCAGTTTGCGAGTACATAAAATTATGACAATGCTAGAGGAAACAAACGTGGCAAAACATGCTACGCATATAGATTTGTACATTGCACCCCCAATGGAGGGAGTTCTTGCTGATGAGGATAGTGGTGATGAGGACTAGGGAGAAACCATTAATAATTTGACTAGAAGCAGAAGCTGAACTCGTTCTTCACAGATTTAACACAGATGAAGTCCGAATAGGAGAAGAGAATATGCATATATTTGAGAATGAAGACAATATTGAAGTGCTAAGTGATCATAATGCTGAGACATTTTGTGAATCAGCAGATATAGGAGAAAATAGTGAGATACTATTATCTGCACAGAAGAAAACAAAAAACATGAACAGAAAAAAGAGAAGAGTAACGTACTAAAAAAACGGAAAAACGCTGAAAGGAAATGGGTTGATCGTGATATGCCAGAACACAATAAATTACGTTTATCAATAGAAAAAGAGAAGTGTGTAAAAATTTTCAAGTCGCTATTTTTATCCCGCCTATTAACTCCTCTCGATTTTTTCTATTTATTTTTTGACGATGAAATGTTTACCCTAACTGTGAAAGAAACTGTAAGATACGCTATGGAGAAAGGAACGCGCCTTGTACTAGTAGTTGATTAAATGTAATTGTTCTTTGGAGTTCTTTTGCTGAGTGGTTATGAAAACAAAAACGGGAATCTTTTTACTGGGAAGAATCTGACGACGTCTTGAATATTCTAGTATCTCAGAGTATTCGGAAAAATAGATTTAACACTATCATGCAGTTCCTTCACTTCAACGACAATAATAAAATCAATAGAGAAAATAGACTTTACAAGCTAACTCCTGTAATTTGCAAACTAAAGCATGCATTCCTTGAGTACAATATTTGGGACTTTGAATCAAGCATAGACGAGGCTATGATTTCTTACTACGGAAGGCACAGCATAAAGCAGCATATCCAGCAAAAACCCATAAGGTTTGGGTATAAAGCTTGGTGCTGGAACAATCGACTGGGATATCTCATAGACTGAAATTTACCAAGAAGCCAAGGGCATGGCAAATAACTTCCAAGAGGAGTACGGTTTGGGAGGAGGAGTAGTTCTGCAGTTTTGTCAAGAGATATCTAGGTTGCGTAGTAGTGAGTTGATGCCGACTTTATTGTATGCTGATAATTTTTTTACCTCTCTGCGTCTCGTGTACAAATTAGCCAAAATTGGTTACACGAGCACCGTGAGATCCAATAGAATCGAAAAGTGCCCATTGAGAGGGGATATAAAAAAGACGACTAGGGGGACTACTAATTATAAATATGATGAGTACGATGCTCTACTTGTCTGTCGGTGGAATGACAATTCAGCAGTTACTGTGGTTTCCAATCATTTGGGAGTAAATCTTTTGGCCAATGCGAAGAGGTACTCTTTTGCTGAAAAAAGAAAATTGCGGTCCCCCAACCCGACATGATTAAACGATACAACGAAGACATGGAAGGAACAGATAAAATGGACCAGAATGTTGCCAGCTACAGAACTAGAATACGCTCTGGAAAATGGTATTGACCCCTTTTGCTTGGCTCCTGGATGTATCGGTACAAAATTCGTGGTTATTGTGTAGGAGAATGAGAGAAGACGTACCTGATCAGCCTAAACTAGAGTTACTTGGATTTAGGCGTTATCTTGCCCGAAACCTGCTAACATCTTACGGTGTACCTAGAAAACGACCTGGTAAGAAACTTTTTATATAATACATTTTAAATGCATATACCTAATGAAGTTGGCTTTTTTTAGGACCGACATCAGCCAATTCCATGAAAAAAATGTCCGGCGTCCGTTACGACAACATTGGCCATGTTATTGTAAACAAAGACAAAAGAACAAGATGTGCGATGTGCAAATCAACCGCAATAAAAAAATGTAAAAAGTGCGATGTTGCTTTGCACGAAAAATGTTTCATCCGATATCATAACGAATGATTATTTGAACACGAATTTTTTTGTAAATTTTTTTAACTGCCAAATTTTTTTCTATTTTATCGTTTAATATTTTAGTTCGATCTAGGTTTAAGAATTTATTTTAAAATAAGATAAAACATCGTAATACAAATAACGTAAGCTTATAATTCTTTGAATAAAGTATACGTTTTTCTTGAAGAAGTAGACGTACACACTCTTTCCCAGTGTTGCGATTTCGCAACAGGCCTTATCAAGTCTCCAAGGTCATATCCAAACAAACAAAAAATATTTCTGTTATATTTGCATCAAAACTAACTAATTCTGAAGTTTTTGTTAATTTCTGATAACATTGTAGTTCTGGGAAATAATGGGTTAATGTGTACAAAAGTCCTAGCAACGCTCGTATTTCGCATGTATCTGTTGGTCTTGAATCTCTGTCGCATTGGTATTCTCTTTTTATGGTATCAATATAAACGTTAGTTGACTAGGTGGTAGTTTGGATAATGTTTTCGTTAAAAAATATTTCAAAACATTCTAAAACTGTCTTATCAATTGCTGCGTTATTTACGAGACCTGGTTTTATTTTGGAATATATTGTGCTTTCTTGTTCTAGTTATTGGTAGACATGCTTTACTCCACTCAGTTACCTTATATTTTCCTAAGTAATACGGGACTCTATCATCTTGAAAATTTTCGTCTAATGCAATTTCTTCGCTAACGCTTTCTTCAGACTCTGAATTGTGGTTACTTTCTTCGCAATAGTCGTCTTCATCGGCCTCAATTTCAGTGAATACTGGTTTTTCAAATTTTCTTAATCTAAAGTTCCCATTGTTTAGGATCCTTACTACTCATGTTTTTGTAAGGAAAATGCACTTTTCAATAAGAGTTTTACAAAAAACAACCAAACATCAAACTAAAATTATTAGAATAGAATATAAACTTGTGAGCTCGCTTGGGATACACTTGTATCCTACTGCACAAATCACAACAAATAACAGAAACACAACAAAAATTTTAAACGCCTCCTGTCATCTGTTAAATGGACTGTTCTTAGGATTAGCTAGAACCAAATGCACTTTAATTAGGCATTGATACCGATGTATCCAAGGGTTAAACAGTTTGATACAGAATTAAGTCACTGAATGTTGAATACTCTGTACAAAAGTAGACAAAAAAAATTACAAAAATGTAAACTTAGAGCTCTTTTTCGATATTTTGTTTGCCAAATATCAAAAACTAAAGGAATGTGCTAATCGAAAGCTGGTTACACAGGAAGCGTTTATTATCCAAAGTCAAAAATTTAAAAACGTTTAGATGTAGGTATAGGACATTATACACATAATCCGTTTAGAATGTCACCCCAATCTAAAATTGAAATAATAAATAACACGTTTTATTTAAAATAAACAAGTTCCGGTTAAACAGGAAGTCACAGCAAGTTGAAAATAATTTAGAAAGAAACTACACCTGAAACCAAACTTTACACCAAAAGTTCAAAGGCGTATCTAAATTATATCCCAATAAACTTTTATTGAACGTGTTCGGTGAATAACCCTGTATTGTACAATATTTATTAATATGAGTGCAGATTAATTTTGTTGTTCCAAAAAAAAATATTTACTCGAAAATATCCGAAACTAAATTGTTAAACACTATCACGTACAGCACTTTGTAAAATGCGATCATTTCCTCATATAAGTGGTACGTCACGTTCGTTTTACTATTAAACGAAAAACTAAAAGAAAAAGGAAAATTCTCCATTGACGAACTTTTACGATTTTGTAAAACGCCTTATTTTTACGATTCAAAAAGTTAAACCAAAAGAACTTGATGTAATTTAAATTTCACAAAGTTTTATTTAAAATTTTTCAATCTTTAATCCGATTATATGTACTAAGATTAAGATTACGACGTTTAACTAATTATTATTCAGATTATTCTTTATTCACAATTCTCTGTAATTTTTCTTCGAAAGCTGTATTGTGGCATAATTAAAGCATCATTTTAAAATTTAAATTTCCTTATTAATTATGTGTTCTTATAATAACCAACATTACAATGTTTAATAAGTAATTGAAAAATATTAAATTATGTTTAAAGTAACGTACCTTTTTTTATATTTCCAATAAATATAATTTCTAGTTATACTAAAATATTAGTAGTGTCTAAAACAGATGTAGGGAGGTCATGGAAATGTCTTTCCGTAACGGAAGTTTCCTGGAATATGTTGTAAAAGCTAATATCTCGTTACATAATTTAGTGGATTATTTTACGTTGTAATAACGATGTACTCACTACGTGTTACCATGAAAGTTGAATCGCAACAACAGCTCCGAGGTGGTTTTAGTGAAATTTATGTTTAAACTTTAATCGATATTTCGTAAAAGCAAAATGGGACACGTAATATTTTATAATAACCAGTAAAAGCATACTGAAACTTAATATTGTAACTGCTATTTTATATTTTCTCAAACTTTTATTCAATAGAAAAAGAAACCTAAAATGAATCCGAAAAAAATAAGAAAAAAATGAAAGTCGATTTGTTGGAAAAAGACATTGATATTATTATGCTAGTTTAAGTAGTTAACTAAAAAAAAAAGTTTTAAGTAGATGGAAATACTGGTATTTTTATACTATGTATATAATTAGAGAGCAAATAGAAAAATGACATGACGTGCTAAAATAATAGTTTTATTCAGATTTAAAAACAACAATAAAAAGAAAAAACCGAAGGTCAAGAAGAATTACCAATGGAATTAATAGTAACTGTAAGGAAATTACACAGAACTGAGCAGCGTGACAAAATCATATTTTAGCAAGAATAATGCTATTATAGAAAACAAAACATAAAAAAATGCCTAAAAATGCATAAAAAATAAGAGATGGGCATATGAAAAGTATGAGAGAGAGTGGGTGGGGTAACGTTCTGAATAGCTTCAGTTAATGAATTAGTTAAAAAAAAGAAGAAGATGATGAATTGTGTTTGTATTTGTACAATTTAATGACAATTATGAAGAATCTATATAAAATGGTCTAAAGAGGAACTTTTGTTAGAGTCCCTGAATCACTAATTCTCTAAACTCTTGAGAAAAACTGTAGTGTTTTATTGACATGATTACCTCAACTCCATAGAAGACCCAAATAATTGAAAAACTGTAATCTACAATAAGAGTTAAAGAGTTTTTACCATCAAAAGAAAAAGACTTTTCTGCACAAATAATACCTTACTGTCTAGGTTTGGTAAATGATATACAGGATGGTTTGTAATATTTTCGCTATCTTCTTGAATTTAAGCTAAAAATGTTATATGGTCATAGGGTTTCATTTAATGAATACTAATTATTAAAGAAAAGAACTTGAAAAAACAAGATTATGTAAGGCAAATATGCATTGCATATAACAAATGTTCACACTAACCTTTTTTAACTGACATTTGCGATTTACATTGAGACGAAAACATGCGTTGTTCCACGATCTGGGCGAATTTCTTTATATCTAATTGTTATTTGGTCAAATAATTGTTTACGTGGCCCCAAATAGAAAAAAAAAAAAAAAAAAAAACCAAAACAACAAAAAAACAAAAACAACAGGAAAATACCCCCCCCCCATAATAAGAGAGGTCTTAGCGGCCAACTTATAAAACCCCAACGACTAATTCAATTTTTGGGAAAATGTGTATGCAACCATTAAATGACATGTTTTTTGTAGTGAACTAGCTCGCTATCATGTGCAAACCACAATTGCTGACAATGAAGAGGCGATCTTCTTAAACAAAGTTTCATCTAGAAAAGTTAGATAGTACCCTGTATTTAGCATGTGTGCATCAATTACATTTTCTTCGACATTGACAATATTGTCTCTAGGATAAAGTCTTTGAGTGGTTGGAAAGTAAGGCCAAAAACCCTGTGATAAGGTTAACGTGATAACATTGACGACCATCACAATTCTCATCAAGAAACATATTTTCTGCATATTTAGATAAAATTCAATTTTAATTTTAGGTCTCCTGGCTATCAGAGATAATATTGATACGTCTACCGACATATTTCCGATGCAGGTTAAACTGCACGTAACGTTCTGTAGCGAGTACTTCTGCCTGAAAGATACTAGTGTGATTATCCATGGGTGTAGTATTTAGTGCGTGGCCCAAACACTCCCACACCGGTACCCTCAACCGTTTTTGATCAGCCTGTAAATTAACAGACCTTGCCGTCTGGCACTGGAAAAAATATTCCCCCGGCCGCTTCCTTTTTGTTGCTTAGTACCGTCCAAAAGTTGGCTTCAAATACGAAGTCCTTGCTCATACCATCTCTGTGAGAGAAAAGCAAGTGATATTTCCTATTGAGTAAAGTCCTGTCTAATTGACTTAAAAAATAAGAAAAAATAAGAAAAAGGAATAACAAAAAAGAAAGAGAACCATAATTGTCCGATTGTTTTTACTGTTTTTGCTTAAAATTAGTGACAAATCTAGGTTTTAATTTAAGGTTTCTGGTTTGTTCGTTTTGACAAGCTCAAATGAAGCCTAAAATAAAGCAAAAAATTGCAATTTTCTCAAAATTTATCGATTTGCTTAACTATGTCCCTCGTCTTAATTCCAACTAATCAGAAACGCGTAATTTTGAATTACAAATGGTTTTTAGCTGGAAAATCTGTATGACAGCAGCTGTCAGCAGTTTTTTGAGTTCGCCCGCGGCAAAACTTAACAGTTGTTGTCACCAAAAATTACAATACTCCTTCTGTGTACTAAAATTGCAATTTATATTTTAATTGTACCATAAATAATTAAGTTTGTAGTATTTTGTGATTAAAATAAATTACCTGTTTTTCAGTTTTCAAATTAATCCCTATACATAATGCGTGCAGAATAATCTGTTACCCATGAAATAGTCTTGTAAAATACCATTCGGGTATCTAATTTTTCCTGTGAAAACAATAGAAAAAACACAGTGCAAAGTAATATTTTTTAACAAAAAGCATTCGCGCATGTTCAAAAATCCTCGTCTTCGACTCGGGTTTTGTTGCCATAAGCACTTGCTTCTTGTTAAAAATATTACTTAGCAACGTATTTTTTGATTTTGTTCGGAAAAATTAGATGCCCTTATGATATTACTTACGAAAATTTGGAGTTAGGCTTAACTTAACCTCCACTTTAAAATCTATAATATGCCAATAGACGTTTTATTTTTTCCAAAATTTTAGCACCCTTTTTTTTTCCTACAAATTATAGTTAGTACGTAAAAAAAAGGGAAAAAAAAAATTATGTTTGACAGCCGGCCGACCGGCCGTCCGTCCGTCCGTATGTAAACAAAATGTCAAGACCCGTCCTATTTTTATGAAACTTTGCTTATGAACCTTATTTATAATTCCGCAAATCTATGTAGCCAAATGGGCTGTTAATCTACACAGATTATCAAATTTTTGAAATATTTAGAAAAATATTCATTTTACACATTTTGTTTCAAATAAAAGTTGTTTACACTTTTGTTTAAATTATTTTTTGATATTATTAGTAATTACAGATATATAACAATTACGTGACAATATTTGTTATAACAATATCTTCCGTAACATCAATTTTACAAAAAATGTTAAGGAAAAAAATTGTTGGAAATTTTATTGTCTACAACTTTTGTTTGAACCATATTTTTCTAAAACGCAATTTTATTTTTGCTTATTAAAACGATGTAGAGTTCTACGTTAAACGCTTATATTTTTATTTAAAAAAAAGTGTTTTTAAATATTTTACAAAAGATCCTATACGTATTCTTCGAAATGTTCGTAGTGCGCTGTTTGAATCTCTCAAATTCAGGATTTGACGAAAATGAACAAACATTTAACAAACCGTAGCTTGCTTCATATTGTTTGTAGAGCATTTATAAATCAATCGTTTTTTTTTATGTGTGTCCTTTTTCATGAATAAAATGCTACTAAAATTTTATTCATGAATAAATATATCCTAGACTTTTTCAAAAATGTCAAAATAAAATAAAAAGGAAAAAACTGGATTAATCATCCAAATATCATTCGAGCTAGATATTTTTTATAAAAATTTAAAAGGTTCGCACTCAAATCTTTCAATTTATTTTTAAAGAATACCTTGCTCTTACGATATGTTTGGTATTTCTTTATATAAATTTGAAAAGTTTGTGCTCAAAGGTTTCAATCTATTCTCAAAAAAATTCTCCGCTCTTATAATATTACATATGAAAACCTGATAAATTAAGACGTGAATAACTCGAAAAATATCGATTTTATGACAAACCTTTGTAGAACATTTTTTGCTTAGATTAGTTTTTCTATTGATTCTTTTGGTTAAAATTAAAAAAAATTCTACTCTTGAGGTAAGATAGCAACTACACCCAGAGTAAAAGCGTCCTTCAGCATAATATAGATCTCGATCAGTGGGTTATTTCTTACCTACTAGTCAAGTAAATCGATCCATTCTGAAAGAATTGCTAGTAGAACAGCTTCATTTCTTGGACTAAAGCAAGCAAGTTTTCGTAGTCAATTTTCTCTTTCTCTGATGTGTCAGTTAAAATTCGCATTTATTTCTCATTTTGACTTTGTTGTTGATCATTTGTCTTAGATTTTGAAAGAGTTAGCAATAATACAAAGCGACGGTCTTTACGTAAAAATACGCGAGGAATTGTGATGTCAGTCGGTGTTCTTTTTAAACCAAATGTTATTAACTAAGCAGAGTACATGGTGTTTGTTGACGTTGATTAGCGGCCTGAGGAGGATCGAATGCAGAGTATGACGAAGGGTTTTTTACAGAACAGCGTGTTGTAGAGGCTTTTCCCCACCCAAATTCAATATTTTCAAAACACCAAAATTTCGTGCTTACGGTTGATTGATTGATCTAAGAAAAAAATCGAAATTTCTACTTTCTACGTCAAAAAAGGATAACCATTTTTCAATTTGAATTTGGATATTAATTAAACTTTAATAAACTGCATTGACTATTGTTTTGATTCTGCAATGGTCTAGGATATCTATTTTTGTCATCACAATGTAGAGTATATTGTACAACAAGAGAGAAAGTAAAACCAGAATACAAAATTGATTTCCACACGTGTTGCGCACTATAATTTGTCTACAATTGCATGTTAATATACATTATCTTTACTTACTGCACAAAATTCTTACATAATTATACGTCAACTTAGAAACTTTTAATATGTAAAACAACTGTCAAAAGGTAACAAGCTTAATTTCAAAATTTGTATGTTATCTATTTGAAATGCATGTAGTATGTGGAAAGTTGTTTTCGACGGTTTGAAGAAAGCGTCATTAGGAAGTTATGTCGAACGTGGCGAAAGCGTTACATTCTATAACAGCCGTAAACAAACTTTTTTTTGTATGATTTCGAAGTGAGCAGCTAGTATAGAAACGAATGTATATTTCAATCGTCTTTCTTTATGGTAGCTTGAAGTTTGTTATATAAACAAAAGTTAAGTAATAGTAAGTTGTAAAATATTTAACTAATTTCTTAGTATCGTTATAAGCGTCAAAAAGGTATTAAAAACTGAATTTTATGGGTTGCTACTACGTATGTATAATTTATTTTTATCAAAAAGGTTATTGCTCGCAATTCTAACATTGTTAACTACAAAATCATTGGTACACTTACAGTCTTAATTTTATTGTCCACAGAGACTAGTACAACGACATTACACATTAATTTCACCTTTAACTTTTCCAAGCAGCACAATACATTATGTAAATATTAGTAAATAATGTTAATCAAACAACTTTATAAATTAAAAAATATTTTAGTAAAATATTTGTTAAATATTTATCAAATATTTTAAATTGCTTTATAAAAAATATTTAAAATATATGATAATATCATATTTTAATGATATTTATGTAAATAATACAATAAAATTAAATCAATTTACAAAATATATAAAAAATATAACAAACGGAAAAACACCAAAAAACTGCACAAAAAACTTTACTTTTAAGTTTTTTTGTGTTTTCCCGTTTGTTAAAATAGACGCTGCAGTTTAGTACTCCATTTCTTTGATCATTATGTAAAAATATATTTGAAATTTTTTATATTCACTTATTTATGTTTACAAAAGAACATTATTAATACATAAGTAATGTCTACAGTTTGCTCTTTTCGAGCCCTTCTAGGTGGAGGTGAATGAAATAACAACTCAATATGTTGTCAACGCCGACGTTTCCCCCCTATGCGTAGGGCTTTATCAAGGCTCATAACAATAAAGTTGATAGTCTCAATACCATCAATTGATGGAACGTCACACACGGATTAAAAAAACAGTCATACATATATATATAAGTTGTGGCTAAAAACGATATTGTCGTTTGTATCAAGTTGGGTTTGTTTGTTTGTCTTTTAATTAAATATCGTTTTTAGCCACAACTTATATATATATGTATGACTGTTTTTTAATCCGTGTGTGACGTTCCATCAATTGATGGTAATTGAGACTATCAACTTTTTATTGTTATGAGCCTTGATAAAGCCCTACGCATAGGGGCAAACGTCGGCGTTAACAACATATTGAGTTGTTATTTCATTCACCTCCACCTAGAAGGGCTCGAAAAGAGCAAACTGTAGACAAAATTTATAATCTTGGAGGAATACTCACCTGATACATAAGTAATGTAAACAAAATTTATTACATAATACAAATGCACAAATTCATAAGTATTGTAACATAACATATAAACACTACAAACTACAAAATACATTATTAAATTATGATCGAAATTATTTCCTCTTTAATCAAATCAATCGTGTAAGTAAAATTTATTAATTTTTTTTTCATTTAAGGCTACACAAGAAACTAATAATATTAAGCGACTCCTGTATTTTAATATGAATATAAATTTTATCTCCGAGATGCAAAAATACAAACCAAATTAATATTTTTTTAAAATTCAATTGTACAAACAAACCTAATACAGTAATTGCAATTAAAAAATAATTTAATATTTTAAGAACAGCATACCTATTATTGGTTGTGTTGTTGTGATTATATCTGCTGGATTTTTTCCTACACGCACTTTTGCTGTTGATAAGAACTGAAACGCTGAATTTTTTATTTCCTGGTCGGTAGCGTTGAGAAACTGTTTTTTTGTTGCCATTAAATAGTGTATTGTATAAGTATAATAAGTACATAACATATTTATTCGAATTTTTATACGAATAAATTAAATTTTGCAGTATGCTTTTGATTATGGTTTCTAGGGTCTGTCTAATTCTCGTTTATTAAGAAATATTTCAGTTAATTTAATAAAAGCTAATAATTATATCACGATCACGACCAGTAAGAAAAGTATATTTTTACGTCGTCAAGGCTCTTTGTTTCTGTAAACAAATGTGGTACTTTATATGCCAAAAACATGAAAATGAAGCGGCCCAGTACTCAACACACTAAAGAAAAGAAAGGGTTTGTAAAAAACAGAAATAAAAATTAGCGTTTTAGGGTTTTCTAGCAAAACTTAAATGAATTCATTTGAATTAAATACACTTATGATGCAAAATTTGACAAATTGCCTATTACATAAAGATTGAAAACAAAAACATACTTACTTATCACTGTTTGTTCTGTTCTTACACTTTTACTTGTTTGTCCTGCTCCTACATTTTTACTTGACTTCATTTGAATTATTTCACACAAACAAAAATATTCACGTTAGGGATCGTATACATACAGACACAAACACAACTTAAAGCTTGATGCATTCATGTCATTTCTTTATGGATCTAAGAGGATTTGCGAAACAAAAGATTTTCTAGCCTCGGCTACGTACTATGAGGTGTTAATTCACAAATACTAAGATAAACTTTTAGTGAATACTTCTTCAACATATTTATTTTTTCAGTAATTTTAAATAAAAATGTAATATTCCTTAAATGCTGTTCAATAAATATTTTTAAATAATCATACATAAATATTTATTTCACAATTTCTTTAAATACAATAAATAATGTTATACCGAATATTTATTAAATGTGAATCTTTACCTAGAAATATTTAACGAGGATGCTGATTGGATTGAGTTCAATTGGAAATGAATGCCTCTCTAACTGAAATATTTATTTAAAATAATGTTGAAGTTACTAAAATTATACGATATTATTGTTTGAATAAATAATGAAAATCGCAAAACTAAACAACACCTACTAATACCACCAATTGGGTTGGTTAACAAAATATTTCTGCTTAGCCTACTGTAAGAACTTTAGGTGGCTCAAAGGTCCCTATTGAAAACAAAACATGTTTAGGAATTTAATAAAGCTTAGTTTGAACTTAGGATCTGTATTTCAATAAAAGAATACCACTGGTAGGTGCCGAAATTAGCTACAGAAAGTAAATGTTTAGCAAAAGCTTAAACAATAAAATGATATTTATTTTATAGAAAATTTAGAATTTGAAGATTTTGTAAACAATTCATTATTTGAGTATTAATTGAATACGTAGATGACATTTCTTGTAAATGCTCCTTTGCTTTTGTCATTGAATACAACAGATTTTTGGGATAATGTTAAACATTTTACCCTGATTGAATACATGTAATATTGCTAATGGCATTTTAAAATAATTATTAATTATCTTATCTAAAAGTAAAAGTAATAATTCACATTCACTTTATAATACAAAAATACAAACACATAAAAAATTCAGTAATTCTCAAATTTAACAAATTATTAAAAACGAAAATAAAAGAAATAATCCCCAGCGTGAACAAAATTGTTTTAAATCAAGATTAAACTTGAGATAAAACTTTTTTAACCAAACTTTGTACTTTACACTCCATTTATACAAATTGATTTTTTTATATCAGTAACGCAAAAGTCTTGTTTTCGAGATTGCTTCTATTATTGTTTGTGCGAAACCGTTAATTTAACTTGAAATATAAGAAATTGCTGTAATTTTTCTAAAAAAAATAAGTCGATTACTAAACATACAATTTAAATAATCAATCACTACGAAACATTAGAAAATAATTTTGTTCCGCTTTTGTGTTACTTAATTGTCCCATTTATTTGACCTCAACACTACAAAGTAGGTGGTAATAAACGTTAGGTATTGATTTTTAATATGCGTTGAATTCAAAAATGTTAGAAACCAATGATTATTTTAAATATTTTCTCTGAACTGATATGAGAGACTACATTTTTCATTTCCATTAATTAAATTACATATTAATTAAAAAAAAGGTGGGTAAGCAAATGTTAAATTAATTATCTAAATTACGTATTATTGTTGTAGAGAGTGATTACAAAATATCAAACACTTATGGAAAAATGCTGGTGTTCCACCTATACTCATGTTACATGTTGACGTAAATGTAGATGATGTATCATCAAAAGTATTAAAAACATAAGTTATTATCTATAAACATTCTTAAAAAATATATTCACTTGTTTTATACATACTTACAAATTGATAAAATATTTGACAATGAAACGTTTTACAAAATTTTTAATAAAATTATCTGTTTCTCCAATTGTTTTAACTTTTTTAAAATGATTGAATCTAAAACACACATCAAAAATGTGGAATATAACGACCACAACTATCTAATGAAACCGTAGGCTCTATACAGTTATCGAGAATTTTTCTTAATTGGTTAATTTTGGCAACAATCGGATAATAAAGTTTTAAAGCGCATTATTATTTTTTTTTAATTATGTTGTCAACTTTTTCTTTGACCATTTCACACGATTTTTCTAGGCCTTGACCTCAATTAATTAACTCTAGAATTTTATTTCTTACTTTTATAGGGTATAACAAATTAAAGCTTTTAGCTACATGTTTCTCCCCGCGTAATAATGGGATGGATAATAATTGAATAATTAGCTTTTCATCTAAATCAATTGCGAATTTATTTCTCTACTTACCCTATTAATACGATGCATTAAATTTGGATAAAATATTTTTTTTTAATTTTCTACTGTTAATCACATTGGGAACTGGTATAAGATTCGTAATTTTTTTTGATAAAAAAACATTTTTTTGTATAAATCTTGAAATTGGTACATTATTTGATTCCTCCAATTGTTAATTGGCATCTAAAGCACCCACCAAAAATTCAACAATATAACGACAACTACATCTTGATTCGTCTCCGGTATCCCGTAAAGTACACTCACGAAATTTAAAACTTGGACACCACAATTTCTGTAAACAAAAGTTTGCACATTGTGAAGCGGGCTTAAGGGAATCATTTACAATTCTAACAGCAGGTAGTCTCAGCAGGGGTTATCTTATAGAAAGACTGTAGAATGAATCATTACACTAAGCACATTTTAGAAAATAGGTAATTTACGTTGCTTACTTAATTTTTTTCTTTAAAGAATATATTTGAAGGTATCGCTAATTAAACACCACAGCTCGATTAATTATCGAATCAAAATTTTGTTTAGGAAATGTTTACAAAATAAAATTAGAAATAATTTTGATTTAAAAACGTCTACAAGCAATAACTTTTAAATTAAATCAAAAAACTAAACATAGTTATTTGGGTTGATTGATTATTACTTATTTTTAAATAAATCTAACCTACTAATTATTGTAAGTTATTAAAAAAAAATTATTAAACTCTCTATTCATAATATTTAGTCCTTACAAAATGTATATTTTATGACGTTTCATTTTTTCTGTAGTTAATATAAAAGTGATAATAAAAATTAAAGCAATTCTTATTGTCAACGTATATGGTGTCGGCCGGTTTGCGCTCGACCGTTTTGCGTTCGTACCTAAACTCGACCAGTTTGCGCTCTGCAATTTAATTATATAAATTTAAACCTTCCCTATTATCTCCAATCGACCGATTTGCGCTCTCTTGTACTATAAACATTTTGAAATTATCGAGATTTAAGTTGTTTTCATGTGATCGGGGGTAAACGGTGTTGGTTGGTAGGTTACAGTTAGTACAGTTTTTTTCTTTAAAACAAAACAAAAAAAAAAACAAACAATTATTTCAAGTAACATTCGTTTATATTAGTTATGTTTGTGTGATGGGGAGTGGGGTATTGTTCAAGGGGGCAGTGCGATCGGAGGAAACGGCGATCGAGGGAAAACGCCTTTAGTTAAAATACTTTCTATAAGGAATTAAGGTATTTCTCGGCCTAGGTATACAAATAACGATTATATTACAAGAGAGCGCAAATCGGTCGATCGGAGACAATAGGTAGGTTCAAATTTTTATAATTAAATCGCAGAGCGCAAACTTTTCGAGTTAAGGTAAAAGCGCAAAACGGTCGAAAACAATCCGGCCGTATTGTCAACGTATATATTTAGTTTTTGACAAAAATTTATTACATAATTATAATTAAGATACCAAGTTATAGTTTAAAATTAAATGAAACTTTTTTTTTAAATAAAGGTATTACTATATAAATAAATATAAGAAATCAATAATCATTATTATTGATACATTCTTGGAGGCGTCTGCTCATTGACGCTATCAAAGAATCAATATAATTAATATTAATCGTTTCCCATGCGGTATCAATGGCTGCAATTAGTCCATTACGGTTTACTGGCATAAAATTTGGCCCTTGTTGTCTTCGGATAACAGCAAGTATTCGAGCCCAAACATTTTCGATAATGTTAAAATCTGGGCTTTTTGCTGGCCAGGGTAACAGCTCCAAGTTATTTGCTTGTATCCAGTTGCGCACAACCTGCGAAGTATAGGGTCATCATATCCCGATAGTTAATTATCGAATGTTCCAAGAAAATATGTGTAAATAGTAAATGGAATCTACTAACGTAACGTTAAGTCGTTAATTATAGTTACATAACTCTCCTTTCATAAGATATAGTTCATATTAATATGCTTATTGTAAAGCTTCGTACACACCTGAACAACAAACCGAGGAACAAACAGAACAACGAACCGAACGGCAATCGGAACATTAATTTGGACGGTGCTACGTACGAATTTTAGAACAGATTCGCAAGTCCTGATTGTTCCACGAACGGTTTGCGGCGTTCCCGCAACTTGTCGGTTTTTCTCCGACATCAAAGAAAATGCGCGCGAATGCGTTTGCAGGTTTGGACGAATCTAAACAAAACGGCGAACAAACTTATGCGGGAGAATTAAATTATTTATTTTTGTCCTCCCTTTTGTGGGTTTGTTGTGTTTTAGGTAATATTATGGAGTTGACAAAAGAAAAATGTTTTAAATTAATCAGTGTTTAAGAATGCAAGAAAAAAAATGATGTTCCTATTAGCATCATTTGGGCGGGAAATCATAAAAGATCGTTTGTCGTTCTGTTTGACTTTCGGTTCGTTGTTATGTTTGTTGCTCGGTTTGTTGTTCAGGTGTGTACAAAGCTTTACAACTTAAGCAACAATTTTTGGCGAATAAAGATTAGTTTGTGATGTAATATTAGAAACACAAATTTATATCATATCAAATTTATGACAACTTAAAACCAAGAACGTGTATGTTATTGCTAAGAAATTATTAAGGAAAAGCGCAATTGCAGTGTAAATATTTATAATTAGATATTTTCGAAAGTTTATAAGTCCTCTATTGTAATCTTAATACTTAAAAGAAAATCCTGTCCATTAGCATTATAAGGAAATGGCTTTTACTTTATGAATAAGTTTCAATAACAATAGAATATCCTTGCTTGTTTAATTTACTTCCTTTGAGTCATATTGCTCTAAGGGTTGTTACATTGGTCATTAGAAGTATGTAATAAATAAACAATTACCTACTGTTTGAAAAGGGTAGTGTGAACCAATAAATAAAGTAAGAAATGTAAATTCCATTTTAGTTTAAAATTTCAAGTGTTGTGAAAATGCCACCTCATCTCGGTGCTGATTTGAAAGCGCGGATTGTTTCGGAATTAGCGGCGGGCCGTAGCGTGCGTGAAATTTCACGTATGTTAGATATACCAAAAGCACCGTAGGGCATTACCGAGTAAAATGGAATCTTGAACACACTTTGGAAAGAGCCATCGGAAGTGGTAGACCTAAAGTATCTACACGTGCTCAAGATCTCGAGTTGTTTCATTACGTAACAGAACAACCATTTGCTACATACTCCAGGGCTATAGCAGATACACATTTTCCCGGATGCCGTATAACTGCACAAAAAGATTAAAGGAGATGGGAATAAAGAAGTATAATGCTGCTGCGAAAGAAGTTCTCAGTGACAAAAATATGAGACGTCGTCTGGAATTTGCAAGGCGATATGTGAACGAACCTTTGGAATTTTGGAATCGAGTGATTTTTAGCGACGAAAAACGTTCAATAGCCGCAACGATGGACCACTAAAAGTTTTTAGAATGGAAGGAACTCGTTACGAAAATAATCACATATGTCCTAAAAACGAAGTGGTTATTTTTCTGTGAATGTGTGGGGTTGGGTTAGCGCGCGGGGTCCAGGAGTTTGTTGGGCTATCGATGGACGTCTTGATTCTGCTGCGTATTTAGATATTTTGGAAACTATTATGAAACCTTCAGTCGAAGTGTTTTATCCAGACGAAGATTATATTTTCCAACAAGTAAGTATTCTTATTTCACTATACTTTCTCCAAAAATAGTTCGGGATCTGTTGAATTAACATTTTCATAATGTATTTTTGTTGTTAAAGGACAACGCCCCTATTCATACTTCGCGGGTTGTGCGCAATTGGATACGAGAAAATAACTTGGAGCTGTTACCCTGGCCAGCAAAAGCCCAGATTTTAACATTATCGAAAATGTTTGGGCTCGAATACTTGCTGTTATCCGAAGACAACAAGGGCCAAATTTTATACCAGTAAACCGTAATGCACTAATTGCAGCCATTGATACCGCATGGGAAACGATTAATATTAATTATATTGATACCTTGATAGCGTCAATGAGCAGACGCCTCCAAGAATGTATCAATAATAATGGAGGTCACACCCATTATTGATTTCTTATATTTATTTATATAGTAATACCTTTATTTAAAAAAAAAGTTTTCATTTAATTTTAAACTATAACTTGGTATCTTAATTATAATTATGTAATAAATTCTTGTCAAAAAACTAAATATATACGTTGACAATAAGAATTGCCTTAGTTTTTATTTTCACTTTTTATATTAACTACAGAAAAAATGAAACGTCATAAAATATACATTTTGTAAGGACTAAATATTATGAATAGAGAGTTTAATGATTTTTTTTAATAACTTACAATAATTAGTAGGTTAGATTTATTTAAAAATAAGTAATAATCAGTCAACCCAAATAACCATGTTTAGTTTTTTGATTTAATTTAAAAGTTATTGCTTGTAGACGTTTTTTAAATCAAAATTATTTCTAATTTTATTTTGTAAACATTTCCTAAACAAAATTTTGATTCGATAATTAATCGAGCTATGGTGTTTAATTAGCGATACCTTCAAATATATTCTTTAAAGAAAAAATTAAGTAAGCAACGTAAATTACCTATTTTCTAAAACGTGCTTAGTGTAATGATTCATTCTACAGTCTTTCTATAAGATAACCCCTGCTGAGACTACCTGCTGTTAGAATTGTAAATGATTCCCTTAAGCCCGCTTCACAATGTGCAAACTTTTGTTTACAGAAATTGTGGTGTCCAAGTTTTAAATTTCATGAGTGTACATACAACTATTGATGATTTTTCTTGTTGGTTAATTGTTTCTTTATTTATGAATTTAATATTACTTTTATAAATGGTATATTTAATCAGAATATTAATAGACTTGCAATATATTTTTGTGTATCCGGTCAAAATCACTCCATCAAAAATAACTCCAAACATTAATCATTTCACAAAAAACACTTCCATTAAAAATCACTTTAGCAAAAATTACTTGTACCAATAATCACTCTATGAAACAAACACAATTTTAAAAAACTAAAACAAAACATAAATTACTTTAATTGAACTACATTATTACAAATAGGTACCTATTACACTTTTTGAGCTACCGGATTTCACCGTATATTCTCTCGGAGGTAAACGGTGTTGGTTGGTAGGTTACAGTTATTACAAATTCCTTCTTTAAAAAAATTACTTTTATAATAACTATTTCAAAAACACACGTTTTTTCACATAAATTTGTTTTAATCAATTTGAGTTGTTTTCATGTGATCTGGGGTTAACGGTGTTAGTTGGTAAGTTAAATATTACAATTTCTTTTATTTAAAAACATCATTTATAATAACGATTTAAAAAACAAATTTTTATTTTACGTAATTTTTTTTAATCAATTTAAGTTTTTTCAGGTGATCGGGAGTAAACATTGTTGGTTGGTACATTACAGTTACTACAGTTTCTTTATTTAAAAAAATTACATACATAATAACAATTTTCAAAAACAAACTTTTTTTCACGTAAATGGCAAAAGAAAAGTGCTTATATGATGGAATGATTATTCATACGAATTATATTTTTACTAAAGTGGTTTGTAATGGAGGTGTTTTTGCTTGAAGATGGTTAATGTTTGGAGTTATTTTTCATACAGTGATGTTGACCAAAGTGGTATTAACCGGAGTGATTTTACCTAGACCATATGCAAAAACACCATAAATTGTTATTGTTTAGTTTCAGTTACCGAATGTTTGCAGAGACAAGAGCCTTACACATATTTTCTGTTTGAGAAATATTTATGAGCACTTACTATACACTGCGGCATTGGCTGTTAAAGTTGGCAATACGACTGTGGTCTTCAGCAATAGAAGTATAATATAATTCAAACCGTAGAAAATGTTTTGAACAAGTAGGGCAAATTTCGTTTTCACGGTCAAGTACTAATTTTTTATTAACTTGTAGATTTGTAGTAATGTGGACATTTTTTACTTTGTTTGTTATTACTACTACACTATTACCCAAAAATCAATATCCACCGCTAATAATTAGTAAAATATCAATGCTAACGTAACAGTTAACCCATTAATGCCCACCAACTTAGCAGGAAAGTTAAGGATGTCGAACAATTAAAATGACATTAAGGGATGTTAAGGATATTTATAAAACGTCAAATTAAAATTTTTCGTTTTATTTTTCAAAAAAATAGGTGTACTCAACCGAGTACAGTGGGTCAATGGGGATAACCTAAAATAGATTTTTACAATTTTATTAGTTTGTTTGATTTTGGGAATGAAATATTTTAAAACAGTCCCTTTTTTCAGTGCAAAGAGTCACTTGACATTTTTCGCATCTCCACCTGACTCGCATGTGGCACTGACATCTAAGTGGGTCCTGAATTTTTGAGGGTAATGACCAGCAGGATCCTCTAGGATGCTTCGTGGTAATGAACCTGAAGGTCTGTTGGTAGTTGGTCTTCTCTGAATCGCCTTGCCATATGACCGAAGATAATGACGAGTTATATTCCGTTGAAATAATAATAAGTCTATTTTACTTTCTGGATTTGTTATGGTGTATAATCTCCAAGCGTTTACAACAAGCATGTTTATGATGTGGGTAAAAGTACCCACCACCATTTCTTACCGTGGATGCTAATTCTATAATTATTTACTCCTTGGTCTAGCAAGTCAACCCCACCCATTGATGCATTGTAGCTTTGATCAATTGGGGTTGCGGTACAGAAATTATTTCTTTCTTTTTGCAGACCACCTCTTGACTTGTGCTATTGGTTCTAATGAATCATAATTTGTGATCATCGTTACTGCGCTATTATCGTTCCATCGTACGAACAAAAGAGAATTTTCTTCGTCATACCGGTAATCATGATAACCCCGATCCCTTTTAGTCATATCCTTCGAAGTTGCAAGTGGGCACTTTTTGTACGATTATCTCGCACTGTGCCAGTAGCTCTTATCTTTTTTCTCTCAGTGTCTTCAGAAGGTCGTAGCTTGAAAAATAGTTGTCAAAAAGACAATGTGGTCCGTTGGAACGTCAACAACTTTTAAGAGATCTAAAACTACTTGCGATCCCAGGGAAGTAACGATTTTTGAATCATTTGCTCATCTTGTGCAGCTGAAGGTTTAGCACCACAGTATGTGTCGAATGCATAGCAGTATCCAGTGGAACTGCAAAGCATCCAGTTTTTATAACCAAAGCGCACTGGTTTGCCTCGGATAAACTGCTTCGCCGAATGGTGCCCAAAGTATTTGACCATCGCTTCATCGATTGACAAATGTTCATGAAAAATACCCCACTGCTGAAATTTTTCATTTACCAAGGTCATTAGCGGCCTGAGCTTGTACATTTTATCATTTTTGTCAATAGCTGAATTGTCAGCCAAATGAATGTACTTTTTTATTTCGCTGAACCTATTTCGGCTAATGGCATTTGACACAAATGGGATACCTAAATCTTCATCTAAATTCCAATAAAGACGTTCACGGGGCAGTCTGTGATAGCCGGAGAAGAGAAGAAATCCTATAAAAATCTTTATTTCTTCACCAGTGACATAGAAGTTATGGTTATTCGCTGCTCGTGCGTAAACATTGGTTTGAGTTGCAATATGGTTTACAATTTGTTCATCAAACAGCTTTTCAAAAACATTGACAGCATTCAAACCTGCCAATTCTTGTCGAACATTTTCAGCACGGGCGTCAGTTCCATTGGTGCCTTTCATCCCCATGTTTACTGATTTACGAGTCCATTTAGGTTCCGTCACTTTTTGTTTTTTCTTTTGGATTTTTTTGGCCTTTCTTTATCTTCATCTTCCGAACCACTGTCATACTGAAGATTGTTGCTTTCTTCCGGTTCGTTTACATGAACTTCTAACTCTCCTGGTATATCTTTTGGCAGTTCAGTTGCAATTAGGTCATCATCGTCGAATTCTTCCTCGTCGGTTTGATAATCGACATTTGGTGGAATTATAACTAAATCTACTTCTGAAGTATTGGTCCTTGCATTTTCAATCGCATCTGATGCAGCCGCCAGTGTTTCAAATCTCTTCCCATAAAATGAAGTCGGGCAAATTTCGGTAAAATCCATTTTAGATTGTACACTGAAAAATTCAAAAAAATATCTTTCATAACATGCCCATGCCCGTTGTACTCAACTGAGTACAGACAAATTTACAATGATATATACAACACATGCAACAATTTAACGGTAATATAATGAACACATATTATACTTACATGTCTTACAAAACATATAACACACAAACAGTAATATTTAAGAATCACGTATGATCACTATTTATAATAATATCCACTCACTCCTGGTAACCTCAAAAGTACAGAGACACGTGCTGATTCTTTCCCTTGTAAATTTAAAACCACTAGAAAAATTGGAAAACTTTACCACTATGCAAAAGGGCAAATGGCAGTGAACACGTGTATGGTACTAAACTTAAGCTACAGCACGACAGGTGTCATTACAGGTAAATTAATTTCGGTGTACCCAAGCAAGTACAGTGGTCAATAATGGGTTAAGGACAGTTGCTGTTACAATAAGTTGTAGTAGTTCAGTACTATATTGTTGCATGTTACACAAAACGTATCCACGTCTTTCTACATCAACACAAACCTTGAGATTGTAAATTTTGTCACGTTGACGTTGAGGTCACAAAGATTCAAGATTAGTGTTTTATGTTAATGGACAACAACAGCAACCTACGATTTAACATCTCCTCTACATTAGTCCATTATTTAACAATTACAAAAACAAAACTTTAAGAAAAAAACTAACTTAACATGTTTTTGTTATTTTTGATAATCCCACCTTGTTAAAGTTTGTATAATTGTTTATCTCTGGAATTGTACAAAGGACAAATTTTTCAAATGGTAAAAAAAACACTTTTTATTTGTTTTCATCATAATGTATCAGCACCCACACTTATTATTTTATATTTCTTCCATTATTGTTATTTTTAACCAGATATATTATAATTTAAAAAATAAAAGTAATCTAAGTTATGTCTTACTACCTCTATTTATGTTTTCAAGTTCATTTTATAGAATAGTACTAAATGTATGGCAGTTCCCCTTTACCGTAATGTGTAGAATGTTCCGCTTTGAACACAAGTCACATTATTTATGTAACTGGATTTACTGCATTATTTTTGGAAAAATTAACAACAACCAGTCGGTTATACTAGGTTAGTTTAAATTATAGAAAGAAACTTCAAAATATAAAATAACTTATAAACAGAAATCGACAACAACAAAATTTTAACATGTTATTGCATTGTTACTATAGAAGCATAGCCTAGCGGTAAAAGCGTTAGTTTAGTAAACTGGCCCCCGCCGGCGCGCTGTTTCGATACCAGTAACGGCGAGAGATTTTCTCGAGCCAATCTAGAAGGTGTGCTCCCACCGTGTTTCGGAGGGCACGTTAAGCCGTTGGTCCCGTTTACCATACTAACAACTTTGGTAATCGTTAAAAATATATCACAGCCACTTCTAACCCGTCTGGGCAGGGTGGAAATGTAAAGCCAAATTCCCCTAATATTGGGAGGCGATGCTTCTACAATAAAACGATAAAGCTGTAGAGTAGTTACCATAAAAGCATATTTTCAAGTTACGACATAACTTACAGAATGGTCCTAAAAAGCGTAGTCACAACATGTGTGTTATATAATTTTATTAATCATTTCAATTTCTACATTAACCTTATACTCAAATTTCTCAAATATCGATAAATACATAATAAGTACTTTGCCACGCTGTATTGTAGAACATACTGTTTTAGTCACATTTCTGATTCTGATACCTACGAAGTAGAAAAATAGTATAAAAATTGTCGCACTTAAATAATTTTAGACCCCCTTTCAGTCGATCTCCAAATTGTGTTTTGTGATACATGTTTTTAGTAGATACTTTTCCGTCCAGTAGAGTCCTGAGTATTATACTAGAACCTTGAGTTTTCTTTCGGAACATTTGCACCTTCTATGAGCGATTCAGAATTTCTTGATACGCTCCTGCCAAAAATCTTTCGTATAGCAATAATTACATAGTATACTTTTGTAGCGTTTTTGTTTGAAGTTCAAGTTGACAAAACTTACTATTAACATCCAAACAATCTACATTTAAAAACGTTGGGTTGACAAGGTTTTTACTAGAATTACGGTTGTTAAAATTAGCAGTTAAAGACAATATTAAACGAAGACAAGCAGTAGTTTTGTCATGATAGTTAACTGCTAAATAAAATACGCATGCGCTACGAGTAAAATCAGTTAAAAATTGCCGATTTAACCTCTGAATGTAAATCTGATGTAATTTATGACAGTAGTACGTGTTAGTGAAGACAAAAAATTATTGATTCTTAACGCCAGTTTCTGATACAGTCACAAAAGTCAAGAATTACAAAACACCGACGATATTAACATTTCTTTCTTCTGTCAAACTTTTGTATATAAAAATAAAGACATTTTGTTTATACTTTAATATCAAAGTTTCATTTATAATATAATGTAATGAACACAACAGGGATAAAATTTCCAAAATTATTAACTTATTATATTGTTATGAACCCAACATTAAGCCCTCTTGGCTATTTGGATTATTTCCAAAATCTAACCGAACCTCCGGTACTATAAAAAAACATCAAAGTACCAAATTTTATTAAAATCAGACTATTGGTTCTCTTGATATCGTTTTACATATGAAAGGACGACCGGCCTTAGAAAGAAATTTTTTTTGGATCGTTATAACATACTAATTCTAATTAGATACAATAAGAAAAATGAGGATTGCTAAAACTTTTTGGTTTAAAATTGTCGCATCTCATCCCCATCTCATCTCATTTACAAGAGGTAGAATAAAAACCACAAGTTCGAAAATTGTTACTCTAGAATGAATTTAAAGTAACGTCACCCGGCACGTATTATAATAACCAATTTTGAGTACAAGCTTTTGGAAATAAATTTCATTACGCTACCACCAAAGAAAGGTCAATGTTATTTAATTTTAGTACTTCGCACAAGATTTTTTACACTTTGCTTTAAATCAAATCTACAATGTGTTCACTTAAGTTCGCACCTTGTGGGACACTTTTTTATTATTAATATTACGTAAAAAAGTTCATAAAAAGTTCTGCGTGGGGCAAAAACTAAAATGCAAATATCAGATATTAAATTTTTTTAGTCGTATACGAGGTATGTTAAAAAATATCAACAATTATCAACCACAATTAGAACAATTTCTATTTTTTCTTCTAAATTTAATACCACCAACATTTTTACTCAGACTTTTTTGTAATTTTGAAACATGTATGTAAATATCATGGCAACTTCATTGAAAATGTACTTATTTATTTATTACGGTTGTAGGGTAGACAATAGGAAAATGTAGCAAATAATCGTTTTAAACATTGTGTATACATGCTGTATATTTAAACATAGTTTACAATTTTAAATAAATTTTCATATTATAAAATGAAGCTGCTTATTTACTCTTGAGTAAAATTAATATTTTTATAATACCTCTTATACAACTAAAAATTTTAATATCTGATATTTGAACTTTAGTTTTTACACCATGCAAAATATTTTATGAAAAATAACTTTTTTTGTAATATTAATAATAAAAAAATTCCATATGGTGCGAACTTGAGTGAAAACATTGTATAATCGCTTGGCGTTTCTATTAAAGCTCATTTACGTCATCACAACTTTACTACCTGATAATAATAGATTTCACTACCTACAAAATAAGAATAAAATAATAAAAACAAAAAATTATAAAATAATTAAAAAAACAATAGGCTTCTAATATGTGGAGACTGTTTGAGGTTAGTATAAGTGAAAATGGTTTAAAAGTTACTTCTACTACTAGAGATGAAAATGTAACTTTTAAACTACGATAACTGTTACAAATGGGCTACTTCTTAAGTAGAAATAATACTTTTTCAAATTCTTTGTTCTCGAAATGTATGTTAAAGTGATCATTGTATTTTATGTTCTTATTTACCTTCTATAATGTTTTCACACTTAATTAATATTATTACATATGAATACTAAGGTGGGTATGGGTTGGAATGTTTAAGTTTTAGTGGTTTTTCCTAAATTTTAAAATAAATACTTTGCCGAGACAAACCAATCCACAAATGCACACGGTTTTGCCATCACACTATACAGGTTTGTACTGATCTTCTGGGGCACCATACAAAACACTTCATCACAATACAATATTAAAATGTACTAATAAATAAGTCAAATTTTGTTTCCAATTTGATGACATTTTATAACTCATCTAATCGTGACACTGGCCTGATGAAACAACCACTGCGGTAGCGAAACGTTGCTTTAACAGGACCCGACGGTTTCTTTTAATTCCTTTTCCTTTAAATAGTAAGGGTCCTGACGTGTTCTGGGCATTTGAAATAATCAAATTAGTGCAGGATACCATCAATATTATTGTGGGTTACAGCAAGGGTATCGTGCACAAGGAATTTGTTCCACCAGAACAATCTATCAACCAAATGTTTTATAAAACTGTCCTTGAATGGTTGCAAAAAAGAGTCATTTGTGTAAGACCAAACACTGCAGACAACTGGATGCTTTATCATGACAATGCTCCGTGTCACACGGCCATTTCCATTAGTGAATTTTTGACTTCAAGACGCATTTCTGTTATTTATTAATTCCAGCGCTGTTACCAAGAGTAGGAACAACGACTCTTCGGTGTATAGTTACTCAATGGAACTACTTTAAAGGGGGCAACGTTGTTGTTAGAGAAAAAAAACTTGGGTAAATAAAAAATCAGTCTCATAACTTTTCTCACACCCCTCGTATTTTTCATCATGGATAATGCTATCCTGATCATTGAATAAATGTTCCATGATGTATAATTCTTGAACGCTCTAAACCTTTCTTCAAAAAGGATAGAAAAAACAACCTTTTATTTATACATAGCAACTGATAATGCGTAGTTAGTATTGACAGATTACTTTTAATTCATTAAGTGTTTAATGTTGTTTTTTCACAAAAGTTAATTTATTCAATAATACTAACTAAATAAACACCTCGCTTCACATCTACACTTAATTGATTTAGTAAATCGCCGAGTCAGTCTGGCGGCAAATATATTTGCTGACAAAAAAATCCTACTCCGTGTTTACTTATTTGCGCCAGAGTAAAGTGATCATTTAAATTTTACACAATTTGGCAATTATTAACTGTTCAGGAATAAAGTTTTATATTCATATACTCCATTATAAGTTTTATTAGGAGCGTATATCTATCTTATTTAATACTGAATCCATTATTCGTGTATTGTTTGTTGTTTTTTATCAGTATTTGTAACCGAATAAATTTTACTAACTAACCCCTACTTTGCATACAATCTTATTTGATTTTTTATTTCTCCCACAAGCTTGATGATTTTCATTTCTTATTTAATTGTCTTTTTAAATACCTAATTCTTTATATTAAAATAATGTTCATAAAGTCAAAGTTGCCAAAATTAATCTTTTCCAATTCTCAATAATTAACATTTTATAGTATAAAAAATATCCATGTAAATATCAATTTTAAGTTTTTACTCCCATTAATAAAAAATCTGTAACTAGTGTTTTTCCAATGCTTTAATTTTTTCTAATAAATGATAAACTAATAGTACTTTAAATAACATTTGAATTTATGAGTTGAACTGCTCTTTTTAATAAATTTTAAATATGGTGTTTCCAAATTTATGCAAAAAATTTAGGAGAGGTAACTTGTCTATAAATATTTTCTTAAACTCGCCCCCTGCGGACTTTGGACGAAAAAAGTCATTTTTGCACAGAAGTAAATGTAAATTCTAAAATAAATCTGTATTTTAAAACAAAATGTCATTTATGGCTCAAAAATGTTCAGTCAAATTTCGCACAAACGATACCGAATTTAAAAACTTGCAAGACAAAAATAAAAACTTCAAGTATTAAATTATAACCTAAAACATGTTTCTACGTATTGTTGAATGTTTATTTTAGTATAACATAACATCACAAGTACAATTCTGACACTTTCCGAGCGCTCATCAACACAGTTTCATGCTACATTTTTATTGTAACGATTTTGCCACTTGTATAGCACATTAACGTGCAATGTTTTTGTATTCTGCTAGTTAGTGTTATGATAAGATATACCGAACACATAATGAGTGAAGATTCGATAGTGCATGTGCCATATATCAGAAGCTCTCTCATTAATAGTCGACGCAAAGCTTACAAAACACCAGTACCTTATGATCAGGTCACAGTCAAAAGAAAGAAAAGCGATATATACCCCTCTTATCAAGTACTTACAGAAGCAAAGACACATTGTTATCCAGCTGAAGGAACTGTAACAGATACCTCTGCAGAAGTTAAATTGCTCTTTTCTTTTCTCTCTTTTCGACCCCACAGCTACAAGGATATCATCAGTTAAAGAAAATGTTCTGCAATACGTTAAAAATCAAATCAAAATTCTTCAGTCTACCAAAGCCACGGAATCGAAAATCTGATTCTGTTCAACACAAGTTGGTAATAACAGTGTTTGAATGTAAGGTGTGCAATTCTGCAAATTCAACTTTCTCTGTGCAGGTATGCTACATCTACAAAGCAAAATCGACTGAAATAAATAAAATAAGTGTTGTTTATAAGAAAAATATTGCAGCAATTAATTCGGTCTTCAACCATTCATGCCTACATCCGTTTCTTTGAATGTTTACTACACATTTGCTACCGACTTGATATTAAAAAGTGGCAAGTAAATGGGAAAGAGGACCAACAGAAAGTAAACATAAAGAAGAAAAAACTTATTTAAATAGAAATGGGTCTACTTGTTGACCAGCCAAAGCCAGAGAAAGTAGGAATACGAATGATGGAAACACATCAAGAACATTTTTTAAAAAACCTGTATTGTCAGCTTTAATAACAGGAATTGACGAAAACCTGGTAAAACGCTTTTCTGTTTTTCTGTCATGCGGCTTTCAATTTTATTTCAAGCATTCAGTAATTATGCAACTAAAACTGTAAAGTTGTACATTCAACATTACTGTGGTACTTCATGTCTGTAAATGTCCACGCAATTCTCATTCACGGTTCACAGGTAACCTCATCAATTTGTTCCATTGGCCAGTTTTTTGAAGAAGCTCAGAAAGCAAAAATAAGGACATAAATAAGTTTAGAGAATCATTTGCGAGAAAAACATTTCGTGAAACCACAAACCAGAACTTGATAAACTTACTGCCCATAACTTCAGATTCTGTCATATCAAGCATTCGACCATAGCCAACGAAAAGAACAGGAAATCTTTCAGTCAAAGATCTAAGTCTTCTTAACACACCCAAAACACTATCAGAATGCGGGGTTAGTAGTGACAGTAGTAATAATAGTAAATGTGAATAATCGTAAATAAGTATTAAAGAATTAAATCTATACGTAACCTTTAAATTTCACACATTTTCTGATGTTTTACTAATTTTCAAAGAAATTCATATTAAAAAATGTAGTAATAATAATTTATTATTAATATATGTAATACCATTTTAGATATTTTAATGTAATTTGGCATACATGTACTATGTACTAAGATCCATTATTTAATGTACCGAATTTTTTTTCTATCAGTGGCGTTCGTACGGAATATGTCCTACTTATTTTCTCTTAAAATAAAAATTATTCTTGCAATTCCAAATCATTTCTAGGCAAATTTGATCCCTTGATATTTTTCAATATGATGCACGATGTTCGCTTAAAAAAATAAAAACCGTTTCTCTGCATTATCATAAAAATAAATATCACCATTCATTGAAATGGATTAAATTTTTGGTAAAAACCGTCCGTCAAACTAAAAAATTAAATGGGTTATTTTGTCATAGTCCATTGTTCATAAAATTGCATACCACATAATCTCGCCGACAGATAAACATTCGACAATTTAATGACACGTACATTTTATCACAAGTATATAACAATATTATTGATGAATGGTTTACGGTAACTTTGTTGCCGTGGTTAAATCTCGGCGTGTTTGAACATTAGGGTGATTAAACGTCGGAATGTTTAAAGGTCGGGATGTTTAAATATCGGTGTGATTAAATATCCTATGTTCTACTATAGGGTAAATAAGTGTCCGAACACTATTGAAATTATGTTATAAAATCTTACATGAATCTAACATTTTTTCAATTCGAAGCTATAGTTAATAAATATTTTAATTAACAATGAAAATTAGCAAAAGATTAAAGTTTAATTGATTTATATTTATATTATTCATACCATCTTATTAAGCATTGAATTCTATTTTAGTATACGGATTTAAAAGAAATTTCTAAGTAAGAAAGCTCTACAAACGAATTCACTTTGAAAAGATACAATTAGGCAATTTATAAGCGGCAGAACATATCGTTACTTTTTTTCCTTTTCTCCACCGAGTACATATACATACTGATAGAATTAAATGAAGTTTTAGAATTTATTCAATTATTATTAATTGCCTTATTTAATAGAAAATGTTTGTGGGCGTCGTATAATTTGCAAATTAGTTTGTTTAGTCATAAATACAATCAAATGTAATTTGAGTTACATTTAGCTATCAAGTTAATTATCAACTTGTGGAGTCCTTTATTTATTAAAGAAAATTTATAAGCCATTAAATACATAATATATTTTCTGGAATAATAACTCGTATCATTAATGTAATGTTGCCAAATACCTATTGTTAGTTTTGTGAACAAAACTGAATTTAAGTTGTTAATTTAAAAAATGTAGATTAATCCAAGAACAACATAATATATTGTTATTAATAATTATTATATTGTTAATCGGAAAAAAGTCTCAAAAACTATATGCATAAATTTTTTATACACTTGAGAGAATTTCAATGTGTCAATATTGGCCATTTTTATTTTGAAAATTTGTTTATTACAAACTAATAGAAAATATTAATAATTAGAAAAATTAACAGTTTATCGTTAACATACGCACAAAACTGATAAAAAATTTCACTAATTGTTTTTAATATTGCAATGTTAACAGCAAGCAAGGAATACCTATACAGTTAAGAATAAAGTTATTTGTTTTGAAAATCCGAAAAAACTTGCGAACTCTTTCTTTTGGTTTTAAAATGTCACATGTTTTTTGAATATTTGAGCTCATTATTGAAACAGATATGAGGTAAAATAATAGTTTTTTATTTGCTTTCGTACTAGAGTTTGTGAGGTGACTCATACAGAAATTCCAAAAGTGTGAAGTCGGGTGATCTTGGTGATAATTTGATGTAAAATGGTGGCACACGATCTTGTTAATGTCACTAATCTTTAGCAAAACTTTTGAATGTTGTTAACGTTTGGAAACAATACAATAATATTTTCTGTTCTCAACGTTCCAGTGTCGTCGTAGAGTTGACCAAAAGACAATGTCTTTATATCAGCAAATCATTATTACGCACACACCTTTTGATGTTTGATTGAATTGCATCTGCTTTTACTATTTGGATTTTGTTTTAATGCCATTTCTTTGTTTTTGTGTACCAAGGTAAAACAATAAACCATGTCGATTCACCTTGATAAATGGAATAATAGGGATTTTTTTCTATGTGCAAGGGACATCAAGATTGGTCTTCTCATCAATCACCTATGTCTCCTTGTTAGCAAAACTTCAGCCGAGACATTTACTCTTCATTCTGCTAATTACGGATTGGCTTATGGGTTTGTAGATCTGGATCATAACACTAATAATCCAGCAGACTCATGGTCCACCATTTATAGACAAAATGTAAAGCGTAGCCTAGCGGTATGAGCGCCAGTTTAATAAACCGGCCACTATCGACATGGATGGTACGTTTTTCTCTACGCCAATTAGATAAAGTAATATAAACAGGCAGGGTTATAACTGTTTAGCTTTAGGAAAAAGTGAATCTTGCATATGTTTTTGTATTTTGGTATTTTAAAAAATCATATTTACTATGGACACCTTATAGACATCCACTAAAGAATTTCAAATAAATGTTCAGAGTTGTGACAAATGGATACTGAGCGATGAACATCCACCGAATGTCCAAAGTACAAAAACGAATTTACAACAAACAAACAGATATATATTAAGAGACGTCAATGGAACTATTTGTTGTTATCTGAAAAGTACATGGCGATATTTGTGTTTGGTAATTGAGTAGTAATATTTTTGTTATCGTTCGAGAGGGTCTGGAAACCAAAAATACGATTCAAAGGGAACAACATGGATGTCATGTTCATCAGATATTACATAAATAAGATAAGACAATATGTTTTGAGTTTTATCTAGGACCTCTTTTTGGTGGAGGTGGAAGAACAAAAACAACTCAAATGGTTGGAATTGACTACGTTCCACTGTCTGCAAAAACAAAAGTCGACAATTTTAACCATTTGAGTTGTTTTTGTTCCTCCACCTCCTCCTAGACCAAATTCAAAACAAATTAAAATTTTTGAAGTAATCCCCATCTTTAAAATTTGAGGTTCTACAATGTTTGATTGTCTCCCAGAAATTAATGCACTATATTTTTTTCTCGGTCAAAAAACATGTTTCAAATGCAAAAGCGTTAAGTATGAATGATATCAAGTTTCCAGAGTGCGTGCGTAAATTTTCAGTGTCTGCGAACATATAGTGTTGTTACAGGACAGTTTCAAAATGGCACCTGCAAGTGTTATACGTTACGAGCAGCGTATGTGAACACATTAACCAAACGCAAAAAGCGCTTCCGGCGACTTTGGCGCCATGAGGTTGTAGGTGATGTTTTATTTATTTATTTTTATGGTACATTTTTATTATTGTATTGTGATGTAAGTGTTATGTATAGTGCCCCAGAAGATTAGAATAAACCTCACACCAGTTAGAGAACTTTTGAACACATCATGAAATAGTGTTAGACAGTGATACCCCATCTACCATACAATCCTGACTTGTCTCCTTCGGAATTCCACTTATTAAGGTCATTAAAGAATAGTATTTGTGGAAGACATTTTGGGGACGACCGACGCCGAGGAGGTGATTTGCCCAGTAAGGAAATGGTTTCACCGCCAGGAAAAGGATTGGTACCAACAAGGTACACATGTCCATGTATCTCGCTGGAAAAGGACCGTAAAACTGGAAGGAAATTATATAGAAAAACAGGCTTTGTAGATAAAACTTTATTCTTTCATATGTGTCATTCTCATTATGTACAATAAGAAAACGATGTAGTGCATTACTTTCTAGACGACCCTCCTAACAGATAATTATTTACTTAGAAAAAGATATATTATTAGAGAATATAGTTTCTTAAAAGTTATTTGTACATACAGACGTTTAGCGTTTTCTCGACGTTGTTGTAAACACGGAAATAGGTTGCTAAAGTGAAGCAAGACGCGATTATAACGTCTGCGTTTTTGAATCTTCATTGTCGGAAACGTGTCTGTGCTTTTTATTCAAAATCAGTATATTCTAGTTCTATTTGATTCTTAAGTACCTTTCCACATATTCTGCTAATCAAACATGTAACTGCTATTCCATGATAATTATTAAATTCCGCTTTACTTTTCTTCTTATGTATTATATATATTATTGTAGTACACCATTCTTCTCCTTCACATTTTTGGAAAAATGCAATAAATTCTTCATAAAGTTTTTCAGTTCCATACTTGATGAGTTTGTCGGTAATGCTCCCAAAGCCAGAACGTTTTTCATTTTTTCGCTAAATGCAGACCTTTCTTATTTCCGTGGTGGGTGAGGAAATTGCGTGTATATTTTGAAAGTCATTGTCTTGATTTCTTTTGAACTCTTCTCTATTCTCGTTTAGTAGGTTACTATAATACTTGTACCATTCTTCTGTTTTTATTGGTGATATTATATCTTTCTTTTTCCGATCTTACCAGGTACTGAACTTTGTTGTCTCCCTAGATATATGTATAATTCATTACAATTTTTTGTCAAGTCTTATTTTTCTTTTGAAATATTATTCTTCGTCTTAACGCTCGCGCATTTTTATAGGTAACTTTATCTACGGCTGTTTTCGTGTTTAAAAATTTAATATTTTTTTTTACTTTTATTAATTGTTCAGTATTTTTGTGCCACCAGTAAAGATTTCATCAGTGTTCTGAAATCCTAATGCTTCTTTGGCAGCTTGGTGTATAGATGTTTTATGGTTGTAATGATTTTCTATGTTTTCACATTGTCTGTCTTGTAACAAATTATTCAACCTCTTTTTATACCGATCTTTTACGCTTTATTGTTCCAAACTGATTAAATTGAACCTTTCCTCTTTTTGACTAACGTCGGTCCTTTTTGTGTGTGGGTATTCTGGGTTGTCCAGGAAAAATTTTTTTGACTTTAAGTAAATGATGGTTTGAGCTGCATGTTGCCCCTTGAAAAACTCTAACATTGTGGATCTTCAGAAGTATTTTTTATTTGATTATTATGTAATCTATTATCGGTTTTAAATTTCTAGTATTTTGTGTACACGTGTTTTGTAAATTTTTTTGTGAAGGCATTTTAAAAATTTGCATTTTCGGTTAAATGAATTTTATGTGCAACTATAGATTTTTTAAATATAATTTGTTAAAGCTTGAACTGTATACATTTTTTATTACAGATAACATCAATGCATGCCCGTCATGTGTTATAATTTTGTTTTAATAATTATCATGTTATTACGTTATTTTTGAAAGTTTAACCTCTTCGAAAATACGTATTTTGAGAAAAACTAAAAATCAATTATGAGGAGCGCAATATCATAACTTCCCTTTCCACGTTTTTTGTTTGAACATTGTATGTTTTTTATTTCTATAGTAAATTTCTATATTTAGCTGTTGTTTTATGCATCTTAACACCAAGGCAAATACCCTCTCAAATCGGTAGTTGTTGGTGTCAAAACTAAGACTAGTAAGTAATATTTATTTGATACATAAAAATAAAAATCTCTAGAAAATGTTCGTATGTAACTTTTCATTATGGAAGATTTGTTCTACAAAACTCTTATTTGTGTAAGAATAATGAGACACTTTTAAATTAGGTTACAACAATTCCGACGGAAAACGTTTTATGAAGCATGAAATATTCTTAGTGATTACGTAAAAGGGAGCGAGTATATTATTTTCTTTTGGGCAACATTTATGCAAAACAAATTAATTAAAACTTCATTATTTATATAATCAACCAAACTTACAGTTGTCGGCGTCGCCGTCAGAGTCGTTATCGTTGGTTACAGTGTTTCCGTCATAATAGATTAAACTTCACATGTGATTTTTATGTATTTTTTAACGTCAATTCCGAATATGCCCTTCACTTTTCAATATCTCAAACAGTTTTTGAAATATTTGAATTTAAACTTTGAATTTGGAAAAAAAATTAGTTTGTTGTTGTTTTTAGTTTATGAAACGTATCTAGCATTTCTAATTATTTTATTAATTGAGAGTAGTGCGGGAACTCTATTTATTAAGTAGTGCGACTTTCTAATAAATATTATTAATCTATACAGAGTGTCTCACCGGGAACTGCCATTAGCCGTATACGGAAATGTATACATGAAAAAAATTTTGAAAATTTGGAGAATGACTAAAAACCAAAGGGCAATCTCAACTAAGATATTTTCATTCTTCTGACACTTCCAGTTGTACTAGAAGTCAACATCATTATAAATTTCTAATATTATTTTTCGTTTTATTGCTACAGAATAATTTGTTGGTAGCGCCCCACCCTGTATATAATGCAATATTCAACAGATCCTTATCGAAATTTTGTTTTAACCGTGGAAAATTTTAACCAATGAGTTAAGAAATAAAATATACGAGTTATAACTTATAAGTTACATAATATATTTTAACATAACCGCTGAATATATGACATGAAATTAATTAAGAAGATTTGAACAACAATTTGCTTCTGGATTATATGATCACTGCTATTCACACTCATAAATGGGTTAATGATTCATAACAATGCGTCACACGCAGATAGTGTATACCATGTGACCCAAACTGATTTGACTACCTTATAACGTGATAACGAATAAATATATTTGAATAAAACAAAAACTATTCTTTATAGTTGCCAATTTACGTTAATATTGGCTGTTTAAATTACCCCCTATTTTAATTACTTTAAAGAGACAAGCCCCTCCCTTAAAATTTCAAATAGCACTCCATATATTTTTTTATGCATTTTGATGCATAACGTCTACGACTATAAAAATTTTTACAGAATCAAAATCGGTCACTAATTAGGGAAGAAAATACTTTTTATCCCAAATTTAGAACCATATATTAAGTGGTCAGCTTGTTCCCCAGATTTATCACCTTTAGATTATTTTGTCTGGGGAACTTTGAAAGACATAGTTTACCAATCTAAACCAAAAACATAGAGGATTTAAAAAAATCGCAAATGCATGTCGACAAATTACCCTCAGATGATTCATTCCACATGTAACAGAAATCCTTTAGAAACATTTGAACATTGTGTTCAGGCAGGATAATTGCAATTCGAACATTTAATATAATTAATTATCAATAATTTATTACTAAGTCTCTTAAACGGATAACATATTTTAGTTTGATTTGTTTTATTATGGTTGTTCACGTCGTCGTCCATAATGACCGACTTGACTGAAATAGAAATAGAAATAAAAAGTCTTTTTTTCCTCAATTAGTGACCGATTTTGATTTTGTAAAAATTTTCATAGTTGTAGACATAACATGCAAATTTTAAGGGAGGGGGTTGTCTCTTAACGTACATTGGCAGCTATAAAGGATAGTTTTTGTTTTATTCAAATATATTTATTCGTTATCACAGTATAGGGTGGTCAAATCCGTTTTTGACACCCGGTATAACTTTGCTTGTAATTTTTCTTTTAGTATCAGTTTGTTTCGGTTGATAGCTTAGCTATTGAAACACGTGTTCTGTACACTTACATTCACATTTTTTGACCGGTTTGATTAAAGATATTAAAACTTTAAGAAACATTCAAAAATTGTTTAAAATTGTATATTTATTATATTTTTGTTTATTTATTCGTATAGTGCATTTTTATTATTGTATTTGATGTAAGTGTTATGTATGGTGCCCCAGAAGATCACCATAAACCTGTATAGTGTAGTGACGACATCATGTGCAATTGTGGATTGGTTCGTTAATTATGTCTATTAAAATAACAGTTTTATTTCCAGTAGAGTGATTACTTGGTCTATTTGGAACAGTAATTTTCTTTTACACAATCCAATTTTAGTTGTTTGATATTAGTAACATGCACGAAAAATCGATGACTATAAATATACGTTGATATCTGTTGCGTAATGTAGATAGATACACAACATGTACTACGTTTTATTTGATTAATTAATGGAAACAATAAAGAAAATTGATGATTTGTGTTTTTCTTGTCGTCATACAAAGAATTTCGATAATCAGTATTTTGCTTGTTTGTAAATTACACAAATAAATTTTTGCATTAAGTTTAATGGGAGACTACATAAAAATTCGAGTGGTTGTTTTGAAAACTACTTGACTTGATCCAATTAAGCTGTGATATTTGTCGGCTTATTACGTAGATGTGTTTATTTTGTAGAAATAAAAGCTTTTACTTTTACATTACTAAAATACATTACTGTTTATACAAAATTTAAATTTTTTGCTTAATACATAAAAATATTGCAGTTACTGAAAAATAATGCGAGTTTTAATTGTGCTTGCATTATATTGTCAAACAAGCACAAACATGTATAATAACATTAAAATAGTATGGGTTTGACGTTTTGCAATTGGTGACCGTGTAATAAATGTAGAAAAATTGCAGAATTATTAGTTTTTCAACTTAAATTTAAAACTTAAAACAAATCCTTCTTTATGAAAGTTCAGGAATTATTGCCACAAATTACATTAATTCAATTTCCACCAGTCAACAGTATTTTATTAGTATTCTACTAATAAAACTTTGGTGACTAATTACTTGTTAATTGATAATGAACCAAAGAAACAAACAAGAATGCAAAATTTTCAAATTTCTTTTAAATTTTAATTTTTTTACGTATTAGATGTTGAATTATTTGTCTTTAATTTTAAGAAGCTGAGATGGGAAAACAGAAAAACAAAATAATAAGACAAACCCAAAATGATGGGGAACAGTTTGACTAAATTACAATAAATGAAGAAATAATAGAAGAGGTGGAAGAATACCTAGGTCAAAAAATAAGTATTAAAGAGCTACAAAAAGCTGATCTAAAAGGCGAGTTAGGCTGGCGTGGACAGCATATAGGAAACTAAGTCACATTCTGAAAAACAAAAACAAATACATTCCTATAGTCATGAAGGTGAAGTTATTGGAACAATGGGTTTTTCCAGTTCTGACATGTGCATTTACAAAGACAATTATACACAAATTTCAAGTGAGACAACGGCATATGAAAAGAGCTATGCTTAATATCACATTAAAAGACGAAAAAATTCATTGACTAGATCAGAGGCAATACAAAAATAAAAGATATAGCAGAGACACTGCCAAAAAAACAAATGGAGATGGGCAAGTCACATAGCTCGTAAGGATACAGGAAGGTGGACAATAAGGACAACTGAGTGGAGGCCTAGAGAAGGCAGGAAAAGTGTCGGACGTCGTTTAATGGGATGGTACTATGACATCCAAAAGATCGCAGGAAGAAGATGGATTAGTAAAGCACAGAACCGAGATCAATGGATAGAAATGAGAGAGCCATATGTTTACATGTGGACAAATGATGCTGAATAGGGAGAGAGAATTTTAAAATACAAATAACTTGAACATGATCCTAATTTGTTTTATAAGGTTGTGGTAAAATTAGTTGTGTTTTTATTTTATAATTTTTTAAAGCAGTAATTTATTCTACTAGTAGCACAAGTCAGGTGTACTTTTCTCATTCAATTCCAGAAATTCCAAGATTGTGTGCTTAAGCCACCATTATGATATTTTAAAAATGTTTAAATACTTACATGACAAATATAAAATTGAAATTGAGTCAAAACTTTGATTTGAATTTTGTTTTATCTAAAACACTAACTCTTTCTCGTTATGAGCTCATAACAAGAACAAAATATATAGCCGTTGATATTCCAATAGATCGTATGTCAAAATCAACAAGTTTTCAGCAGGTAAAAAAAAGTCGAATATTTTTGGTACTTCAAAAGTTATAATTTTAGACAATATTGAGATCAAACTGTGCTGTGTTACTTTTATTGTGAATAACAGATGGTTATGGACAGTTATTGTATTCCTGAGTTATGTTTACATACGACATATTAATTCTAGAATTTGACTAATTTAATTTAATTAATATTATTACATGTGAATACTAGGGTGGTTAAGGGTTGGCATGTTTAGGTTTTAGTGGTTTTCTAAACCTTAAAATAAATGCTTTGCCAAGACGAACCAATCCACTATTGCACACGGTTTTGTCACCGCACTATACAGGTTTATACTGATCTTCTGGGGCACCATACATAACACTTACATCACAATACTATATTTGTATAATGTACATACGAATGAATAAATAAAATAAAAGTTTAAAAGTTTTTTTTCTTTTCTTAAATTAGTAAGTACATATAGTGACTAATTAAAACCTTTAAAAAACTAAAGTCTCTTAAAAATCAAAAACTATAGCCAAGCATGGTTGAACAAAGTAATCAGTGTAATCACTAACATCGATTATTTTTTGAAGCTGAACGCAAATGAATACATTCTTTAAATGAAGTACAATTTGAATGGGTTAAAGTGTCATAAAAGGGTGATAGTCTGCAGACATTAACAATTTGAGTTCTTGCAGGTGCAAAAATTTTGACAACTCAATGGCACATAGTGAATTATATAACGGTGGATGTTCGGCAGGGTAAGATTTCCGTGAAGGACGTCTGGGTATATCAATCCATATATCTGTGAAGTTCAGTTTGTACCGAATAATGCCTTCTGGCAAGTAGTAGTGCACAAATGTCAGTAACACACGGACCTCCAGTTTTAGGGCCAGGTCGAATACTGGTATAAATTGTTGAGTCATATTTAAAGAAATCTTGATATGTCAATGTAATGACATTGTACTACTATTTGCATTTTTTTTTATTGGGAACAATTACCTTGCCCTTTGTTTTTGTCTTATTTTTTCGGCCGTCGTTCAAATTTATTTCATTTGTGTCTGTGTTTTGTTTTTTATCTGAGGGTACATAGTCGAATCCAGAAGTTATTTCATCTGAAGAGAGATTTGAAGAGCGTGATATATTATCTTCTTGATTGATGGATGACAGTGCTCTTTGTTCACTGATTTTCGGTTGATTTTTGGAGCGATTGAATCTCTTGTACAGCCTCTAATTTCGCAAGGAATGTTTCCTCTGTCATACCAAAATCTCTATTTATTGTATGGGATTCGTTTATCAGATTGTCTGTTTAATATTCCAATATGTTTAGCATAAACTGCACATGTGAAGGTGCCGGGTCAAGAAATTGGTTTGTTTGTATTGCAGTAGTTGACTCTTCATTATTTGACGGGCAGTCGCGTACTTTTGTAATCTTAGGTATTACTGCTATTCGTCTGCCCCTTTTAACGATTGTCTACAAATAAATTTTAATATAGTAATAACAGTAAAATAATCGGTGAAATTGCAATAGGTCGTATGTCACTAATACCGATAGCATTCTAGAAAAATAACAAGTCAGATAGTACATTTGCACTAATCACTGATTTAATATTTAATTTGTTTCTTTATATACATTTATGCTGAAATAATCTGTATCTTTATCTACTAACGCTGTTCGTGGCAATAATCCCATATTGCTTGTTCATTGCGGATTCCTGAACGAAAGTACCCCTCAATAATAAAGGTTTTGTGTTGATTGGTAAAACCGTTATTAATAACCTAAAAATAAATGTTTTAATAAACAAATAAATTATTTTACAATTACCAATAAAATCACAGCTTTAAAAAATGACAATAAAAGAATTAATAAATATATTAAATAATATCAAAAAGTTCTCTAAATCGCAAATTAAATATGCACCATACTGAACAATAAATAAATAGTTAAATTGAGAAACTGAAGCAACGTTGTAAAGTCAAAGTTACTAGAATCACAACACGTCAAGTTCAAACGCATTTCAATCATTTATGAACGCCCGGTATTAGTACAATCGTTGGTGACTAATTACTTGTTAATTGATAATAAACCAAAGAAACAAATAAGAATGCAAAATGTTCCAATTTCTTTTAAATGATAATTCTTTACAAATTAGTTAATTATGATCAAAAATCTTGAATTATTTTGCTTTAATTTTAAAATACAAATATTTATTAAGATTTATTTTTGTAGAATACTGACAAAATTAGTTTATTTTTTAGTTTCAAAAGGTTTATCAGGTGTTGAGGTAACTTTTAATGATTACGGTCTATTTTGGCGAGGTAACATGTTTCACAATTGTTGATAGAAGTTGTCACATCCGATTACATACTAGACCAATACTATATTCGTTTTAATGATGTTTGAATTTCGTTTATTTTACGATATTTAGTTTTACCTGTGTGGTGATATTTTATTAATTTTGTTTGCCCTTCTATATCTTCTACGTCGTATACAACGTTAATTTTAATTTTAATGTAGCCTTCTATGTAACGATTTTAAAATAAATACTAGTAACGACATTTGGTTTAATAATTTTTTTAAAACCTTTAAAATTTTGTTATCGTTAAGACCAATTGGTAAATTGCAATGAACTCGTTTTTTTTTTGAATGATTAAAATGGTCAATACGCTTTATTATGAGTTGAAATGAACTATTATAGAAGTCAAAAATAATTTTATTTTTTGCTACGTTTAATGATGTTTCTTTGTAAGGCATTTCTACTTGTACATTTCCGGTTGAGGTGTGGATCGTGTCGTTATCGTTTCTTTCTAATTTTTCTTCAATGTCTTTCTCCGAAGGTGCTTCTACATTTGCTGTAAAACTATCAAAATCCAGAACGTTGATGTACACTTCTTTTGGAGGTCTTAATTATCTAATATCTAATTTTGAAATTGTATTCAATTAACTTCAATTTCCATCGCGTTAATTTTGAGTTTGCTTCTTTTACCGAGAACAACCACGTTAAAGGCTTCCGATTGGCCTTTGTCGATTTTTACGTTTTTTTTTTAATTATCTTGTTAGTGGTCGCCTAATTTTTGCGAAATCTTTAATATAAGATACTGACAAAATTAGTTTTATTTTCTATTTTTTTTAATAAACTAGCAGTAATTTATTCTATACTAGTAGCATATGTCAGCTGTACTAAAACTTACCAATTATGTTAACTTTTTAACAAAACTAATACTTCCTCCGATGTAACTTACATGACAGATATCAATTTGAAGTTGAGTTCAAACTTTGATTTGATTCTCGTTTCACCTAAAAAACTAACTCTTTCTCATAATGAGGTCATAGCAAGGGCAACATGCATATCAGACGTTGTTTGTGTGGTTTACTACTGTTACCAGAATACTTGACTTGTAATTTAATTATAGTCTAGGATATTTTGAATTTTCTAGAAAAGTTATATATTTTCCGTAGTAGATATATCTGTAAATACAACAAATCGGGTAGTACAGTGGTACGATTTAATCATTGATTTAATATTTAATTTATGTTTCCTTATATAAATTTATGTGCAAATAGATCTCTAACTTTATCTACTATCTCAAGAGATAACAAACTTTTTTTTAACATTTTTCTTTTGGGAAAAATAATTTTAAAATTTAAATTCCAACATTTTTAAATTATTGACACATACAGTAAATAAAAGTTTGACTATAAAAACATATTGAATTTACATTTTATTGATTTTCAGTTTTACTTGTTAAATTTTCTAAGCAATATTAAACCTTTGGTTTCACTTAGATTTTTTGTAACTTTCTTTGTTCAATTAACTTAATTATTTACAAAAAGAAGTTGCATTGTTTTATATATTTCTTTCCGTATATTTAACCTCCACCTGGGCCTTCAATATTTTTTTCTATTCCCCTCTATCCATCCAAGCATCTTCTAATATGTCCCTTTTCGTATCATTATTTCGTGTATTTCTGACTCTATCTCTTCTGAATTTCACGCTGTCATTTTCCGATTATCATTTCCATCACTTTCAGTTGATTTTTATGCTGTTCTGATAGCTGCCATATTTCGGATCCGTATAGTCTTACGTTTTGGACCGTAGCAGAGTATATTTGTTTTTTATTCTTTTTACCTTTTATACCATTTAGAGCCCCTATAACTCTCCGACCTTGTTTTCCCATAATTGCTTTCAAATATTTGTATTCTTCACATGATGGTATACTTTCGCTTTTTTCTAAGGTTAAAGAGTCTTGTCTATTCCCTATACTTAAATATGCTGATTTATTTGTTTCAGCCTCTATTTATCATTTTGCTGTATAGCGTTCTTTGACATATATTCGATGCCTTCTGTTTCTTGTGCTATGATAATTTGGTCATCTGCACTGTACTGAACGTACACGTACTTGTGCTATTCCTTGATAATTGTCGCAGAAGTCTCTTTTCTTCCTTTCTTGTATATTGGAGATATATATATTCGGTTTTATTCTTTTTTGTTGTATTTCCCTTATTTATGCATTTAATCATAATGTTCTGTTATCCATTCTTCCTGGACCTAGAGCCTTTCTATTTCTCATTTTTTTAGTTGCTTTAATTACATGTTCTTTTTGTATTTCTATGTATGTCTACTGTTCTTCCTTCTCCCATCGACTATCTTTTTTCAATGAGTAGTTCTAAATGCTTCCATTTTTTGGCAGGTATATTCTAAGTAATGGTTTTTTCTCAATGCGAAAACTTTAGATTCTGTATAAATTTCCATACCTCTGGCATCCTTCTTCCTCCTCTATCTCACTAGATTTTTTCCCCATATTTATTGTTTTGCAGCTTTTATTGACTTTACCTTCTTTAGTATTTAACCATCTTGTATTATAGTTTTTTTACAATATTCATAATATCATATATAATATCAACATAATAGCAAATTGTAAATCGAATTATTTATTTCACCAAAGGCTAACAGTTGTTAAATGTATATAACTGGTAAGCCATTAATGAACGTTACTTTACTACTAACCCTACGTAAAGACAACACGAGGTACGGTACGGCCGAGCGCGCAAGTTTGTTTCAAGGCGAATTGAAAATAAAAAAGAAAATTGCGTTTTAGAATAAATTAGTTTAAAAAAAGATGTAGACAATAAAATTTCCAACTTTTTTTCAAAAAATGCCTAATAGAATAATTAACTATAGGTACTTCATGTTCAAATAGAATTATGTTAATTTTTTAAATGTTTTTTACAGACAACCCTGAAATCTACAACTACACATTGAAAACAATATGAGATTTATTAAAATTGTACTAATAGATAAGTAAGGTCATATTTTAAGATTATTTATTTAATAATTTATTTGTATGGTACATTTTCATCATTATATTGTGATGTAATTGTTATGTATGGTGCCCCACACGATTAGTGTAAACCTGTATAGTGTGGTGATGAAACCGTGTGCAATTGTGAATTGGTTTGTCTTGGCAAAGCATTTGCTTAGAAGTTTAGAAAAACCCCTAAAACTTAAACAATCCAACCCTTATCTACCGTAGTATTCATATGTAATTGATTAATTATGTAAACATTATAGAAGTTAAACTAAACGCACAGAAATTGAATGACGGCATATAATGGACCGGTCCAAGTTCTAGTCACGACAATGACGAAACAATAGTAGGTTATAGAAATAACAAACAAAATAATGAAAAACAGAAAATCAGGACCAGAAAATACAAAATGTTGCTTAACTTCAGATGTCCTTCAAGATAATGATTAGGAATATATAAATTGCAGTTCTGTTATTATTGTCAAGAATTTAATTTAGACTTCTTTTAGTTTAGAATCTGGTTTAGTTGACAAAATAATTACCTGACTTTTAGTGGTCTATGTTAGACTCTCGTGTGTTTGTTTAATGTAATTCAGCCTGATGAAGCCTCTTACGATAGGCGACAAAGCGTTGACAACTACATTTACCATTTCGACCCGGTACAATCTCAGAAAACGTTTATGTTCGAGTAATTTTATAAACACTTAGTAGATATCTTGCAATCCTTTTGTTTTATTAAAATTATAATTTCTCTTATTTTTCTACTTTTTAGATTTTAAATAACAGTTCATTTTCTTTGTGTTTTGAAGGTAATTTCCAATTCCTCATGGAAGCACCCTAAGATAAAATTTAATGTATAATTGTGTAATTCAAAATAGAAAAAGTGTATGTTAATTTGTATTTAAGGATATAGATTATTTCTTCTTTGTGTTATTCTTATCTTAGTTGAATTTATAGGAATGCTGATTATTGGTGTTAGCGTAATTTTATTGATTTACTTATTTAACCATTATTTAGCAATAAAGGCAAATTGGACATTGATTTGGAGTCAACAACTTTTCATGACAAATATGTTTATATGAAATACTTCTCTTCATGAACATGTCAAGGAGATATAATAATTTATTTTTATTGATAATACTAACTTAAAGATCAATGTACGAAAATAATTTAATATGTATATTAGAACATATTATAAATATTAGGACTTAACTCTAACAAAAGTCTTACTCATAAGCACAGTTATTGCTAACATCAAAAAATATTTTTTGTATGTATTAATTATTTGACAATTGATAGTGAAATAATAGTATATTATTCAACGAGCATATAATGATGGTTACTATTCACGAAGACGAAGTCTGAGTAAATAGTAGATTATATGCGAGTACAATACTATACTTTGTCCACGACTCTATTATAATATAGTTATTATATGTGTCTTTTCAGCTATAAAGGTATCAATATTCACTACTGGCAGTGATTAATCATTAATCACTACTTAGCAGTGATTAACGATTATTCATTGTTTTTTCAAATTTTATCGCATAGATAGTTAGCGTGTTAGTGACATGTCATTTTTTTAATTAAATTAAAACGTCAAAACCATTCAAGTGTAAAAGTGCTTTGAACTTATTTAATAAAAAAATGCATTCCGAAAGTGATGAGAACGAAAGATCTTCAACACCAACTAGTATTAAAGAAGCCGCAGAAGTAGCCTCCTTAAATTTACTACCTGAGAAATCAAGAAAGCTTTATTCAACAATATATGAATCTTTCTTACAATGGAGAAAAGAAAATAAAACTAATTCATTCTCGAAATCTGTTTTGTTGGTGTATTTAACTATCCAAAAAGTATAAACCGTCGACACTGTGGTCCCATTATTCCATGCTCAGAAGTACCATCAACATACATCAAGGAATCAACATAGAAAATTATATGAAATTGCGAGCATTACTCAAACGCAAATCTGAAGGTTTTCAACCTAAAATAGTCAGCACTTTTACTCCGGAAAATATTAATGATTTTCTTACTAAAGCTCCTGATGATAAATATCTTGCAACAAAGGTAAGATTAAAATAACTGTTTCTTTAATCAAATAATGTTCCTATTTTTTAAGGTTGCATTAATAATGGGAATTAATGATTTGCAGGATCTTGGATCAGCTTTTTAGTAAATGTACCTAACACCAAGACAAAAATTACTTGAAAATTTACAGTCACCGACAATTTTTATACAATATGCAAAAAGTACAACTGTAGACCATCACATATCTTAACAAATATAATTTTTTTAAATTATCAAAACGGTAAATGCACCTCCCAGAGAATTTAAATCAATAAATTCACCAAGTTGGGAAAAGACATTGCTATCTTTTTGCAATTACCAAACCCAAAAAATATTCTGGACACAGTTTTCGCAGGTCTTCTGCAACACTGCTTGTTGACGCTGGTGGGGACATAACAGCATTGAAACGACACGGAGGATGAAAGTCGACTGCAGTAGCAGAAGGCTACATAGACAATTCTATTAGAAACAAAACAAATACTGCCAAGAAAATATCAAACTCGATACAAATAAAAAACACTGTTGACAATATTTGCAAAACTTATAAGTCCAATCCAAGTGTTAATTCTTTTTCCGCAATTAGTTTGCCAAGTTGTTCAAATAATACTGTCGAAACTTATGAATCCAATAACAGTGTTTCTATAAGTAATGAAATATGAATCTTGATCACGGTTCCATTCCTTCAATTAATTTGACAAATTGTTCAAATATTACTATTAATGTAACTAACAAATAAATAATATTGTATTAGATAAATGTGTTTATATCGCGAAGTGTCTGTTTCAAAATTACTGTAATTCTGTGACATTGACTAACGTAAGTGTCTATGCGTCAGTTGCATAAATAATAAAAAAAAAACAGGGGTTAAATTGACGACATAGTCATCTACGTGTGGGGTAATTCTTTGGTACATTTAATTCATATGCGTTGAGTATTTTTTTAAAATTTTAAATCAACGTTTATATCCAACCAAGTTCTTTACATACCAAGTTTTTTAAGTATTGGAGCAGACAAAAAATCTGTAATTTTTTTAGGAACGCCTCTAATAGTATCGTTGACATGTACATATTTCGCTTTGATATTTCAACAAACATCTTCATTTTCAATTCGTTAGTGACAAACATTGATCTTTGAGTTAGTATTATCAATAAAATAAATTACTATATCTCCTTGACATGTTCATAAAGAGAAGTATTTCATATTCACATATTTGTCATGAAAAAGTTGTTGACTGCAAATCAATGTCAATTCGCCTTTATTGCTAAATAATGGTTAAATAAGTGTCAATAAAATTACGCTAACACCAATAATCAGCATTTCCCATAAATTCAACTAAGATTGAATTACACAATTACACATTAAATTTTATAAGAAAAATGCCAACAGTTAATTGTAACGACATGTGTGCGTTTAAAGTGCATAGCGCTATCTAAGCGACAGCTTTAATGCTTGAAACACACGTGTCGATAAAGCCAAGTAAAACTTGTACAGAAGCATAACACGCAACGAAAGAACACCTGATGCAGCATTTCGCTCTTATTATGAGCTCATCAGAGGTGTATACTTAAGTGCGGTATACAACTGTTACAAGACGGCAGTTGGTCTTTTAAACTCTCGTGGAGACAATAAACATAAGTAAAATGTGTGTCGTACGACATCTCGCTTTGATTAATGGTCGTGACAAATTAAAAGAAAATAAAAAAATAAAATAAATATTTATTAATGAGACACACTTGTACGAACGGACGAACTCTAGTATTAAATATTATTAATTTGTGTTAAAGTTAAGGTTTAACTTTAGTAAAAAAATAATAAATTTTATACATTTTCTTTAAAACCTTTATATGCTTATTGAAGAAAATCTATACATTTTTACGCGGTTATACCGCGTTCACAATCAGTGACTAGATAACATTTATTTTAGCAAAATTAATTTATATTATAAGAAGATGAAGCTGAAATAAGGTCTACTATCAGTTAACTATGTTTAGAATTTGAAAGTTAAGCATAAAGTAGGCATGCATGATAACATTTTGAAAGTAATTTAGTGATATAAATTATATGAATATGTAGTTTGGCAACCAAACAAATTTTTTCGGTCATGATTCATATTTTTGCATAACATTTATATAATTTCTTAGTGTATTTTATAATATCCCTTACTAAATAATTATTAATATGAGATCTAAGTATTAATTAGTCAACCAAATAGATAGTGAGATAGTTTCAACATTTCTATTTAACAATGACAAGTGCAATCCAGTAATAATATTTTTGACAATATATTTGACTATCACTAATAACTTCTTTTGAGATTTATTTGCGTTCGACGTTTCGTTATTCATGCTGACAGTTTCTTTATAATAACAAAAATCAAACGCAAGTTTTGACACACGGCAAAGTTATTAGTTTTATCATCGGTCGTAAAAACCTACGAAGTGTTTATATACAAGGTAGTCCACTGAAAACAAAACAGACCGTTTTTGGATGTATCTTCCGCTTTAAAAAAAAGGTGGGACAAGTCAATTATTATGTGGAGGAGGGCATCTTTCGAAAACAAAGTTGACCCCGAAATATCAACAGAGTGACCTCCATGTCCGAAAATCTTTAATGGGATCTTATTTTGGTCAGGGGACCCCGACTGCCCGATTTTAGAAAAAAAAATTAAAAATACTGCAATATGACCTAGAATGCCAATTCATGTTTACAAGTAAAATTGATTAATGTAAAAATATTTACCTTGACAAATGCACAAGGGCCCCGGCAGCTCCCTTATTTATTTCCATGCCATTGCCCTTGGACTTGTTGGCTAAAAGAAACTTTAAAACACCGTGCTATCTTTGATAAAGAGAACGAATAAACAAATATTAAAGTTATAAGCAAAGCTAAAAACTGTAAGAATTATATATATAAACTTATCCTTGACAAATTTTCTCAATAAGAATTTTGAGTTTCTCGTTAAATAACAGAAGAAAAATAATTTCGACAAGGTCTAATGCCGTAAGACGTTTTTGTTTTAATAATTTTAGATTTTGTTTGTGACTGAAGAATATTTGTCAATATAGATAAAAGTTTTTTTCAAACCTATTGTTTTTACAAAAGAAATGTCTTACTAAAACTGCTGTTTACATAATTCTAATCAAATTTGTTATATGATGCGTAAAAATATTAATTCTTTATCGAAATTGTTTTTTTAGAAAAAGTTATTTTGAAAATTCGGTTAAATAAAAATTATAAGATGTTAATCTTTAGAGAAATTTAGTTTTGAATAAAAAAAATTGTTCAGTGATTTGTTGTGATATGGATATTTTTGGCTTATTATAAGTTTACAAAACTACTAAGTTTAAATCTTTCAGTGTTAACTGATAAATAAAACTTTATTGGAATTAGTCAAATTTCCTATTTTGCCCTTTTGTAACTAAAAACTAAATATTTCCATAGGGGAACTTATTTCATTGCTACTTTTGTTTATTTGTTTTTTTAAATTGTTTCTTTTTAGTAACAAGAATTTGTTGCTTCATTTGACAATAGTTCCTTTTTTTGTAGTCATTTTTATATCACTAAATATTTCAAAGTTTTCTTTTTTTTTATTTCTTTGATTAAATATTTCTGGATTTTTCCCCTATTCTTTCCCGATTCTAAAATTGCATTGGAATCAAGATTGAAATTAGTTAACAGCAACGCCTTAATCTTCTGGTTGTCAACAAAGTATTACTCTTTTTCTCTTTAGTCGTCCATAGTTATCTATTGCGATGTTTCCCTAAGACGGCAACTTAATTGTAGTTGTAATGTTTGTTGGTTATTTTTCAATTTATTTTTATTAACTAATGATCTTCATACAATGATAGAAAATATAAAATTTTATTATTTAGCTAAGGGAACCGAAATTCATGTCAGTGGTAAACTTAAATCTTGTAAAATTAAATTCTTGAGCCGTTTGATTGCTGCTGTAGTGACTCTTGCTAACGATTTCCAACACAGGAACGACTACTTATTTAATTTTGATACACATCCAGTGTTACTCTTTTTTTGTTTTCGGCCGTCTCATCCGATTTAGTTGTGGGCTGAAGGTAATTTCTACTATTTAACTACCCGTTAAAAATTTTAATCACTAGCTCCACAAGAGTTACTTGTAGATAACATAAATTTTTAACCGTCCGAGAGGTTACCACCGCGAAACAACTACCAGAAATATTCCAAACTCTAACACTTTCCTCTTTATGCAAAAAATCTGACACAAGCCAAATATTTTTGTACCTGTTTGAACTTCTAGCTAACTTATTTTCTCCGACTGATGGTACTTGAAAACTAAATTTAAAGAAAGCCTAACCAAGAGAAAATTGGTAACAGTAGAACAATTTGTTAACAAGTCACCAAGACAATAAGACTCACACAAGTCCCCTGTTCTATATCACGGTCATTAGAACGGCAGGTTCATATCTGTTGCAATACCAGCCAGAGGCAGTTGTAATTTTTAATGAGAAGTTAAATGAGGTAATTTAAGTTTGTATTATTTTGACCAAATCAAGATTAGCTTTGTTATAAGAAAATCCTATCCTTCTAAGTCTGGATTTGATTGCTGCCCTTATTGGAGCAAGGCTGTCCAAAACTGTAAAGAAAAAGTTTAACCAGAACGGTATCACTTATCATTCCTGGTCTAATTCAAATACTGTTGTTGCATTGATTACAAGAAATACTGATTGGGGTGTTTTAGTAAAATGATCGGCTACGAGAAATTCTACTTGAAAGTAAAAACCTCATGTTTCTGGAAAGCAGAACTTGTTTGACTTACCCTTATGTGGATGCAGTACAACTTCAGTCGATTCGCATTGGTGAGAGGATTCAGCCTCAACAATATTGCGCTTAGAAGTAGATTCGGGAAAAATTGAAGTTACCAAGAAAGTTAGAAAGTCAATAAATGTACCAATTTTAGAAAAATGTACCAACTTACAAGAGGTAGTAAATACTTTTCGAAACAAAGTTAAAAAAATTAGAAAACGATATCACCTAAGCATTTAAACATTATGGAACTTGAAATGGCAGAACTTCTTGGCAGTTACTTATGTTCATGACTTCAGAGTCTAAATTTATGTTATAGAAATACGATTCGAAGTTGGACTGCTGAGCGTGAAACAGGTCTTATTAGAAAATTTAAAAAATAATCCGTGTGAGTACTCATGGTGCATTACCACATATTATCAGCTATTGATATTTTGGAACAACCTGTCAAATTTTACTCACAAAAAATATAAAATCAGTGATCAGTGCATTAGCAAGTTTAAAAAATCAATACTGTTTAAAAACGGTTATACGGTTTTTCAGTTTGTTTTTAGAATCGCTGGTACAATCGACAAAACTACAAAAAACAGCAAAAAGGCACCTTTCATCTGAAGGGAAAAAGAAGAAAAATTTGACAAGGTCACGGCTGACGATCACTAACAGATTTTTTAAACAGCGTTCTACATTCTCAAAAGATTTCAGAAAGAAAAATTTAGCCAACATATTTCCAAACTTTACACGACAACACAAACAATAGAAGAATCCACAGTAGAAATACTAATTGAACAGGCAGTGAAACAACAACCGCGGAATTCTTAGTACATCGTCGACCTTCTCTAGAAGATTTGTTTTAAGATAGTAATAAGAGGTGTTTAAGAGTAAACTTTCTTTTTTAAAAGAAGCAGTATGATGTCGTCTTCTAAAACTTAAAAAAAAAATTGATGCAGTTGCTGAATTATTATTATTAAAATTGCAAAAAGTGCCGGACGGTGTTCTGCACTTACAACCAAACGCCATCTTTGTACCCTCCCTTAATTAATTGGTCGCTTTTACTTCTTCTCCCCCACAGATTCTACATGTGTCATCCTCCACTACTTCCATGTTTTTCAGGTGATTAAGGGTGTGCCTTGCTAGTGCGCGCACTTTATTCCTAACCCATTTCTTCTCAAGTTCTTTCTTCCTTTTTTTACGTGGGTTAAATAATTTCTATGTCCAAGACCTGGTATAGTATTCCAGATTATCGATTTTTTTTTGTCCCTATAGCCATGTGAATGACGGGTACTTCAGTCAAAAAAAAATAGTAAGATTTGTAAAAACTGAACACGAGTGTGTGTCTTAATAGATTTGTTATTTTGGATTGTAGACTTCATAGGATTGAAGACATTTCTTGTAGTTTCGAAAAACATTCGGGGTGGTTGTAGTAAGACCGTGTCAATGAACGCATTAGGTTTTCTATCCAAGTTTAATTGTTTTTAAAACAAAAAAATACATTACGATGATTTCAAAAATACAAAAAAATAATAAAATTGTCAAAAGAAAGAAAATTTTCAAGATAAAATTTTAAAAAGTAAGAACGGTATCAAAAGTATAAATAGAATAAATAAACGTAGAAGAAAAGTAAACAAGAAGAATTAATTAAATGAAAGAAACATAACTAATTTACGAAATAATAGATATAATTAAATTCAACAATACATCTGGTAGAATCTGCAAAGAAAGCTACTAGAAAAATAAAAAGAAGAGAATAAAGAAATCACATCAGCATTATTTATTTATAATTACGAGATCAGTTTCCTTTACTTCAATTTTTAATAAACTGTGTTTATGAAGGTTGATATTGTGGATTGAAGTTTGTAACACATTTATTTTAGTTGTAAGAAACAATTTCTTAAAATTTTTCTTTTGCGTTGATGACAGCGGCGTTTTATTTATTTAAATTATAATTTAAAAACAAGCAAATTTAAAATTTTTTTAGATATTTAATTTAAAAATTTGTTTATTGTCATGTTTCTGTCAAAAGTTAACACATGTTTGAAGATGAATAGAATTTGTTAGTTACAATATATTTTTCTTTTATTTATTTCTTAAAATAAAAATTACTACACTACAAATGCGTTGGTGTAATTCATTTTAAAGGATTTGAGAAAAAAAATATTAAACAAGTAATTCAATTTCAATAAATTTATTTGTGGTAAATACTAAGATTTTGATATATTTATGTAAACTAAAGCAATCCCTGTGATTAAAAAGCATTTTAGTCTTACATAAATCATAACACTATTTATTTCATTTTAATTTTAATAGTTGTTTTTTTCTCTCTTATTTTTTATGTCTTCTAGTTGTTTCTTAAAATATTTTTTTTACTGTTTTACACATCTGTTACTTATCTGAATTCTATTTTTTAAACTTTTAATGAATTTCCGTTCGACTTTCTTTTTATTTTTAATAGTTTTATTTTTAGTGCTTGTCTTTTTAATTTCATTTTTTGTTCATTTAATTTCTTAAACTTTTTGTCTACTGCATTTGTTTGAATTGTGCCTATCTTGTAAGTCTTAATTGTTTGCACAAACCTCCTTAAAAACACCAACAATTTAAAAAAAGTTTTCTGATGTAACTTGTAAATAAAATCTATCTAGTTGAGAATACAGGATGACGTCAAACTTAGTTATTCATGCAACTATTGTTCGAATAAGATGTGCCCTCCAGTAGGGAATATAGTTGACAGCACGCATTTGTACAATAGTGAACTTGCACTCGAGTTCTCTCATTCCTAAAGAGTCCCAAAAGAACGAAACAGCTGTCGAGTGATTCTCGGTGTTTGTTTGCTATTGTACAACCTCTTGCAAACTTACAGCAGGCGATTCAAGATTTTTTTTTCGATCAAAGGATCAACTTATGTAACTGCTTTTACATATCTGTCGACATAGTTACTTAATGTGAATGCATTTCCGTACGTGTTCGTTACGCGAGTCGACACTTCATTACAGCCAATATAAAATTGAAGTTTTTGTGTTACCGTAATCTAAATTAAAGTTACTTTACTTTAATTAAGTTGGCAAAACTTTAGGATATTGCAATATACTTTGAAATGTAATTAGAACTGCAGGTAAAAGAAAAAAAAAGTAATATGCAAACATGATAACCTTGTAACAAAATGCTGGAGAATGAACTTTAGTTATATAACAAAACTGTTCTTCCGCAAATTAAATAATTTTGTTTGATAATGATTTTATGTCTGCATTACTAAAAAATTATTTTTTTTAAATACTATTAGATTATAAAATGTATTCAAATAAAAAATATGCATAACAGTATATTTATGAAGTATTACTATAACGTCGCTTAAATTAATGACAATTTATACTCTTCATAGGGTAAACATTCATGACATATTTTGCCGATTTATTATTGACAGTGTATATATGAAAGACGCTATAATAATAATTACCACAACTAATTAAAAAACCTAAGAAAATTCAAGCAGCAATTTATTTGAAATATACTGAATTTATACATATTTTTAATTATTAAAATTGCAATTAATCCGAAAAAAAATAGAATTTAATTTCTAATTGGTTACAGCTTTTACGACATTTACAATCTATTTAATTTTCTACTAAACAAGTAAAAACAAAACAAATAAAATATTATACATAAAAGAAAAATACATTTTTACAAAATGATTACTTTTTAAACTCTTTTGTGATGGCCGTGAACAGGTGATCAAGACATCTATCAAGATTACTAACACGTGTACAATACCACGTTCTTTGATTGGTAAATTGAAGAAACATCTATGCTAAACGATTTTTCCAGATTTTGTCAGAATGTAATTTAAATTGTGAGTCCGGCTATTTTTAAGGTATTATTTGGATTTTAGAGGATATTTTCTCTTTTTCGTACTTAATTCCCTTTCTAAGCTGTGATTTTATGTCCCAGGAAAAATAGAGGGTCGAACCTCAAACTAATTTATAACCATGCCCTCTCCATAATATCAAGTTCACGGCCCTTCTTCCTGTGCGTTACGTCGAAATGACGTCTTAAAGAGGGTCGCATCCAAATTTTACAATGAAAACTCATGTAACAATACTCATCTACTTGACGGATTTTCTTGTTCAACAACTCATATGAAGAGAATAATTTTCTCTTACTTTTCTTAAAACACCTAACGATTTCTTAATTGATGGCGATTTTCCTCATAAATTAGCAAAAAATTCATGATTTTTTAACCAGATGTTTGTTTACATCTAAAAAATGAACATCTAATAACTATAGAACATAAATTGTAGAGCTATTTTTCCTCTATCCAACGAGTTATTACCCACTGCGATAGCATTTAAGAGTTTTGGAGATATTCCAAATACCGTAATAACTGCTTACACCAGTCCCAAATTATAGACTGTCTTAATTTCTTGAGAATTTTTATAACCATCACCATGGCAATAAGCACCCAATTAGCTGTAAAAAGGTCCTGATCTTCTACATGAACATTTAGCATTTCTTGTATGTGCATTTTCACATCTCTCAATGTTTAACAAACTTTCTGGTACAACAGGTAATTTAGTTTGGTTTGGTCCAATAATCTCCAATTTGCTGTCCCCCTCTCTACTGCATCTCTGGATTGTTGGTTCCTAGTCATAACTGAACCTAGAAAGAAAGTTTTAAAAAAATGTATTTTTTTCGGTTAACGTGAACAGGCGTAGCCTGGTGGAGTAACTTGGTGGTAAACCCTGTATGAATATTGTCTGGTCGCACTGCTGGTAGGTGGCAAACTCAACAACTTGAATTCATCTGACAGTGATTACTCCGCCACCCAACGATGAAAGAAACTGACTCTCATTTTGTCGACTAAGTTTTTGCTATTGGTTTGTTGTAAATGTTTAGCATCATCAACTCTACAGCTTTTGCAACGTCATCTAGATCTTTCATGTCTTCCATAACCGTTTGCATCTTACCAATGTTGAAAATTTTAACTGATTTTGAACCACACGGTCTCACATTGTATTGACGACTAGACGTGGACGGTAGAGATAGAGCTGTTAAAATACGCAAGATATTCGTGTCAATAGCTACCACGGCTGTTGGTCTGGGATAGATTATTTCCAAATCTTGCAATCAAGACATTTGCATCATTTTTAGCTTGATTTGTGGAATCGCCTGCTTCTTTGAATGCAACAAGAAGCAACGTTATCAACTTCTTTTTATTATTTCCATTTCCAAGGGAGTGTGCAAAAGATGTGGTTGTCCGTAAATTTGGAGGTACATCAAGATATTGTGATGTTTTCACAGCGGTTTTTTGTCTTTGCTTTTTAGATTTTGTACTAGCTACCCCCATAGCCATCAAAATCTATAGTAGACTTCAGAGATTCATAGTGTCTTTCTACGTAGTTGAAGTACTGCTGACATACATCCTGGTACGTCGATGGTTTCTGCCACACAAAAATATGTAAAAAGCAAACCGCCGTCAATTACGTGCACTGATTCTAAAGGGTAATGTTTCTCAGTCGAAGAATTATAGGTTTTGAGTAATTCTACCAGTGGTGATTTTTTCGTTTTTCGCATTAAGCCGTTTTCAAACAGAGATGGAGGTTTAGGTGGAAGTTCTTAACACAGAGCATCTTGTAGAAAATCTGCATCTGTTGGTATAACGCACAGAATTCGATTAAGTAATTGTTGATATCGACTGATTTATTCCCCAGTTTAGAGCTAAGTAAGAGACTTGACCTTGTCCTTCCGTTGTAGTTTGTGCTTATGGATGGTTTTTGCATTAAGTTCTTTTATTGCTCTAGTACCTACTTCTACCATTGTATTGCATTTAATCTTCTGGTTTGCAATAATTGTCGAAGACAGAAAAACCAAGTGGTTTTTTGGTCTTTACGCAAAAGGATCGTGTGCGTCAAACCATTGTACAAACTTCTCCAGATCCAACCATCTCGCTTCTGGTGATTATTCTGAAGTTCAACTTGTTGCTTTGATGATTTAAGTCAAACTCCATTTCCCATAAAATATTAACACCCGACTGCTTTTAAATAATTTCCGTATATCGGGTGAGTTTTTTAACTTAAGACATTAGAATGACTCGGAAAGAGTGGGATATTGCAAAAAAAGTTTGAGACAAAAGTTGCAGGTCTTCGAAAGGGACACATGATGATGACCTTGACTTTGACCTTGAGCCCAATGTTTAAGGTCAAACTAAGATCAACTTTGATTTTTTATTTGGAAACCTCAATTTTTTTTACGGATTCAAGATCTGAATAAAAAATACAAATCTTTGTTGAAAACACATTTTTAAAAATGCGTTGTTTTCCCGCTAGAGAACGCCCTGAAACTTGGGTAACCAAAATTACTCAAAAAGAATAACTCGAAAAGTACGCGGTATCGCGAAAAATGTTCAAGGCGACAGTTGCAAAAAAATGGGGGTTTCCGTTTAAAAAATCATAGTTGATCTTAGTTTGACCTTGAAAGGTGGGCTCAAGGTCAAAGTCAAGATTATCATCATGTGTCCCCATCGAAGCCCTGTAACTTTGTCTAAAACTTTTCGCAATATCTCACTCTTCCGAGTTATTCTGATGTTTCAAGTTAAAAAACTCACCCAGTATAATAAATTATTGATATACTGGTTAAAAATTATATTATCTCGAAAACTCTAAGTATTAATGTATAAGTAAGAGCTTGATGGATAGAGAAAAATAGATCTACAATTTATGTGTTGTAGTTATTATATCAGATATAATTGGTAGAGATTAATTCCTTTGGATATGAGTGTTTGAACGAGATAATCTGCCAAGTAGATTTTGAGTTACTAGTGTTTATGAAATTCGGGGACCGCAATCTTTATGATGTCATTTTGAGGTAACGCACAGGAAGAGAGTTGGAGACTTTTGATGTTTTGGAGATAGTATGGTCCCTAACAACAAAAAAAGAATCAATTCATTATAAACTAGTTTGAGGTTTGACCCCTTTTATGGCTATTATTCCTGAGTTATTAGTTTTTTGTGGTTATCAATGCTTAGAATTTTAGATTTACTTTGTACTCGAATGCATTTTAGTGTTCCAAATGCAGATATTGCATGAGTAATTAGCAGAGATAACATCGCTTTGTTGATTTATATTAAATCAGAAAAAAAACGTTTGCTGTCGTTCTGAGCGTTTTTGTTCAATTACTTGTTCATAAGATGTAGATGTGGTGATAGTTGTTTTAACTGATCTGAAATACTTTAATATTTCGCGTATTCTAGATAAATTTGTTATTGGTTATCCCATTGCATCTTCTATTAACCTGGGTATTCCTTCCCAATAGGATTCTTTATATAATTCTTACTGCCTTGAATTTTGCACAATAGAGATAAACTTGAATTCTTAAGAACTGAATTGTCTAAAACTTACAGGGTTTTTTGTTCAAAAAGATTTCCAAGTTTTGGATGCTTTGAAGTTTATAAAAACATTGTTTGTTTTAGCGTTCCATTTACAAATGTTTAAAGAAGTATGAACATTCCTCTCTGAATGGCCGAAATATCTAATAACATCTATCTATTATTTCAGATATCAATAGCCGAACTACGGCAACGTTTTTTTTAGGTCCTAAGCTGCTTTGCAGATTTTTTTAGTATTAGCGGCTCATCTCAGGCGAGAATGTCTTGTTTAAATTGTAGGACGTTTTTATGAAGGTGAAAAATAGTTTTCTCTTTTTGGGAAATTTCTAGCAAGGTTCTTATTTGTTTTCCTTAATTTCTTGTTTGCTGTGTAACAATTGTGGGTGATTTGTAGGTTCTTCTGACGTTTTATTTTACTTTTAGAAGATTGAATTTTAGTAGCTTTAGACCAAGTGTCTAGATAGTTATTACATCTTGATGTTTTTTGATCTAATCAAACATTGTGTGGGGTAATACATCAGTTGAGGCACTTCTAGGAATACTGTAATATCGTGTTTTCCTTTGACTGTCTTTCATAGTTTCTTTTATGTAGATAGGTTTACTACGGACTAGCATTATACGTTTTCTTATCTTTAGATAGAAATCCTTTGACTTATTATTTCTTTTTGGCAAAACAGTTGACTAATTTTTTTTATCAAAAACAAGGGTAGATACGGATCACACAAAAGGATTTTAACGTCGTGGTTCAGCTTTATTATTTGCAGTTTTAATAAAAATCTTAAATTCTTAAAAATACATAACTCAATAAGTGTATGTATACAGGGTGTTTTGAAAAGTGTGCACATGGTTTTACCAGAGGTTTTCTTGCTTAAAATAGACCATTTGACACTAATTTACCTATAACCAAAAAGTGCACCATAAGGGCGCCATAGGATTTCAAATTTTTCAAAAAATTATGTTTATTAGGAATAACGCGAGAACGGTTTACCGGATTTTGTTCCGCTTTTGTATGTAGGTTGTCTGCTTTTAAAGACGTTTTTCTGTGTAATGTAAACAAATTTCTGACGCCAGTCTTTATACGGGCACTGTCAAATAAATTATAATATTTTAACAACCGTCAACAAGACAAAACCAAAATAATTCTGAACAATTTGAAAACTTTTTTCTCTCTTATTAAATTGCGCTAATGTTTTAATAATTCGATTAAAAAATAAAAATCATATCTGCAGTAATGCGCATCTATACTCTTAGAAATTCAAGTAGACTTTGTAGAGCTAAAGCGATCATGTCAATCCTATTTAGAACCTTTCGTTAAACTCTCACGCTCTCTAGACAATTGCTGCAAAGCTCAACACTAACATCACATCGGTTTTTTTCGGCAAATGTGTAGCTTATTTTTCAAGTAGTTAATCGCAAAATATAAACGTGAGTAATCTTGGAAGATCCAAAAATGAATGTCACAAATGATAGATTTGATCGCATAGCCTACTAGCAGTCTACTTAAATTTCTAAGAGTATGGATGCGTCTTGCAGGGATATGATTTTAATAATTTTCTGATCGAACTAATAACATTAGCGCAATTTAACAAAAAAGGAAAAAAGTTTTTAAATTGTTCATTTTATTTGTCAGAATTATTTTGGTTTTGTATCGTTTGATACATATTTGAGAGTGTCCGTATGAAAGTGACTTTTTTGGCACCAAAAATTTGTCCACACATTACACAGAAAAGTGCCGTCTTCGGAAGCAGACAACCAGCATACGAAAGCGGAACAAAATCCGTCGAACCGTTTTTGAGTTATTCTTAATATACAATATTTTTTTGGAAAGTTTGACGCTATCTGGCGCCCCTTAGTGGTGAATTTGGGTTTATAGGTAGAATTGGTGTCCAACGCGTTCATTTTAATCCAATGCTTTCTGAGTAAGCCATGAACACACTTTTCAAAAACACCTGTAAGGATGGACCGATTTCGATGGGATACAATGTATTTCGGTAACTATTACTGTTAGAGCAAAACTGTTCACGTAGCATTAGGCCAACTTTTTGAGACAAATTAAACAGCAAAAACAAAAATTTGTTATCTTTTTAATTTTTGATGCATGGTCAAAATTGAATTTATCTAAATTTTGATAGGGTTCCATAATTCATCTGTTGATAAAAATTCAGGAAACAGTGTAAAGACATTTCTTGTGCAGTTTTTAGCGTAGAATCAAATGAAGTAGTCAATTTTTAACCTTAGTCACCAATAGTCGAGATGCCACATAAACTTAATTTTTTTTAAAAATCTCTATAAACTATATATTGTTGAAAAGCTTACAAAAAAGGATTTTAATGAAGTTAAAGACAACTATGGTTTCTAACCTAGACAAACAACTAAAGGAAATTCGGGTCGATGTTCGTGGAGGATAAAGTATTTATAGTAGTTAGAGCAGCAGCGTCGGTTTCGTCAGAAGGGAGGGTCCTAAAGAATCCTAAGAAATTAGACTGCTGTCTAACAAGACGACACCTGCTGGGCAAAAAAAATAAATAAAAGCGACCAACAGGAGATTAACAAGTTTTACTTGAAATCTAATACTCTAAATCGAACGTAAACAAGAAAAAAAGACAATTCAATACAACAAACAAATCTTAAAATACTAGGAGAATATGACAGAAATAGAGAGACTGTCGCATATAGTTATGTGCGTTAGCAGCAGCTTTGCTTAACAACAAATAAAGCTCGCAATTAATGTGTCGGATTTCAGGTAAGCTTTAGTTACACCCGAGTTAAAGTTATTATTCCAATTGCAAATTGGCTACTAAGAAAGGCTCTGCGTACGCATATCACATACACGGCGATTTAAACTAACTTAAACTAGGATTAAAAGGAGTAGTACCTCCCTGCAAACCAAAAAGCCTTTCGTTTTCGCGTTAACCGCTCTAAGTAAGCGCCCGAGCCGGTATTGAGCTGGTTAAGGTTCGGTTGTCGAGCGTACACCGAATAAAAATTTACTTAAATATTAGAGATCAAGCCGTTCTATGTCATATGTACTTGAGCTTCATACGCATTATCACTGAATAAGTTGCTTAGATTCTAAAACTTAGCTGTAATCGGTAGGATGCAGTTCCGAGAATGAAGGTTTTCTGCTAGCAACGGTATCAACAGTTTGGGAAGTTATATAATCCCAGGATTACTCTTAGAATAGTTGTGCAAAGACAAACGGAAGGTGATAGTCTTTCTCAATAAAATTATGAAGCATAACCAAGAGTTATTCAGCTATAACACACAACGAGAACATAAGATCAACGCAACGTGCTAAAAGCATACGTAACAATTAGAATTAATACAACCAGGAAAGGAAAGAAAGTACACCAAATCACCCACATGTACGGAAAGAAAAAGAAAATGTCCGCTGTTCGTCTAAGAAATTCAGTCGGATTTCATTTTCCACCAATAAAAATTAACAAAATGCGCGCCAAATACGACTTTTGTTGTAACATATTACTAGCGACACACGTTTTAAGACGGCTCTTGAGATACGTTTTACATTCGAAAAATAAAACCGTAACAATATATTCTTTCAATTGTAAACTAATATATTGAAATGTACCAATTATAATTACATTTAAAAAAAAATTACACAACAGTTATTTGACCAAAAATTGTTCTACAAATTATTATGAAAAAAACCGATACCACTACATTTTTAACACGTACCAATTTTCTAGAAAAATCAAATTTTGTTTAATCAAATTTAAAAGTTGAAATTCCCCAAAAAGTTCATGGTACTTATACCTTAATGTATTGCTCAAAAAACTAATTTTGAATAAATTCGTTCCAGTCGTTTTAGAAAATTTAAGGGTTGAAATTTTCCTTAAGTTTCTCTAGAAAAATAACGTTAACCAAATTTTAAGAAAAACCGTTAGAGCTGTTTTTTAAAAAATCGATGTCTTTCAGTTTTACATTATTAATTTTAAGGATACGAAAAAAGTACCTCTGAGAAACCTCTGGACAACCCTAAATATAAAATTCAAATCAATTCATTTTACTCTAGGTCTGTGTACATGCATACACACATTTTTTTACACTTTCTCTCTAGGTACGCAATAAAGTAAAAATAAAATTTTAAAAGAGATAGAACATATTCAAAACTAGTGTAACATTTAGTTTAATAATGAAAGTGTTACAAATTGCAGAATAGTGTCCGTTATTTTACTGTTTCAAACTTATTGAAATTATTAAAATAAAATAATTTAGTCAAAATGAATAATTATAGTCAGGAGCGTATTGAGGCCCCTAGACTTCTTATACCGAGTATCCTGGTACCGAATGTGTGTGAAAAACCTCTGGATAATAGTTGAGCTTATTCAGACTCGTGATCAATTAAACAAGTTTATATATTGGAGATGGTGAAAACATATTAGTTCTTTTCATCATGCAGAAAATTAATGGATTGTAATTAACATCGCACGGATCACAAAACTACGATATAAACGAATGGCTACGTATATTATCAAATAAATAGGTTGTTAATTACGATCTATTAATTTTCTACATGATGAAAATTTTTGTCCATAACGAACGAATATGTTTTCACCATCTCTAATAGATAAACTCACTGGCCTGAAAAAGCACCCACTTCGTGGTGCGAAACTTCGCCTCAAGCATTATCCAGAGTTTTATTCACCACATGGTCGGTACCTTCCATCAGAGGTCCAGGGGCCTCAATACGTTCCTGCTTAATTTATTACATAAAGGAAGGAGAAATATACACCACCATTAATTTTACAAAATATAAAATAACTACAATAAACCCCCAAAAATTTTTGGCAAAATTTGTTAATTTGAATGGTTTTTAATCCATTACATTACCAATGTTTTTAAATTAATTAATAAGCTAATTAAAGTGTATTTTGAGTGGCGAAACCATATTTTACCTTCTAAATCGATTTGTCTATCATTTGGTATGTTTTTCAACTCAATCCGACATTTCGTTCTCTACATCTCGGCTTTTATATATATAAAGCTAATCCTACGATATTAACAAGTATATTATAAAAATGTTTTGTTAAATTTAGTAGTTTTTGTAGCGATTTACTTGCAGCACTCTCCTAACTTTAATGCAAAAATATGTAAATACTTTTATTATATCAAACAAAACTGTATCATGAGTAGATCTAATAATTTCTTTTTTAGTGCTTTTTAGTGTCACGTAGTCCGTGTCGACGCTGGGAAACTTTGAAAACTTTCCCCAACTGGCAATTCTGTTGAGATAAAGAAGACTTAAACCTCTAAAATGCTACCATTTATCGATCTTCAATTTCAAACATTTTTCATTTCATATAATATGAAGAAAAATAACTAACTTAAATTTTCATAATTTCATTTTAAGTTTTTGTAATATAAGTTTCCTCTTATATTTTCAATTGTAACATCAAGTGTTTGCTTTATTCATTTTTATTATTTCAAACTTATCATTTAACTTTCGAATAAAAGCATTTAAAATTTTGTTCTAATCAAGCGATAAAATTTTTGTATTGTTGCTTTTTAAACCAAAAGCAATCTCTGGAAATAGCTCGGAGCAAAGATTTCTTTTATTCGTACGTTTCAATTGCTATAAAATTCTGATAAAGCTTTTACTGTAACGATAAATCCTATCTCATTTGTAAAGAATTGCTATTCCATCTTTTGGTTCGATAATGATTTAATAGTCTTTTTTCCAGTCGCATCATTGGTTAATGATAAATTCTGAATCCTTTCAATCAGATCGTATATAAGACTAAATAATGTGAGCTTATTTTACAACATAGCAATAGAATAATCTGCATTAGAGTAAAATAATAATTTGTAAACAAATTATTTTATTTAAAAACTTTGCAAATTACATCTTATTTGAGAGTGTTTAATAAATTTATTTTTTAGTATCGTGTAGGTGTGGATTTTAGCGTCTTATGATTTCAATAATGTAAATTACAACAAGAATTAAGTTTTTCTTTATCTTACTTTCCACTGAGCTTTTCAAGATATATTACTGTGTCTATCACTAAACCGTATCCGATTTGACACCCTGTATTTTTTCATCAATGAATTCCAAACAAATATTTAAAGATTTTTTAAGTATTTAATGTATTACACTGTAATATTATAAAATTGTTAAAAAGTCTGTATACTATTGGCGCGGAGTAATAAATCATAATTGGTTGAAATAATTTTTTATTTTCTTGTGAAAGCGGTACTTCTACGGTTAAGTAAAAACCAATAAACTTTAACCAAAATGCGATCATTGTGCCGCTCTTGCAGCATATCGACCCATCTAGGGTCTGAGAACAATAGTTTAATCTGTGTAAACACGTTGCCATCAGCCCAGGTACTGACGAAACGAGAATCATAGCCGTAGATGTGGGTATTATACCAAGATACAAAAATAATGGTATATAATACGTAAGAAGTAAATTTGTAATGTGATCTACTATACAAACAAAATAAATAACATATAAATAATATATGACATAAATATAAAATAAAATAGTAATGCAGATATCGTCAGTACATTTATTACAATTACAATTAATTTGTGGGGGACCGATTTTTAGACTTTTAGGATTGAAACAATAAAAGAAACCACATAATAATTCATATCAAGGTAGATTTTACTATTATAATATACTTTACCTACTAAAAATATGATTTTCCAAACGTATCAGGTACCTACGCCACTGCAATACGGGAGATTCTGATAATTCTGACAGGTTTATTACTCCGCGCCAATAGTATACTGAGTATAGAACTAACACACATGTTAGTATTTTTTTATATCTAGATCCATTAATTATTTAAATGACGCAACCACTTTATTAATCTATGAATTTAGTAATCTATAGTTTGTTGAAAAGAACCATTTGCCTTTATATTCTATAGCAAACAAAGTTTGATTTCTGTTTTATTTTGTTAACTATTAGCTTTAATTATTTCGGACTTACATTTTTATGGCTTTTAGGATTAGTACAGCAAAAATTAGCCAAAATCATTTTAATTATCAGTCATGTTATGTATTTTATAATCATGGTCCTTTTGTGGTAGTTTTGATAACGAGGTGCAGAAGTTTGTCATTTGTCAAGTTTTGTAGGAGCACTTACTGGTTTTTCTACTATTATAAGAAGCATTTCTTATTATAATAACAAAATTTTTCTCTAATTTGCTTAGAATTTGTAAAAATATTTTTTGAAAATTGTCCTTTTATTTTTAATCTTCGATTTAAGCTAAAATATAGAAAAGTACTTGCAACAAAACCGTCATCAGAGCCTACCTACAGTATAGTAAGATAATTTTTCTTGCCAGAAGAATCTGCGTTGATATTACTTCACCTAACCTTCTAAAAGCATTTCATTTTCCCTTTTTACGTACCTTTGATTGCTGGCTTGCACACGTAAATAGAAAAGCTACCCCAGCTGAAGCTATATTTATTTATTTTCATATAGAGCTATGACTTTAATAACATCATTAGAAAGTCTCAATAATTCCGCATAAGTTTTGTCTGAGGATGATCGGCGTACCGGCTTTAATAAGACAAAGAGAAGCTCCACAATGTCTAATAATTTAAATGACTGTATTTTTAAATGACTTATTTGATTTCAGCGAACTCAAACTTGTTTGTAAGAGAAATGTCAGTGTTTTCAAACACCGCATCCATCGGCACTCGACAGTTTCAAATAAAATTGCTAGAGGGCGCAGTTCGTAATAATAACAGTTTTTTTCATTTTGCCACAAAAATTTAAACCATACTGTATAATTTTAATGTCATAATCGGAAAGTATATTAAATTTGCTAGAGAAAACGCGAAAACCGCAGTTTGATATCTTCGCCTGTTTCAAAGTTATTCTCAAAAGATTACATTTTTCACACTTTAATTTGAAAAAATTCGAAACACCAAAACGTGACTTATTTCTACTTCTAAGGACATTTAGATTTGGATTCGCTTCCACGCATGCAAGAACGGTAATCACGTTATCTTCATTCCTTAACGCACGTCTTCTAAAAGGAACTGGAATGGGTCATATACTTCCCGTTTGCCTTGAACGTACTGCTAGTTGTCGAAGTACCCTCGCTATAGTGTCCTTGTTCAGGATATCTGACAGCATATTCACGTGTTGCGATAGAAGCATTTTTCGAAACACGGTAATACGAAATTCAAAAACAATTAAAGACTAAGTTTTTTTAGCATCAGAATTAAAACTGTTGGCAGTTACCTATTCCAATTTGTTAATCTCCATGGAAACCTTTACAAATTTTGTTTCATAACTACTTATTTTAATTTACTTTTTAAAACAGCATCAGCATCCATGCCTTATTACAAGTTATTTGTGGGATGTTTTTAATTTAAATGCAGTTTTATGCCACTGAAATGAGTGACAAACCTACACAACCAAAAATTAAACTAAAAATACCAAAATGTCCCTAGAACTAGAACAACCATTTTATTTATCAAGTCTGAAAAATGTAATCTTTTGACAATAACTCTGAAACGGGCGAAGATATCGAACTGCGGTTTTCGCGTTTTCTCTGGCAAATTTAATCTATTTTTCCGATTATGGCATCAAAATTATACTGTATGATTTGAATTTTCCTGGCAAAATAAAAAATCTGTTGTTATTTCAAACTGCGCCCTCTAGCAATTTTATTTGAAACTGTCGAGTGCCGATGAATACGGTATTTGAACACAATGACATTTTTCTTACAAACAAGCCTGATTTTGCTATAATCAGATAAGTCATTTAGAAAATATAGTCATTTAAATTATTAGACATTCAGGAGCATTTATTTCCTTGTCGTATTAAGGTCGGTACTCCAAGGAGGCTCAGACGGAATTAAGATTTTCTAATGATGATATTAAAGTCAAAACTTTATAGAACGGTAAAATTTGAAACTTGAAAATAATTTCTAGGGTTTTCTCATAGCCGTTTTAGTAATAAAATTTTTTTTCCCGAATTTCTGTACCCAATAGTTTTCGAGATATGGCCGTGTACCAAGCTTAATAAAACAGCCTGTATAATATGATTAAACTTTAAAATTAAAAAAAAAAAAAAGATGAGTTTAGACGTCTTGACAATTCACTGACTAAATAACTGATAAGATTACTCACACATAAAAACGTTTGTTTTACAAAAGAAAACTGGGTTACAATATAACTTTAGGAACTAACATTTTGATTGTGATCGGTCGACAATAATTATTTGTAATTTAAAGCTATTAACCTTCTAGGTAAAGTGGGGTTGAAAATAACGGTCTCAAAACCATATACATGGCTGACGTTTCGCCTAAACCTGTGAGAGCTTTATCGAGGCTGAAGTGTTAAAAAACCGTGTGGGTCATAAAATTTAAAATGATCATCGAGAATTGATATGTCAAATATAAAAAATGATTAAAAAATTAATAAATTGTATAAAATACACAGTATAACTAAACGAACGAACAAATAAATAATATTTTATTTGTTATTTGTCTTTAAATTGTAAAGAAATGATGTGGTGAAATTGTAATTCTCAAATGTATTAACTTTAGAATAAGACAAGCGAGCGACTTTTACTTAATACAAACAAGAATACGGCCAACGGTATTTAGGATACATATAAGAATAGATACTACCACGTCATTGTACTACTCTTCAACTACATTCATATGATAATTTTAGCATCTCTAATAAATCGAATTAGTAAATCGTATACGTTAATTTTTTTGACTCTATAATTGTAGTAATGTTATTGAGTAAATTTATTTTTTGAAGAATTAGGCTACTAATCAGCTTGTTTGTTTGTTGAGAATACAAGGAGCATGATAAAATTATATGACTTAGATCTGCTAATGAGTATCTACAGTGACATTGAGGTGAATCTATAACTTTAATTTTAAACGGGTGAGACGGATATCTACCATGACCACATCGTAATTTAAATAATGTACTACTGTTCTGCTTAGATCTTGAACATATTTTGAATAGTGGAGTACTAGTCGGGCATACTACAGCATATTGAATTGAGTTTTCAGGATGTTCAAGAGTGTATATTTGATTCCAGTCTCGTTTAATACTCTTTTTAAGATGTGTAATAATGTCACACTTTGTTAATTTTGTAATATACGTGGTCTCCAGTAACTCTACGAACAAACTTCGCGTAGTGATTCTAGACCCAAAATAAGAAAAAAGTTATTCAAAAGACATGATCACTATATTAAAATAAGTCCTATTATACGAACATATTAAAAAAAAAAACCATTACACATGGCGCGTTATACGGGGTGTCCAGTAACTCTATAGCCAACTTTGTGTAGTGATTCTAGACCCAAAAATAAGAAACAAAGTTCATATAAATCCTGGTACGGAAACGCTTCGTTTACGACCTACAGCGTGTTAAAAAAATTTATTTCCTTCGGTTTTTTGGTGATATTTTGCGAACAAACTTAAATATGGTCCTGAAATTTGGGACACGGGGGGTTTGTGGTTGAGAACCTTAAATTTCAGGACTATATTTAAGTTTGTTCGCAAAATATCGCTAAAAACCGAGGACCTTGTAGGTCTTAAACGAAGCGTTCTCGAGCAAAGTTTATATAAACTTTTTTTCTTATTTTTGGCCTAGAATCATTACTAAAAGTTTGTCTATAGAATACTCTGGATATAACGTATGTCGCGCCATGTGTAATGGCATGCTTTGCTAATTGATCTACAAGCTCGTTATGTTTTATATCTATATGGCTTTTCACCCAACATAAAATTACCTCAATCCCTGCGCCAATGATTATTATTGTGTTTCGGATGATAGGATTTGTCTTAACATAGTGATCATGTCTTTGAATAGCTTCTAAGGAACTTTTTGAATCTGAGAATACAACCAGCCTAGCACTATTCAATGAAGTAGTGTATTTCAATGCCTCCCATATAGCAGATGCTTCCAGGTTAAACGTACTTAGTGGCATATTGGGTTTAAACATAGAAGATTTCTTGTTTTTGTATTGAGAACGCAAAACCCTACTTCATTGTGATTTTTGAGAACCATCCGTATATATGATTGCTGTTCCAGGAATATTTAGCTCTTCGATAAACGTTCTATGAAGAAAAGCGTCATAATAATGGTCGTCTTTATATTCTGAATATACTACATTTATGGGTTTTATGTAAGAAAAATAATTTAAATCTGTATGTTTTAGATACGAAAATTTTATTAATTTGAGAACAATATCTAAAACCTTCCACTTCGTCGCCAATATCGCTCAGTAAGGTCTACAACATTAAGCCTGCTAATTCTTTGTAATAATTGTTTACATCCTTAAGCGCTCAATTTTACTATATACACTCCGCCCAAAAATTATCGCAGCACCTGAACATTCTTAGTCACTTATAATTAAAATAAACTATTTTCGCCCAATTTAATCAAATGTGCGTTTTTGACATTTTATAAAACTGTCATCTCAACGAATTATAAACAACGCACTTTTTGTTGCCGATTTTTTGAATATTTCAAAAAACGTTAAATAGTCCAACATTCAATTATTGTGGATAATTATCTTGTTGGTTGAGTTTTTGGTCTGACATTGTTATAAATGTTCAGCAACGTGCATCTTTGCATCTTTCTTATGAAGAAACCGTGCAATGTATAGCATTGCTGGAAGATGGCCGTAGTATGCGGCATGAAGCAAGAATTCTACGAGTACAGCCTTCAATTATATCCAGAGTTGCAGCACAATTTAGGGAAACTGGGAATTACAGAAGAAGGGCTGGGCAAGGTCGCAGAAGAGCTACGACCCTACGAGACGACCGATTTCTACGCTTAAATGCTTTGCGTACCCGTCACTTCACAGCTAGATTCTTAAAATAAACTTTTAGAAATGTACCTCTTTTTGTTCAAACTATACGGAACCGTCTTCGAGAGGATAAGATAAGAGCCCATGTTCGTGCTCGAGGTCCACTTCTCACCAGAGAACACAAAGGTACGATTAGCATTCGCACGTGAACATGTGGATTGGGATATTCACGACTGAGCTAATGTTGTTTTCTCTGATGAGCCGCGGTATAGTTTATGGGCTTCCGACAGACGTATACCGGTCTACAGACGACCTGGTGAACGTTATTCTGAGCTGCAACTTTTGTCCACGTGTCCCTTATGGTGAAGGGTCAGTGATGGTATGGAGAGGCATCTCTTTGGAAGGCCGTACAACGTTAGTGCCATTACCTGGTGCTCGGTTAACAGCAGCTAGGTATATTACCGACACTTTAGAAGAGCATGTGGTACCTTACGTGCCCTTTGTTGGCGAAAGAATTGCATTTTTAAGCACGACAACGCATGACCCCATATAGCAGGAATTGTGCAGCAATATTTGGAGGAGATTGAATTGCCAGTTATGCAATGGCCTGTTCGAAATCCGGACATGAACCCAATCGAACATGTCTGGGATCATCTAGAACAAGCCTTAAACGCCACCAGAGGCCGTTTCTTAATTTACAAGAACTGGAAGAAGCGCTGTTACAATGGGAAAATATTCTCCAAAACTATGTTGCATAACTTACTACGCGGTATGCCGCGAAGATGCAAGCGTGAATTCAATCAGAGGCGGCAACACAAGATACTAAATCATTTTGACCAAGTTTTTATATTGTTGTATTTAACAATTTAATGTTTCTTGCTATTTTCTAATTTATAATGCTTAGTCATTGTTGGTATGTTATCGTTTATGTTTTCAGAACTAAGAATTATATGTATGGTATGTTTGATGTTCAATAGTAATGTAATTTAAAAAATAAATTAGTGTTGCGATAATTTTTGTTGGAGTGTATTTATTACATAAATATTGCTCTTCTCAGTGTTAAATGAATTTCTTGAGCTTCAACTTGTAACGTTCACAGGCATTAACATCATTGCACTCAAGCAAATCCTCAGTGATTTATTTTTTAAACATGTTTCAGAGGCGTCACCATATAATTAACACTCATAGTCCAAGATTGACATAACAAAACATCTGTACATATTTAAGGAAGTAAACACATCAGCTCCCCAACTAATTTTCCTCTTCGTACGAAGAAGATTCAAACCCTTTTCGCATTTGGCAGCTATTTCATTTATGTCATTTTTATAATTTTGTTTATTTGTTTATTTATTTAATCGTATGGTATATTTTAAATATTGTATTGTGATGTAAGTGTTTGTATGGTGTCCCAGAAGATCAGTATAAACCTGTACAGTGTGGTGACAAAACCGTGTGTAATTGTGGATTGGTTTGTCTTGGCAAGCATTTACTTCAAGTTTAGGAAAACCACTAAAAACCTAAACATGCCAACCTTTACCCACTCTAGTATTCACATGTAATAATATTAATTAAGTTTGTAATGTGGTTGTGTTTTGTGAAATTGTGTTGAACATTTTCTTAATTATCCGGGAGGGTTTTGATGACCAGGTCCGGAAACCAAAGTGGTGATTCTTAGGAACAACATGTTTTTCTTGTTGACCTTAGAGTATTAATATATTTAGTTTATATTCAATATTAAGTCCTAAATGTTTAGTTTTTCAGGTTACATTAAATTCTGAATTGGCTAGCTTTATTAATTATGTTATCATCCAACGCTATCACTTATATGTTTCAACAAAAATATGTGTTATCTTTATGTATGTCTATTTGCATGCTTGTATACGTATGAATACTGGGATGAGGCCAGTGGGCTATAATTCCATAGAACTGTAATTAAAAAAAAAAACTGAAAGCTTAGAAATCTAGATTTGAGGTCGTATACAATATCTCAAGTTATTTAAATACGGTTGATTGGTAAAGCTACAAAGTTGCAATTCTTAAAACTAACGTACGTGGTAAACGTTTACTGTTAACATGTAATTGGGTTGTTTATAAGAAAAGAAGGAAACTAATTTTTTATGTCGTTCACAGTTCAATGTTGTCTTCCTGGTTATCGGTGGGTTAATATACTTGTGTGTGTGGTATCTCGTAGTTGTAGAATGTAATTAGGTAGTTAGTGAAACAATGAAATATTTTTCAGTGCAATCCAAAGATCTAAACAAAATGCAAATAGAAGTTAAATTACTAAGCAACCTAATTTCAGTATCAAAATTACACCATCAAAGTTCCAAACAGTTAAGTTAATTCCAGTATTTAAATGCTAAAAGTGAGTAAAAGAACAGCATTGATACTCCTAGCAAACTACTGGTTATTAAACTAAAAAGTATTTTAATATAAAAGCACCATGCTTATACAAATAACTTTAAAGTCAAAAACAATAATTAAATATCAACAAAAACATGTAGCAACGAGACATTTTCTGCGATTGCTCACAAGTATCAACTTAAGAGTTTTATCCTAAGTAACTATTTGTACCAGGTACTGTAAAAATTACCCGTAACAGCTTCTCAGATTGTTTGGTCTTTTGGCAGAAAACAGTTGGTTTAGTCACTTGTGGTAATTATTTATTGGTGTACATTACTACAACATATTATTTAGAGTTCGTTGTTCATTTTTTAAACGTTCCTTTACGTTGAATAGAACATTCGGAATGCCTGTTATTTTCATATCAAAGAGACTGTATTTTGTTGTGCTACAAGTTAAAAAAGTTATGAAAACGTGCTTGCTAAAGTAAGGTAGTGTACGGGTTTAATTCTGAAAGTGGTTCTTTGTATTTCGAGAACTTTTGATTCACGACATACAAACAACGGATATCAAACGAAACAGAAAAAACAACATAACTGAAAAATTAACAAACTAAAACTCTAGCACATTTAGGTTACCTTGTATTTCCAAAACGATTAATAGACTGCATTTTGTCGTACTATAAATAAGGTAACGTACGAATTTCAATTTTGATATGGCATCAAAAATTGCTACTGATCTACGATACACCTATGGTGTCGGAAGATAGGGGTTTTCCTGGAAATCAAGAAAAACTTTCAATATTTCTAAACAATATCACTATACATTGGAGTTGATAATAATAATAACAATAACTTAATAAAAATTATCTATTACTTTTACAATAAACCCGGTAATTTGTTTCTTTAGTTATCGAAGTCTTACCAGTCTCAAAGAAATGCAAAATTATCATCAACTGAATAAACAATAACGATTGATTTAAATACGTACCTGCTGGCAGCAGATAAAATAAAGGAATCATTATTAGTAAAACAAAACAAGAAATAAGTTAATCTGGTTTTGTGTTTAGTTAAATAAATTAACTCTTCAAATAACCTAATCGTAAAATGCTAAAAGTAATTTTTTGCTGTTCCGTTCATAATAACCCAAAGCGGCCAGAAACATCTCTTTTCTTGGCTTCGACCAACAAGAAAGTTACTAAATGTTGGCAATATTACATTATACTCGTGATACTAAAATCAGTACAATCCTCATACTGGAATACGTAAATTATATGTTGCCGTACTCTTTTACATCTAAATTTGAAGGATTCTATAGGCTTTTTAAACGCAAACAATATAAAAAAGTTTCAACAAATTTGGTTTCAGTTTCTGACCTAGTGATACAAATAACTATTGTTTTATTAATTATTTATTCTATTATTCTGTTTTGTTCTATTTACATAATCTGTTTATCAGGATGAAATAAAATTGTGTAATTATTATTAATTAATCACTACTGCCAATTTAGCGTTGGTTAAAATGACCGTCTCAAATCGCCTAAAACAAAACATCACTGGATAGCTGTGTGGTCCTTTTGTTTACTCTTCACAAGTCACGTCCAAACAGTACTATCATAAATTAGTCGACGGATGTATAAGCAGTTTACAGAAAATCAAGTCTTTATAGTTACAAAAAAACACCAAGAAACACTCAACATCTGTTTTGCCTGTTTGGGACTCAGGAGTAAGAAAACTTAAAAACGGATTTAGTACCGCTGAAATTATACAACATTTATCGGTAAAACATAATAAAAAAATAGAGCATCAATATATTATCACAGGAATTTATCATAGAAAATCATTATAAACTCCAGTGTAAGGTAGAATGTAAACTAGTCTTATTATTATTAAAGTCTGTAAAGGAGTGGATTATTAAAGTTTTCACTTCTAATAACCTACTTAAAACAATTTTTACAAACCACGCACACCACTATTGTATATGTTACGCTCAAAAACAAAAAGAAATAGCTCACAAAACGTTGTGGTTACTGTAAAACATCAACATCGCAAAATTAGCACAGAAAACCCATATAACAAAACGTATGTGATGTAATATGTCTATAATCCATTGTGGCAATAAAGAACAACCAGGACGAGTATAGAACTATGTTACCATACAATGCACAGTGATTTTTAATATCAGTCCCAGTAGTTTTGAAACTTTTAATGCGTTTTTTATTTCCTTGGTATTGATTTTTTTTGCAAAGTAGTGGATTTTTTAACTTGTGCCATCTATTTGAACTTGAACAGGCTTTAATTTTCTAAGACATCGTTGTTTAAAAAGACAATATTACTTAGAGATTATTATTATTATATATATAGTTTTCTCTAATAATCGGTTTGATAGTGAAATGAACGATTTTTAGACTCTTTCTTGGTAGAGGTAGTAGGAAACACTCAATGGTTTAAATTTGTCGACGTTTCACCCTTTCTGCAAGGTCTTTTTTAAGGGCAGATTAAAGGTAGGAGTCCACTTTTTTAGTTTCATCCAGTAATGATGGCAGTCATAAACTAAAATATAAATCACTGATTTAATATGACACGCGACACAAAAGCTTTAGTTGTTTCCTTAGTACCTTTAACAAAGATTTGAAGAGACCATACGTTAAATATCAAATAAAAGTTATTTTTTTTAGAATCTGAGATTGAGGTGTTTCATTAAGTCACATTTCATATTTTTCTGTACTCCTGTAAAACTAGATAGGTGCTTGTTTTTTTACAAAATAGCTCAATGCGTTGTGGCCATATAGCATACTAGCAACGACACGAATTTTGCTATATGGTCTTTCTATTAATGCCACGACACGAATTTTTTAATGTGGATGTTATACAGTGTCTATAATCCGTTGTTAGCTGTTTTTCGCTCAACGAGCGTTTTTCTTTCTTTGAGCGTAATATATACATAAAAATTATAATCAAATCTATTTATCAATCAATTGATAATCTTAATTTTGATAAGATATTAAATTAATTTTGTTTTATTTTAGTAAAAATGAATTACAATTTTCCACTGTACGTAGAAGAAGGATCAAATTATTATCGGGTGGTTTGTATTACTCTACTGACAGTTTTTAGGGTTTTTTAACGGTAATATAACAATACATTTATATATATATATAAGTAGACACACTGTATATATATATATATATATATATATATATATATATATACAGTGTGTCTACTAAGTTGGACTCATATGGGAAACTTTTTTATTATTAGTTTTAGGAAAAAAAGTTATTCTTTATAAAAAGTTCTGCATTATCTAAAACCTAAAATGCAATTATTAGATATTTCCTATTTTAAGCCGTATACGAAGTTTGTCAGAAAATATCAATCTTACTCAAGAGTAAAGTACCTTTACTTTTTTACAATACAGAAAAATTTTATAAAATAAAGTTATTTAAAATTAAAAGTTATATTCAATTATGCAATTACAGCTATTTAGCATGAAAATTAAGTCAGCTTTGAAATTTACGATTACAAATACTTTATATGTAAAACGTAAATAATCACCAAATCTTAATTTTCATGCTAAATAGCTGTAACTCATATTTAAATATAACTTTTAATTTTAAACAACTTTACTTCATAAAAATTTTTTTGAATTGTGAAAAATAAGGTACTTTACTCCAAATAGATTAATATTTTAACAAACCTCGTATACGGCTAAAATAAGAAATCTTTGATTATTGCATTTTAGGTTTTGATACATGCAGAACTTTTATAAGAATAACTTTTTTGTAAATTAATAATAAAAAGTTTCCCATATGAGTCAACTTAATAGACACACTGTATATATATATATATTAGTATGTGAATGTTAGATCATGAACTTTTCTATTTCTCATCCCCTTCTTAATTCATCTGTCCTTAAAACACACTCCCGTTGTATTTATACATGTATATTAAGTACGTCCATCCCTAATGCTAAAGCAGAAACCTCTCAAGGAGAGGAGAAACAAGAACATTTGTTTGTCCCCTCTTTGTAAGGAATGAAAGACACATGCCTCCATTTTTTCCATTTCTAGCCAATAATTTTTTCTTGCTTGAACAGGAAGTAAAAAACTAAAATATATCGAAATTCTGCTGAAAAAACGCCACTGGGCAAAATCAACCAAACTTTTCAATAGAATAACCTTGTTGTATCATCTGTCGAAATATATTGTGACCAAGTTGCTTAGTGTAAAGTTAACAACAAATTTAGACTCATTTGTCTTGAGATCAATTACAAGATTATTGGTCATGGTTGACTTTTCAATTTGTTTTGTAATTTATCTCAATAATTCATATGATTTGCGACGACTATTATGAAAAGTAGTCGTTTCTCCACTGTACTCTGTCAGTGGAAACGTCAAATTGACGAATGGAATATGAAAACTAATTTGATGAATCTTATTGGCTTACAACTATGTGTAAAGGAAAAAAATATATACTTTTTTTAGCAACCAGAGTTGCCACTAATAATTCATCCACTTTTCAATATGCAGAAATGAGTGCCTATTTATTTTAAAATCTAACGTTTATTTTTGAAGTCGTCGGAAAAATTTCGTGTACAACATGTTTTAAAAAATAGATAATATTGCCTTTTTACAACTTGTTCAAAACACTATTGCTTACATACGTTAATTTTTTATTCTAAAAATGACGCACAATTATTTTAGCAGTTCATAGACATTCACATTATAATCTAACATCTCCAAATATTTTAATTAATTCTAATGGTTTTGAGGAGACCGTCCCTGACGAATCATCTTCCTAAAAAAACTGTTTTTAAATGCTTGTAAATGTGGATAAAACGTTGTACTACTTTTTGTCTTATTTGAGCTGTTTTAAAATAAAAAATATTATAACTTAATTTGTAGTTAACCTTTTACTATCTAGGCATAATGTTCCATATTTATTTTTGAGAGTATGACAAAAAAGTAATTTGTATTTTTGTTCACGACTTTAAGAAAAAAAACCGATCTCAAAGTTAGAAAAAGTTAGAATGCAAAATTTGTAGTTGATGTAGAACTTCAGACAACTCTAGAAGGAAAATAGGGAGAGAATTTCTAATACGTTATTTCAAGCGCTCTCTAGTTTTCGTGCATAGTTTTAGCTCAACCTCATCTACTCAACATTTTGCAATTCGTGTCTGCATTTTTGAGCTAATTTGTGACAGTCTAAATATTTTAAGCTGCGGGTCAAACTTTGACAAATATGTAACATATAGAATAACTTCTTGTAATGTTCCAAAGTTCAAACTTTTTCCTTCTGCGATTGCGAAAATCTTTCTAATTACTTCATGAAGCTTTCACATTTTAGATCAATAAGCTGATGCTCTGTTTATAATTGTAAATAATATTTTTATACTGCGTACAACTTTACACAATTCAATACTATTTTATTAGCATATCCTTTTCACGTCCCTTATTTCTAAACTTAACATAAGCGTGTGCTTTTTTATGACCTTCAACTCGTTTCAGTAGTTTTTTAAAGTCTTTAATTTACAAGTTAAAGCCATTAATAAAACTTCCTTCCCCTAAAGGTTTTAATAGATATCACAACTGTTTTGGCAGTGCCAACAGACGTAAAAGTTGCAACTCTTACTGCTGCATCAAAATCTCCTATTACTTATTTATAAGTAAAAGAACAAAAAGCTCTATTTAAAGAGCGGAAAGACACTTTCTACTGATAAAGTTACTTTAATACCGAAACCTGAATTAATAACCGTTTAAACATCGTTTGTGTGTTCATTAGTATTCAGAAACAAATAAAAAGCTTCGTGCTTAAATATTCACCAAGAAAATCCTTCCTACGTACACGAACTACGTTTTAATTTCATTTACTCTACCTAATTCAACACATACACTTTGAATTAAAGATGATATTTGTTTTGCAAGTTAACTTATTACATTAGTAACTAATGCTTTAATCAACAACCTTTGCTTACGTCAGTAATTCTATTACACTTTTAGTGTTGTTCGCACCGATACTTGAACATAAATGTTTATTATAGTTATGGATGATGAAGTAATTATTAATTACGTATTGCGTAGGTGTATCTAAACTTAATAAATTTCTCTACTTTATATTATTCTGAACACGATATACTTATTAAGAAAGGTTTAGGCATTTAATTACCTTAATTAATAATCAAGTGTGGGCGTTAATAAATAAATCTTTCTGTTGTGACGCTTAACAAGCAGGTATAGAATAATTGCATGTGCTTTGTTCATTATACAAGTGTTTATTCCATACACGGATAAAAATAACAAACTTATTGATTTAAGGTTGTTTGTCTCTCAAAGAACACTGCGAAAGCATTAACGTCAGAAAAGTTATATTTTTAGGGTTAATACTGGGTGTTGAATATTTATTTCATTATTTTTCCGAAAATTGTATATTAACTTTAACAAGATTTTTTCCAGATGTTGTTTTTTTATTTAATTTCACAACAAAACTATTATGAAATCAAAATTCTAGTTTCCTTCAAAGCACAAAGCGAACTTGGTTAATTAAAATGCAAAAAAAAATTAACAACCGAAGTAGCAACTATTGGTTTTCTTTATTTCATTTTTTTTAAATTATACGTTTGGAATAACCAAGAAACTACAAATTCAGAACAAAAGTTCACATTAAAGATGTTATAAAATCAAATTTCTAAAAGGCCACCCAAAAGAAAACGAACTGACTAATACAAATAGGAAAAAAAATACTAGTTAGACCCCCGTTAAGACTAAAGTTAACATGGTTATACAGGAGTGTCACAAACTGAGTAGGATTTATTGATTATGTTTAGTTATTTAATAAGATTTGTTTTCATAGTTTCATGTATTACAATCAATTTCCAAATACGTAGCAATTTCATACCTTAAGGCTGTTTTATCACTCGGGACAATTTCAGATTTCTAGTAGGCGGTTCACTATTTCTATTTCTTGTTACATAAATAGTTATTTGTTGTTTTTTCTGTTTCTAAAACTGTTTAAAATGCACGTCATGTACAAAAAAAATTGACATTAACAATTCAACAATATATTATTTATCTATTAATATTAATCGGCTTCCAAGTCTGGCCTGTTGCGCTCAGAAAAATTTGCCCGCGAGTACATTCATTTCACAATTCTCTAAGAATTTTCAGTATTTATTGTTTACTTAATAATTTTTAAGTATAAATTAAAAAAAAAAGTAGGGTTGTCAGAAAATTATTATCTATGTCGTGCAGGAGTCAAAATTTGGGCTTATAAGGAAAGTTATTTTTCTATTATTTTACGTTTTAATTAAATTAAATACAACGAAAACAAAATAAAAGCTATATGTTGTGCAAAATCAGGAAATCATTTCTAAAAATAAGCGAGATAAATTTACATAAATTTTATAGCTCTATGAAAAAACAACCTTAAATCAAGATTGTGACACATTATTGAAAACAGAAAAAAATTTGATTTTTTTTTCATGATAAAATCCAAGATGAAGAAGATGAAGATCCATTTAAAAAAATAAAGTTAGTAACAGTATCTCAAAAACCGTAAAAGTGGTTACTTTAATGAAAATCACAATAAATTCCTAGACGCAACAAGCAACTTTTGTTTAAGAAATTTTTTTGTAACTTGCACGGTTACGGAAATATTGGACTTTTTTCGAAAACGTAGTTTTTCGTGTATTTCCGGATATCTTCAGAAGTACTTGAAACTTTTGATTTTTTTGCAAAATCTGATTTAGCATAATAAACTGTACATTATTGCCTATTTAACCAAAATTGTATCTCCATTAATAACAAAGATAGCCATGTAATCCTACTCAGTTTGGGACACCCTGTATAGGGCGGTGGAACAAGTGTTACCCCTCTATTAACTTTTTTATTTTTATATCGTAAGAAAAAAGCCTAAACAGGTCCATTTCTATACTAAACTTAGTATATTATGACACAAAGGTTACGAACCTGACATGATCCCTCTTTCATGGGGATGTCACTCCTTCGATTTTTTAAAATGAGAAGGTACATCTTGCGACACTTTATTGAAAACTATTAAAAATTGATTTCAAAAAGGCTTTAGTTTTAAAATTAACGGATTCTGAGTTTTGGGAGATTAACGTATTCTGAGTTATGTGCAGAGTAGTACGACACTATCAATGTTACTGGATTATTGTCAAAAAAGTAAATGAGGAACATTTACAATTTGGAAAGGTATAAATATTGTTTATTTATTTAAAAATAACACACCTTCAACCATCTAATGACAACCAACCGTTAAACCAATAGAATTCATTGAAAAATGCTGGTGTGATATGTGGTGTTAGAGGGCACTACTGTGTAAACTGTCACAAACAATAGATAAAATAAATAATTTTAGAAATCCGTAGTGTGCAGTTATTTTGATGAATTTAAGTATATGGCAACTGTCAATGAGGTGGTGACACCGACTATCTTTTGCTTAGTAATCTTATTTGTACCTTGGCTGCGTATGAAGTAAAAAGTTTGTCGTACTCACGTGTCATGGACTAACATAACGTATTCAAAGATGGACACGTTCTTTGCAAGACATCGAACAGTCAGAAGGTTAATTGTGCGGTTCAAAACAGTCATATTGGCAAACCTCCATCCACATCATATGAACAAATTTCCACCCAGTAACGGATAAACTGCACAAATTCCCATGGGATACTTTCACACATCCTTCCCACAGCCTAAACATTTTCTCCGGAGACATTCACATTTTTGGACCGTTAACAAAGACATTACAAAGCCCTGATTTGAATTGGACAAGAAACGAGAATATTGGACCGGATGCCCAATTGGATCTCTAAAACAGTCTACCATTTTTTTCTAGAATATAATCAACCGTCTCATCACAAACATGTAGAAGTAACTTTTGTAAATGTATCAATATTTTTGGCTTAGTTTTAACCAAATACTTATTACTTTGGCCTAAACGCAACATACTTGCCAGATAACACCAAGTGTGTAACAAGCAAATTTGTTTTGTACCTCTCGATTTAATTAAAGTTCAGGAAAATGTTAAGCGTCACTGGTTTGATAGAAATTTAGCTAATTTGTTCAAGGCAAACAAGTTGTGGTTGGTTAGAATGGGCGTTTTGACGCCATTTTTTGTCGAGTTTGAGTCAATCACCTACTGTTTGATTCTAAAAGGAATAAGTTGCGTTTTTTAAGTAGCAATCATAAGAAAAATTTTATGTTCTACTCATAAATCTGTATGTTTTAGTTCAAGGAATTCTTGCAAGGTAAAATTAAAACTTTCGAACAACTCAGATTCCGCTAACTTTTAAAACACCCCCATGAAGATGGATCATGTCAGGTTCAAAACAGTCTATTTACAATGTTCTTTAAATACTAACCCACCAATAGCAAAGCGGCTGTAAACTATTCAGTCTTCTTTTACATGAACTGTCCAATTAAAACTAAAGAAACAGAAAATCTCTTTGAAATTCTCTACACATTAAAAAGAATTATGTAGCTTAGTTTTTCCAAATTTAATGTTTTGCTTTTAAAACTTATCCTCCAACATACAGCGTACCCAGTACCTTAAAAATATGAGTTAAATCATGTTCAACCAATCATACTCTGGTATATAGTAAATTGTTCTAATAATACTTATTCACATATTCACTAAATATTTTAACAAATGTTTACTATTGAAACATAGTCGTTTGTAGATGACGGCGACGTTGAATTAAAAAGAATTCCTCAAATTTTTTTATACTGATACAGTTTTCCTAAAGTAGATGCAGTGTTGCCCTTCTAGATTGCGATACTAATTCGTTGTCAAAGATGTACTTGTGAACGATTGTCACCGGATATGTCTATTGATTTGACTCCTAAATCATTTACAAAAGAATTTGTTCCAGCGCTCCATGGTCCACGAGTCTCAGTTAGAAAAGCGACAAATACCTAATCTTCTAGATTTTGATATATTCAGTGTTTTTGAATTAATGCATTCTCAGCAACTTTGCCCAATACTCTTGAAAAAGGTAGATATATGATTAAGTTATAGTATGGGCACAAGTCGCCCCATAATAAGTGTTTTTTTTTACCAAGATAGTAAAGATATTTCATTAGTTCTCTTGCTCTCCTTACGACTGATTCCAGAAGGCTCCAAAATTGTGGAGAACCAGGACTTCTTAATTTATTCACTTGACCAACGCAAATACAAGTGTATTCAAGACATAAGCGTCATCCATATTGTAGAGCCACAGAAATTGTCTAACAAGGTTCAAGTTTTTTAAATCAAAACATCTAGCCAATCGTCAAACTTTTACCTACAAGAAGCTTTATATCTAGCTTCATCAATCTTAGAATTAAAAGAAACCTTGATTAAGATTTTTAAAACAACAACATTGTCCCAGTTCCTTTGCTCTGTTGTTATTACCGGAGCTCAATAATTTTAGCATTCTAACAGATCGTTGCATCTTTATAGCCAGTAATTTTCGACATGTTAGAAATATAAGAGCAGATGACACTAACAAGTTGATTAAAATTTTCTACTGATGAAGTAAATACTGGAAAACTTAAGTCTCTGATTTTACGGATACACATTCTTCCATTACGTATAGGTAAAGTTACAATTTCCCACTGGCCGTCAGAAAACTTGTTGTTGCTAATTTTTCTTTATTGTTATTCTAACTTAACTGTCATGCAGGCGTCGTCCCAAGTAACAATAAAATAAATAATATTTTTGGAACTGCCAGGCATCATGAGTTTATACCTTTTCTAGTCAGTTTAGTAGTAGTTGTAGTTCGGTCATTTCCTTTCCATAACCTTTTAATTGACCTTGGGCTATTGGAGCTCCTTATAACTCCAATTCATCTTTGATACTAGTCGTATTTTGATTTAAAAAAAGTTTGCATTTTTCTGGATTAATTTCTAATTCTAATAGATTAGCCTTATTTTTTAATTTCGGATTGCAACCTATCAACAATTGGCTGAATGACAAAAATAAATCTCATTGGACCATGTTAGTCTCTCTGTTAGCATCCTATTGTTGATTCAATAGTATTTTTCTTATGTTATTAATTCTTATAATAAAATAATAATTTTTACTTTCTTAAGAATAATGAAGCGTAGCGAATTATTTATACTTACCTAAATATAATCTCGATTATGTTTTAAAATATTTGAAATTTACTAATATGTAGATACAAATATCTAATTAATAATATTTCAAAAAAATTTAGATGGACTTTTTTTTCAAAAAGCAGAATTTTAGTTTATTGGATTTTTTTTCGGTGGTTTTATTGTTTTTACTTCACATCCTATAAAATGAGATGGAAAGTTATGCGGCGAAAATGTTAACACCATTTATTTTTTCTGATAAATTAGAGTTAGTACTGAATGAAAAAAATGTGTCCGATGGCTGGCCGGCCGGCCTTCCGTATGTACTTACACACAAGATATCAGGAAAACCGCCAGTGCAGATTTTTACAAAACTTTGCATATTGATCTAATTTATAATAGTGCAGATCTGATTAGATTTTGGGAATAATTTATCGAGTTAGAATGGCCGTTAACTTAAATAATTTTTTGAAATCTTGAATATTTTCAAAAATATTTATTTTCCACCTTTTTTTTTTAAATAAAAGTTGTTTATAATTTTAAAATATACAATTTTTGTTTATACCATCTTTTGATGGCTCTTCATCATCATCATCATCACTCAGCTATAGTAGTCCACTGCTGAACATAAGCCTCTTGTTTATTTTGCCACTCTGCTCTATCTTGAGCCATTTGTATCCAATTACCACAGATTCTTTTGATGTCATCGGTCCATCGTGTGGGGGCGCCCTCTACTACGATAAGCTTCGTGCCTCGGACGCCACTCCAATAGTTTTTTAGACCATCTTCCGTCCGTTCTTATAGTTGTTATTTTTTCGATTACATCTATAACACCTGTTCTTTGGCGAATAATCTCATTTGGTATTCGGTCTCTGAGGGAAATACCCAGAATAGCCCTCTCCATCGCCCGTTGGGTGACACGCAGTTTCTTTGCTGACTTTTTGTAAGCGTCAATGTTTCGGCTCCGTATGTCATCACTGGTAATACGCACTGATTGTATACTTTTCGTTTTAGACTGATGGGAATATCCGACTTGAAAACATACTTTAATCTTCCAAAGATGCCCACCCCAAGCCTACTCTCCGAGAAGTTCGCACGTCTGGTTGTCCCGTCCTATTCGGATCTCATGACCCAAATATTTGTAGGTGGTGACCTGTTCAATAGATTTGCTTCCAATAGTTATGTTTTCACTGGGGACTAGGTTTGTCATGACTTGCGTCTTAGCAAAGTTAATTCTTAGGCCAACTTCCCTTGAAGCATTGTATAATTTTTCCAACATCATGGACGCTTGATCTATACGGTCGGTGATAAGGACGATATCGTCTGCAAATCTTAAGTTATTTAATCTTTCACCGTCTATATTTAGGCCCATTTCCCCAATCGATTTTCTTACAGGCATGTTCGAGCAGTGTGGTGAACAGCTTTGGAGAGAGGGTATCTCCTTGACGTACACCTTGTTCTATTCGGAATGTTCTTGTGTTTTTATGTAGTCTTACACACGCCGTTGCTTTCATATATACCCTTAATCAGTGCAATGTACCTGTAATCAATTCTGCAGTCTGTTAATGATTTGAGCATATGTTGTTGGCTGGTTGAGTCAAAAGCTTTTTCATAGTCTACGAAAACAAGGATGAGAGGTTTATTATATTCTGTTGATTTTTCTATAAGGGTCTTGATTGTATGTAAATGGTCATTCGTACCGTACCCTGCTCTAAATCCTGCCTGTTCTTTCGGCTGGTAAAATCTAATTTTGGAGTTAGGCGTTTAGCAATGATCTTCATAAATAGTTTATACAAGTGGGATAGGAGACTAATGGGTCTGTAATTTGCTAGATTACCAATGTTCCCTTCTTGTGCATTATTACTATAGTGGCGTTGTTCCACTTTGAAGGTGTTACTCCTTGATGTAGACATTCATTAAATAATTTACATAGGGCTTTAATAACTATGTGTCCACCTTCCTTTACTGCCTCTATAACAATTTCTGTCTTCTCCTGGTGACTTATTATTCTTCATCTCAGACACCGCCTTTCTTACTTCACAGTAGGTTATGTCTGGTACATCTTCAGAGCCCTGGTTCAGTATTCTTGGGATAGGTACCTCTTCTTCATCTGGTTTTCTATAAAGTTCTTCATAGAAGTCTTCGACAATTTTACAATTTCATCCTTGTTGGTAGTCACTTGCCCTGCCTTATTTTCTAGTTTGCAGATGTTGTGTTTTCCCACTTTTAAATTTCTACGTAAAACTTTAAGACTCTTGTTGTTTTCAATCACTGTATTTATTTTTCTGTATTAAATTTTCTGGTATCTTTTCTTATAGCCTTTGATATTTCTTTATTTAGTTGTCTTAGTTCCTCGTTGTTTGTGGTGTATTTGTTCTGTAGTTCTCTTCTTTTCGTTAGTAGCTGTTTTGTGCCTCTAGACAGTTTTTCTTCTTTTTCTTCTCTTTGGTTCATATCTTTTACGTGTCTCTTGCAATGCTGTACATATTTTTTCATTTAAGTTCTCAACGTCGGTTCCCAGATTTTCAATACCTTCTAAGTCATTTTTAGAGCTTCTCTGTATTCATCGGAGTTATCTATGGGATTCCATCCTAGGTTTCGTACTTTCGATATCAGCTTAGATCTTTCTCTCTTTATATTGATTTCTATTATTGCTCTTACCATTCTGTGATCACTACCAATTGAGATACTATTAAGAACCTGGACGTCATGCACTATATGCTTGTTATCCGAGACGATGTAATCTATCTCGTTCTTGGTAGTACCGTCTGGGCTTGCCCAAGTCCATTTTCTATTTGGCTTTTCTTGAAAAGGAGTTCATCGCAAATAGATTGTGCTGCAGTAAGTAGTCTAAAAGCATAGTACCTCTATCGTTTTTGTTACCGAATCCAAACGACCCCATCGTTGTTTCGTTGTCGTCTGCCTTATGTCCTAATTTGGCATTGAAATCTCCGATAATAAAAGTAAAGTGCGTGCGAACCTTTTCTATTGCTTTGGTGATGTCTTCATAAAAGTTCTCTATTTCGTCTTCACTATGCGTGGATGTTGGAGCGTAGACTTGTATTATTTTAAGACTGTATCGTTCATTCAGTTTTAGTACCATAAATGCAACTCTCAGGCTAACATATTCAAACTGCACTATGCTATCTTGTGAACTAAAAAGCCTAAGCCTCCTTCCGACATATTTTCATCGCCTTTGTAGTACAGCACATTTCCAGACTGCAGTGTCATCTCTGCTTCACCTTTTCTTCTTATCTCGCACAGGCCTAGAATATCCCACTTTATATGAGAAAGTTCATTTTCTAGTTCTAGTATTTTCTGATCCGATCCAAGTGTTCTAGTATTGTAAGTGGCTATTAGCAATTTTCGTCTACTGTGGTAGCCTGATCTACCTGGGGATTCTTCGCACCCTCTGCATTCTGTCTTGTCCGATTGCTACCGTAACCGGGGATCATCATGCTGCCGGATACTGAGGGCCGTGGTAAAGTTTGTGACATCATTTATACGAGGTTTTTAGCCTTTTCCTATCACGCTGGCCAGACGGGTTGATAGGGGTAAGGAATATTTAAAGCAAATGGTATAGGATTGGTAAGGAGCTGGGGTAAGACAATGGTTTCCCCGTATGGTATTGGGAGATAAACCAAGGCTAGCGTCTGGCAGGGGTGCATCCCTGAAGTAGATCTGTTATCTGTCGGGTTCACAGATAAGTATCTACTGGCCACCAAATAGCTCTAATGAACTTAAAATGTATAAAAGGTGTCGTATATTAACTTGCATGATATCTCTAATACCGATGAGGATAAACCAATACAATCATTATTAGAATGTACAATTATTTCTTCACAAGAGGTTAATCGTAAATCAATTTCTAATAAAACGACCAAAATAAACTTTCGTACGTTGAAGCTACAACAAAAAAAATCTCTAATAAACTAATAAACATTAACAGCAATTTACACGACAGTGATCACATTAATCACGCACTAAAAATCATACTCCTAAAGAGCAAAGAAACATATCAACAACTATTCTAGGTAATCTAACTAGTTCTGACTGTAAACTGTCTACGATTGAGAGCAGGAGGACTGTTATTGTGTTCCGATTAACACTATCCACGACACCAGATTTAGTAAAAAATCATCTTCAAAAACATAATGTAGAACCTTTAAACATCAAAAAATTAGACATACAATCCAAAGATATAGTTGCCTTCAAAATTATTGTTAATTCTTTATGTTTACCGCAAATTAATAGGGCAGAGATCTGGCCTAAATACACCATTATACGGCTCTTCTAGGATATATGTTGCTATCGCAACGAACCCAAAACCATCAAGAGTAAATCTTTTAAAGTTCTGCATCTCGATATACAATAAGTAATGAATAAACTTTCCAAACTCGAAATACTTGTAAAGGAATACGTACGTAGCTTAATGTGTCTAACGGAGACTTGGGCAAAAATCATAATGTAAATCTCCTTAATATTAGTGAGTATGATCTTATTATGTTCGATCTAAAGCGGGACACGGGTGTACTGCAATTCTGATTAAACAGAGAATCCTTGTTGTAATGTATTAAACACGTCGAAATTACTTAACAACTTTTATTTATTACTGAATACATCTTATCTTACAGCTTACGTGCTTACTTAAACGAGACCACACCCAAGATACAGTACTTCCAAAAAATACCTTCTTATACATTGTTATTAATGCCCGTTTACACTATTAGGCACCGTTTACACTACACTACATCCCCAATTTAAAGGTTTTTAAAATTAAAAAAATAGAATAATACATTCTTAACTTATTTTACTTACAAATTTAATCTCTGTGGTGGTTGAATAACTGACGTGGTCTATCCTGCTATACATTCAGACAATCTTGTTTCTATCACATTTTCAATTTTTCTTAGAAACATTATAGTCGTTTTCATTATCTTTAACTTTTATATCTACTTATTCAAGATCACAAGAATTATCTTTCCCACGAGATTCTAACGCTTTACTTGCATCTGTAACATTATTACTCGGTATATAAATTTCCGTTCTCCCAATTTCTAACTTATCATTAACACTAGCTACACTCATTTTAGAAGCATCAAAGTTTTCGTTAATGTTAATCTTTGCCTCATACTTTAATAATTGGTCTTTATGTCTTTTCCAACTTACACCTAATGATGGAATATGACAATTATAAATGTTTTTACCAACTAACTATTCGTAATCTCTTTAAAATCCAACCTGGTTTATTTGCATGTCTATAATCTCTAGCATTACACCCTTATCTCCTTCACATAATTCTATTTTTCTATTCCTCTAAAATTTTTTCTTGTTTGTGAATAGCTATCTTTATATTTGGGTTTTAATGTATCCAATCTATTCCTCAATTCCCTATTAAACATTAATTTCGCTGGTGTTTCACCAGTCGTACAATGACTCGTCGTTCTATATTCAAATAAATATCTACTTATTAATGTCTGTGTAGTTGCTGTATAATTTTTTGTATCCATTAATGATTTTGTTAATGCTTTTTTAAATGATTTTACCACGTTCTCTGCCGCTCCATTACTTGAAGGGTGATACGGTGGTGAGAATATATGATTTATGCTATTGATACCACAAAACTTTTGAAATTCTGCAGATGTAAAAGCCGTACCATTATCACTAACTAAATTAACAGGTATCCCGAACCTTGAAAATATTTCTCTGAATTTTTCAATTGTTTGTTTCGAATCTGTTGATGTGACTTCTACTACCTCAGGCCATTTACTATAAGCATCCATTAATACTAAGTAAATTTTACCCTTAAATGGTCCTAAATGATCTACATGAACTCTTTCAAAAACTTTATTCGCTTGAGGCCATTTTTGCAAACTACTTTTTTCTGGATTGTCACTATTTTCCCTGCACACGCTACAATTTTTCCCTACATTTTCTATTTCCTCGTCAAGCTTTGGCCACCAAAAATATGATCTTGCCCTACTTTTCATTTTTGCTATCCCTAAATGTGAATTATGCAACTCATTTAACAATGCTTTTCTTAGTTTAACCGGTACTACTACTCGGTAACCCCACATTAAAATTCCCTGTTCTAATGTTAACTCATCACGTCTTCTAAAATATGGTTTATTTACCTCATTTTCTGTATAATTTTCCCATCCATTCCGTACTAGGTCAATTATCGTACTAATCTCTAAATCTACTCGCGATTCTAATCTAACTTTCTTTGCGTCTATTGGCATCGCCTCTTCTATAAAATTTAAATAAGTGTAATTGTCATCTTCAACTAAATCAATTTCGCGTTTATTATTTGGTAATCGCGACAGTGCATCTGCCGTTTCGTTATTTTTACCTTTTATATATTTGATTGTGTAATTAAAACTAGATAAAAAAATGCCCATCTCTGCAACCTACCCGCTGCCATAGGTGGTACACCCCTTTATCACCTAACAAAGCTAGTAGTGGTTTGTGATCGGTCACTAGCTCAAAATGTCTCCCCATTAAATATTGCGAGAATTTTTTTACACCATAATAAATTGCCAATGCTTCTTTGTCTACCATTGAATAGTTCTTTTCTGCTTTAGATAAAATACGCGACACGAACCCTATTGGACGTTCATTGCCTTCTGTATTTACATGACTTAATACCGATCCAATTCCTTTCTGTGACGCATTGCACGTTAACCTAAGTGGTGTGTTACTGTCGAAATGAGCTAATACCTCGTCTGACGCAATTGCTCTTTTTGCCCTATTAAAAGATTGCTCACATTCTTTTGTCCAAACGAATTCTTTATTTTTCTTTAACACATCGTATAAAGGTTTTAATATCATTGCTAACCCTTTTATAAATTGACCGTAGTAATTCATCATTCCTACAAAACTTTTAATTTCTTAAAACATTGCTTGGTCGCATTGCATTTAAAATTGCTTGTACCTTCTCCTCATCCTTTCTTAAGCCCTTAACTGATATAATATATCCTAAATACTTTACTTCACTTTTGAAAAATTGACATTTTTCTTTTCTTTTCGTTAAACCAGCTGCTTGTAACAATTTAAAAACCGTTTTTAAATTTTCAATATGTTCATTTAAATCTTGGCCCTCTAGAATATCATCTAAAAAACTTATTGTACCCTTAGCACCTTGCAATATTTTTTCTATCGTTCTTTGAAATAGCATACATGCCGGTTTCACTCCAAAAGGTAATCTTTTCACTGCATAGATACCTTTATGGGTACTCCAGGCTAAACGTTTACCTGTTTCTTCATCTACCCTTAATTGATTGTACGCTTGGCTTAAATCTAACTTTGTGAAACACGTTCCCCCTTGCAATACCGCAAACAATTCCTCGATACGGGGTATAGGATAATTTACATCCTTCAATTGCTTATTGACGGTTACTCTATAATCCGCGCATAATCTAACAGTTCCATCTTTTTTGATAACGGGAACTAAAGGTGTTCCCCATTCACTGCTATCAACTTTAGTAATGACATCTAATCGCTCTAACCTATCAAGTTCATTTTCAACCGCTTCCTTAAATGCAAAAGGTATAATTCGTGGCTTATGAAATACAGGATTACTATTATCTTTCATTTCTAACCTAATCTCCTCATATCTATAACATCCTAATCCTTCATTAAATACTTGACTAAAATCTTTAATCAATTCTAACCTAACATGTTCCTGATCCTTCTCTACTAACTGGTTTACAGTTTTTTCATTATAATGTTTTAATATTTCTAATTTGGTAATCCAATCCCTACCCATTAAAGGAGGACCTTTGGAATTTACCACTATTAATTCCAAAATTTCTTTTCGACCATTAAATTCTACTTCTACACGTAACTGTCCATTTGGTAACATTTTTGATTGATCATAACATTTTAAAATTGTGCTACAGTCTTCCAATTTACTGTTTATAAAATACTTATCATATAAATCTTTTGAAATGATGCAAACTCCTGACCCAGTGTCAATTTCCATATTTAATTTAATGTTATTAACCCTTACTGTAACTAAAAATGGGTCACTAATTTTATAACAACTAATAACATTATACAGATTTGCATATTGTTCAGCTTGTTCCTCTACTACATTTTCAAATTCATCAAATTGTTCATGTATAACATTTACACCAACAGGCCGTTTATTTTGTGAAAACAAACTTTAGCTAAATGTCCCGTTTTATTACAAATGTTACACTTGAACGTCTTCAATTTACAGTTCTAAAATTATGATTCTTTTCACCACATGTAAAACATTTTTCATTGCATACCTCCCTTCTGCTGGCTTCCGAACTTTCGATTTCCTTGCAATTTCCTTCTTCTCATATGACTGCTTTCGTGGAACTTTTTCCATTTGTACATTTACCACTTTGTTCACCTGATGTTCACTTTGCAACAGCAAACTCTCTTTCTTTAATGCCAAGTCCACGTATTCCTTCAGTTGTTTACCATGGTCTTCTTCACATAATCTATCTAAAACCAAACCTCTTTTCATACCTGTGATAAATGTGTCACTTAAAATAGCTTCCAAGTTGCTTCCAAATTTGCAATCCATCGCTGCCCTTTTAATTTAAATAAACCAATCATTTACTGATTCTTGCAGTCCTTGACGGCAATTATAAAATTCAATCCGTTTTCTGAATACAGATACAGCAGGTGCAAATTGTTTACATAAAATTGTACTTAATTCTTGAAAAGTTTTGTCCCTTGGTAATATGGGATCACATACATCCTTTAAAATTTTGTAACCTGCCTGGCCAATTAATGTTATTAAAATTGGAACTTTTCTTTCTTCCGGTACCATATTTGAATTAAAATACTCTTCTAGCCGTTAACGTAAATGTTCCAATCGCAGCCTACTACAAATTCTTCTAATCTACCGATTGTTCCGTAAATTTTTGTAGACGACACGTGTGTTTCATTCTCACTATTCGGCATTGTCGTGGAACTTCTAATCAATTTTCCATCCAATTTGGGGCAAACACACCCACCCCACCCCCCACAAAACAAAAAAATTATGTAGAACAAAACCAGCTGCTACTCACCACAAATACTTAACAAACAATAACAAAAAATAAGTGTAAAGAATAACTAATTATTTCATTTTGAAATTAAATAAAGGTTCGAACATCGTAACCAATTCCAGCCACGTGCAAGAACCATTACGGAATGACAATCGGAAACGGAAAATTATTTTATGTGATACCAACATAAAAGTGATATGGAAATATTTAAAATTGAAAAATAGCAAGTATGCAACCAAAAGGCATGCAAGAGGGACATTAGTCTAGGATGTTTTTAATAAATTGAAAATTAGAGAAATCAAGATGAACATTAAGCAACTTTTTATCTAAAATAAATTGTTTAGTAATATAAACTTTTTCTAAATTTAAAATGATTTGGTTATTGTTTAAGACATGTAGCAAGTTAGTATTGGAGAAAGGTTTGTAACAGTGGTTGGTTTCAAGAAAATGAAGAGCAAAATTCGATTTGTTAGCTCGATTAAGTCTGATGGAATCAATATGTTCTTTGAATCTAATGGTAAAAGATCTTTTAGTGGAACCTACATAACTGAGGGCGCAAGTATCACAAGAAAGTTTATATATGCCTTTGTTAGATAATAAGATAGATTTATCGGTGTTATTTTAATGAAGTTAATAGTATTACAAGTGCGAAAAGCTAAATTGATATTGTATTTTTTGTAGAGAGATTTGAAACAATTACTCATGTTATTGAAATAAGTTATGGAAGTGAATTTCGGATCAGAATTGTCTTTGATGTGTAAGGTTGTAGATAATTCTAAACGTTTTTTCTTTATAATTTGTAAAATAAGTTGATCATTATAGCCATTGTTCAATGCGATAAATCTAATGAAATTAAGTTCAGACAAAAATTATTATAGTTAAGAGGAATAGTCAAAAGTCTGTGAATTAAAGAATGGAAGGTAGATAACTTGTGGGCCCAAGGGTGATTAGATTTATAATGTATAATAGTGTCCACAAAAGTAGGTTTCCTGTAAATCTGATAAGAAGGGATGCCTTTATCTAAAGTTATCATTAAGTCCAGGAATGGTAGTTTATTGTTAACTGATGATTCAAGAGTAAATTGAATTTCAACATTAAATGAATTAAAAATTCTTTTAAGAAATAGCTTTCTTCTACGGAACCATTAAAAATAATGAAAATGTCATCTACATATCTTTTATAAAATAGAATTTTATTAATTAAAAGATTGTCACTCTCAAGTATTGTGTTTTCCAAGTTATTCATGAAGATATCAGCCAGTAAAGGACTAAGATTAGAACCCATAGCTAAACCAGAAGTTTGAGAAAAAATTTTATTATTAAATTTAAAAAAGTTTTGTTTAAGACAAATAACTAATAGATCATACAAAAAAACAGCTTCAACATTGTTAAGGTTAGAATTAAAAATGTGATTTTTATGATAACAAGTAGCTGATCAGTTGGAACAGAAGGAAAAGGTTAGTTACATCTAAAGAAAGTAATCTGGCATTAACAGGGAATGGTTCATTTTTCTTAATTTCTTTGATTAATTCTAGGGAATTTTTAATAGAGTGTTTAAATTGAAAGTTAAGATTGGACTTGAATGTAGTATTCAACCATCTTGTTAAATTACTCGTGATACTATTTCTGAAATTAACAATCGGTCTGACAGGTAAAGTAGAAGTTAAAATGTTAAAATTATTAAAATCTTTAATTTTATGAATTTTGGGTAATGTGTAAAGCTTAGGAATAGTAAAACCTGTAGGTATTAATCTTTTAGCATTTATAAACTTAGTTGGAGTATTTAAGAATAATTTATTCAAGTCTTTCTTAATCTTGTCAGATTCATCTCTTTGAATAACTTGGAATTTTTTCGGAATTGAGGAAAATATTGGAAATATTTATATAATCTTGGTTCTTTAAAATTACTAGACAATTACCTTTGTCAGATTTAGTTAAGGTTAAATTATTATCACTGCAAATTTTCTAATTTCAAAAAAAAATTTATATTCTGTTGAGTTTCTTGTAGAGCAATTGAAGTTTTTAAGTTTGAAAAACATTTTAGACAAAAGGTTTTTAAAAAATTATATCATTGTCAAGATGGGGAAATTTATCTAAACAATTTAAAGATTCAGCTAAATTGAGGTAAAACTCATTATTATTCAATTTTTTATGAGGTATAAATTTTAAACATTTGTCTAAGTAATCTAATTGAGTTTTATTGAAAACCACATTCGAGAGATTCAAGCATCTTTTAAAATTGAAAGAAGACACTGTGTCATTAGGTATCGACTGTGAGAATATTTTGTGAAAATCAATATCAAAAAAGTTTTGTATTTCAACGTTCGAGCTAGCAATGTGATTAGTAATAAGAGTATCATTGTTAGTAACCGAAGGTTGGTGAATGGCAGCTGGTTGAGCCTTTACAAAATTGTTGTCACTTCTTAAAAATTGTCATAAAAATTAAAATTGTTAGTAGTCATAACTGTGGTAATGGGTTCAGAATCAAGAACTGTTACCTTATTGTAATTAAGTACATTATTTTGATTACAAATATTAGATAACGAAGAATTAGAATGTCTATTAGATGGGTTGTGACAAGTCTTAAATTTTTATAATTGTGATGAAAATTGTTGTTCAAAGATTTATGTAAAGTTTAGTAGAAAACGATGACAAGTTAATATTATTGAAATTGACTTTTTCGCACGAAATATAATCAAGTTAAGTTTTTTTAAAAGTTTACGTTTATAATTGACACATTTGTTGAAGACTGAAGTGTAAGTTCTACATAAAAAATTATCAAACACATGTTCGGGCAAAATTTTTGCTAACCATAAATGTAACACATATAATTCGTTTTCTGCATAAGAAATAATAGAATAATTTTGATTGATATGGTAGCGTAAGATTTTCGTTTAGCGTTCAAAATAATGTTAAATATTGATATATCCTTACAATTTTTATAGGTGTATAAGTTGATGCATTTTGGGAACACATTCTTGATTTTGCATTCATTTAAGAACCAGTTTTTTTTTTTTTGATAGATGTTTTTCCTCCTCCATAATAAATAATAAACCACTTCATTTGGATCGGTCATCCATATGTGGTTTTCAATAAAACTCAATTAGATTACTTAGACAAATGTTTAAAATTTATACCTCATAAAAAATTGAATAATAATAGTTTTACCTCAATTTAGCTGAATCTTTAAATTGTTTAGATAAATTTCCCCATCTTGACAATGATATAATTTTAAAAACCTTTTGTCTAAATGTTTTTTCAAACTTAAAAACTTCAATTGCTCTACAAGAAACTCAACAGAACATAAATTTTTTTGGAAATTAGAAAAATTTGCAGTGATAATAATTTAATCTTAACTAAATCTGACAAAGGTAATTGTCTAGTAATTTTAAAGAACCAAGATTATATAAATATTTCCAATATTTTCCTCAATTCGAAAAATTCCAAGTTATTCAAAGAGATGAATCTGACAAGATTAAGAAAGACTTGAATAAATTATTCTTAAATACTCAACAAAGTTTATAAATGCTAAAAGATTAATACCTACAGGTTTTACTATTCCTAAGCTTTGACATTACCCAAAATTCATAAAATTAAAGATTTTAATAATTTTAACATTTTAACTTCTACTTTACCTGTCAGACCGATTGTTAATTTCAGAAATAGTATCACGAGTAATTTAACAAGATGGTTTGAATACTACATTCAAGTCCAATCTTAACTTTCAATTTAAACACTCTATTAAAAATTCCCTAGAATTAATCAAAGAAATTAAGAAAAATGAACCATTCCCTGTTAATGCCAGATTACTTTCTTTAGATGTAACTAACCTTTTCCTTCTGTTCCAACTGATCAGCTACTTGTTATCATAAAAATCACATTTTTTAATTCTAACCTTAACAATGTTGAAGCTGTTTTTTGTATGATCTATTAGTTATTTGTCTTAAACAAAACTTTTTTAAATTTAATAATAAAATTTTTTCTCAAACTTCTGGTTTAGCTATGGGTTCTAATCTTAGTCCTTTACTGGCTGATATCTTCATGAATAACTTGGAAAACACAATACTTGAGAGTGACAATCTTTTAATTAATAAAATTCTATTTTATAAAGATATGTAGATGACATTTTCATTATTTTAATGGTTCCAGCAGAAAGCTATTTCTTAAAAGAATTTTTTAATTCATTTAATGTTGAAATTCAATTTACTCTTGAATCATCAGTTAACAATAAACTACCATTCCTGGACTTAATGATAACTTTAGATAAAGGCATCCCTTCTTATCAGATTTTACAGGAAACCTACTTTTGTGGACACTATTATACATTATAAATCTAATCACCCTTGGGCCCACAAGTTATCTACCTTCCATTCTTTAATTCACAGACTTTTGACTATTCCTCTTAACTATAATAATTTTTTTGTCTGAACTTAATTTCATTAGATTTATCGCATTGAACAATGGCTATAATGATCAACTTATTTTACAAATTATAAAGAAAAAATGTTTAGAATTATCTACAACCTTACACATCAAAGACAATTCTGATCCGAAATTCACTTCCATAACTTATTTCAATAACATGAGTAATTGTTTCAAATCTCTCTACAAAAATACAATATCAATTTAGCTTTTCGCACTTGTAATCCTATTAACTTCATTAAAAATAACACCGATAAATCTATCTTATTATCTAACAAAGGCATATATAAACTTTCTTGTGATACTTGCGCCCTCAGTTATGTAGGTTCCACTAAAAGATCTTTTACCATTAGATTCAAAGAACATATTGATTCCATCAGACTTAATCGAGCTAACAAATCGAATTTTGCTCTTCATTTTCTTGAAACCAACCACTGTTACAAACCTTTCTCCAATACTAACTTGCTACATGTCTTTAACAATAACCAAATCATTTTAAATTTAGAAAAAGTTTATATTACTAAACAATTTATTTTAGATAAAAAGTTGCTTAATGTTCATCTTGATTTCTCTAATTTTCAATTTATTAAAAACATCCTAGACTAATGTCCCTCTTGCATGCCTTTTTGGTTGCATACTTGCTATTTTTCAATTTTAAATATTTCCATATCACTTTTATGTTGGTATCACATAAAATAATTTTCCGTTTCCGATTGTCATTCCGTATTGGTTCTTGCACGTGGCTGGAATTGGTTACGATGTTCGAACCTTTATTTAATTTCAAAATGAAATAATTAGTTATTCTTTACACTTATTTTTGTTATTGTTTGTTAAGTATTTGTGGTGAGTAGCAGCTGGTTTTGTTCTACATAATTTTCAACCTGTTTTATATTTTAGATTTAAGACTAATAATTTTTGAAAATGATACTAATTTAGTATCGAAACCATGGTCAAATTTATATAATCAATAAATCAATGTTATAAGGAAGGTGCACTTCATTTCATCTTTGACAAATAATAACAAAGCCCCGACAAGAATTACGATTAATAAACACGAAAAACCTCTGTATCATCAATAGATTATCTTGCAACCAATTTACCAATAAATACGTAAACATATATAATTATTAATTCTACCATATCGGATCACTTTGATAATATGCTAATTTACAATTCCAATTTTGCCGTAACCTGAAACCCGCCCTCATTGTATTATTTAAAAAGAGATTAATTAACTGACAATTTACGAACTTTCAAAGAATCACTATCACTAAAAGATTAGAAACAAATTCTGGATCTCAACACAAATAAAGCTTTCGACTTTTTCCTTTCAACAATTTTAGATACTTTCAACTTTCCTTGCCCTGTTGTACTTTGAACAAAACAAGCAAACAACAAAAAACATACCAACTGAATTTTCCAAGAAATAAACAAAAACGCCAAGGAACTAAGAGACTTTCGCTCTATAGTGCAATATTAAGACTGAAAATATATGTAACCAATACAAAAATATGAAGAAAAAAACACAAAATTAATATAAACTGCAAAAATAACTTATTATCATAAGATTATAGATAAATCTCACTGCAAACCTAGAGCATTTTGAAAGATAATTAGCGAAAACTCCAATACAACTAAAAATATTAAAGATATTGTTCTTCAGGTCAATGATCTTGAAACAGAATCCAAAACAGAAGTTGTAAACACATTTGTGCACTATTTTTTAAATATAATTAATGAACTACCAAATAATTGGGTCATGTCGATGTGAAAGATTATACTACCTGTACCCGAAGAACACGTATACGTCTAAAAAATATATAATTAATGTCACTATGATCGTCTATAGATGGTCACAATTGCCTGATTGTGCGATGTCATTTCAACATCGCAATGTCCCCGTGATTAACGTCTATATTGCATCCGATTTAGATAAAATTAAAATATACTTTAGTAGACGTCTAAAACACATTCATTTTTTTACCTGAATAAAACGTCTAATTTCGATTACAGTTTTACCTGCTTGATTAGATTACAAATAGACGTCTATATCTGTATACACTTATAAAGTATAAAAAATCAATTTGTGATCACTTTTAATAGAAGTCATAAATTAATAATTTTTTTGACTCTATAAAACATAAGAAATATATTTCAATTTGATATCACTATGTAGATTAAATTTAGACATCAATGTATTTAATAAGTTAATATGCATGTTATTAAACAAAAGTTATACGGACTTAAGTTAAATGATTTACAGAACAAACTAAAATCAAATATTACACAAAAATATCATTTATTACATTAAAGTACAAAACAAGTGTAAAATTTAAAGCAACTTAAACAAACGTTAGTAACAACATAACAGAAATGAAACTAAACATTAATATACCATTCATAAGACAAATAAAAAATATATTACGTACATTATTGAATTACATTGTATTTTTAACTATTTATTTTCTTTTCTTCTTTTTTACCATAATTGTATCTCTGATTAGAAAGGCGGAACCAATCCGGGTGCTTTTCTAATATTAAGCATGTTTAGATCGTCTGGTTTGAAGTAAACACTGCAGCTATAATTAAAAACAATTATTTGACCTATCAAACTTATTAGCATTAAGCATTTTTTCAAGCAAATGTTAGGAATGCACTAAACAAGGTTAAAACAAATAATTCGCTCTAGAGCTGTTACGTGTGATGTCATTTTTATAACGCATTGATGTAACTATAAATACCTTACCTCACGTGCCTGAACAAAATCTCCGAAATTTAGTTGATTTACAAAGCCGTTCTTAGCTTGGTAATAAGGTTACCTACCTAAGCTCAAAAAATGATTAATATCTATGCAATTCTAAATAAGAACGCGGTTTTTGTGACCAGATTTAGAAGTTAGATGAGTTTATGCTTCATAATCATAAATCGCCAACCAAAAACAAAAATCCATCGAAAGCGCAAGTAGTTGTGCAAGTAATTTTTAATGAGTTTGGAAAATTAATACAAAAAACTTACCTTTAAAACAAAGACACAAACAGCACACTCAATCAATGACCACAGTAAACCGTTGAATGATTCAACAAGATTCTAAATTAAAAAGCACGTATATAGACAAAACAAACACAGGCGACTCAACTAATTTGCGTAGGATTTCTTCACACGTTTGCAAAACAAGCAAGTTATCGCAGTTAATATTTGTTAATATTTTTAATTACTGCTTTATTAGCGTTCACGTGTACTTTACTAAAGGAATCATTTGGGTTACCTCAAACTTTCAAAGACACGGCAAATTTTTTATAATCCATTAAACAATTACAGCCTTTTATTTCATTTTACAATTAGCCGTATGTAAATTGAAGTTTTCTAAATATAATTGAAACAGAAAACATAAATAAAAGTGTAAGGCAACATACAATCAACTTTGTTTCTAAAATGTTTATTGTTTGCAAAATTGTTACTATCTAAACCTTATCTTAACCTTATTTTGACTAAAATTCAAATTACATCTAAATTATAAATCAATTAGACCATTTTCTTGTAGGTAAATCATTATGTATACAATACATCACATTTTTGATGTATAACATACATCTATATTAAATCTAATACCGAACATCATATTTCCTGCGTCTAACATACATCTTTATTATATCTATCTTACCCAAATCTAAATAACATCATTTAATTTACATCTTTTATATTTAATTTTTTTCCATAGACGAGTTTAGATGTTTTTCTGACATCTTTTAAATGCGATTTAGACCAATTTGTGTTGTTCGGGTAATAGACCATCTAACACATTATTTGTTATCCAGTAACTAAAGAAGAACTTGGAGAAGTCGTATACACATTAAAAACCAAGATACCAGAGGATTCGACAAAGCATCACTCCGAGTATTGAGATACATTTTTCCAGAAATCAAAAATGTTCTTACGTTCATCGTGAACTCTTCTTTAAAAAAAGGTGTATTTCCTGACACACTTAAGCTCACATCAATAACTCCAATATATAAAAGCAGCGATCCTAAGAACCCAGCAAACTATCTCCCTATTTTAAAAAAATTGTATCCATTAAGCCTGTAAACTACTGCGAGTTTTAAACTCCTGAGTCACATCCATCTTAATCTTGATAAGGGATTACATACAACTGCTTTATTTTTTGACATCTCACGTACTTTCGATACGGTTCATTTAGAGATATTAAAACAAAAATTATGTCACTTAAGTATTGATTTACCCAATACAAGATTGAATAATATCATTTCTCAGCAACAGAAGACTTATGGTTAAATAGAAAACATCTATTCTCAAATCAAACGATTAACAAAGGCGTAGCAAAGGATCAATGCTTGGCCCCGTAATATATTTACTATATACATCAGACTTGACATTGTATGATACTAGCGGATTAATAACCACCTATGCTGACAATACGGCAATTATAACTACTGACTCGTGTGAAAAATTTAAAAGTAGTATATTCACTCAATCGCATAATTGCGTTCAACAAAACCTTTGTTTCTCTTAGAAAAAACTCAAAATAAAGTCTTGTGTTTGGGTGTGGCAGGGAGTGTCTAAAAGCAAAAGAAAGATCTGGTTACCATCTTCAGTGCATTTAGTGTGTAATTTTCATCCGGACGTAGAATATTTGATTATTTGGCTTGTTCTCGCTCTTCGTTTTTTATTATAAATTTAAATCAAATGGCGGCTAAATCAATAAACTGGTTTTGTCTTGATCCAATAAAAAACAGTGGAAGTATTTCGTTGATTTTATTAATGTTGTTCAGAATGCCATTTCTGGAAAAGTAGCGGTGAAATTTATGGAGATGAATAATTTTTCTCTTGACAAGATTTTTCCTCGGAATATAAAATCAATATTATCAATCAATAATACTTCGCCAGATGGTTAAAATTGTTGCTGAAAAAGGAAATTTGTTTTGTATTGTAAACAACGATTTCAATAACAATAAATTTAAATTCGACTTTGTGAAGATGAAAGTCCAACTTGTCATCAATCGTTCAGAGGAATAACTCAAGAAAGAAAAGATGCCAGTAGTTTAATTTATTCGGTTGAAAAGTACATTATACATATACATTTGAACTAAGTTATTGAAATTTGGCGCAGTAGGTAGTTATGTATATTGTAAGTAAGAAATGAAGTTGTTGAAATGTTACATTTCGAGTCACGTTTTGTTTTATGTTAGTAATTTTCTTTGCCACTCAAATAAAAACAAATCTTCATAATAATGCATTTATTGTTCCTATAGTAATAAAAAAACACTGACAAATAGATATTGTGAAATTGTCATTGGAGAAATCTTTGCAGTAGTTCAAAAATATATAGGGTGTCTTATTAAAAAGTTTAAAGATATTATGTGACCCAAAATGTGACATTTAAACAACTTCATCTAATTACAATGGGCATGTTAGTGTTACTAATATTTTATCAGAATTGAATAAGTTACCTTATAAAACAAACTTTGGCCTCGATAAAATTCCAACAATTTTTCTAAAAACTGTGTAGTTTTGTACTAGTCTTTTCAATTCATGTCTTTATTTTCAGGAATTTTTCCTAATATTTGGAAATCCAGCTTTGTGTTTTCTATCTATAAAAGTAAATGTAAAACTAATGTTACTACAGACCAATTACAAAATTGTCAGAAATTTCCAAACTTTTTGAAAAAATTGTGGTTTTAAATATATTTCCGTTACTTAAAAATATTATAGTAGAAGAACAACACGGCTTCTACCCTAACCGTTCAACTACTACCAATCTTCTAGTTTTCAAAATTTTATTTATGAGGCTTTTGAACAAAATGCACAGTTAGATGTTATTTATACTGATTTTGCCAAAACTTCCGATAGCGTTAACCATAACATCTTAATTAGTAAATTAGCAAACATCGGTATTCATGGATCATTGCTGTCATGGATAAATAGTTATATTTTAAACCGTACACAGTTCACTCTGGTGTTCCTCAAGGTGCTCATCTTGTTCCGTTATTGTTCTTAATTTTTATACATAACATTAAAAAAATTTTAAACATTCTCAAATATTATTGTTTGCTGATGATGTCAAAATATTTACAATTATTAAATCATTGGATGACTGTCTCTTACTTCAAGAAGATTTAATTTGTTTTTACGTATGGTGTTCATCAAATTTTATGGATTTAAACTTAAATAAATGCATAACAATTTTTTATCATCATATAAATAATCCAGTCACAATTTTTCTATAAAATAAATGATAAACTTTTAGATCGCTCAAACACAGTTACAGACTTAGGGATAATGTTTACTCATAATTTAAAAATTTAATGAACACATAAAGATCATTTGCAATAAGGTAGTACTAAACATTAGGCTTCATTATTAGATGTTCATATAATTTTGCTAATTTAGACACAATTAAATTGTTATATTTCTCCTTAGTTCGTCCTCACTTAGAATACAGCAGTCTAGTTGGTCACCGTATCAATCAATTATTGTTACCAAAATTGAAAAATGCAACATAGATTTTAAGATATTTTGCTTTCAAAGCTAGACTTCAAACATTTAATTATCTTCAACTTCTTTCATTTCTTGTATTAACACCTTAAGTTCTTGTAGGATATTTCTCTAACTAAAATCAATGTTCCACCAAGATATCTGCGAAACACAAATCAGTTTTACCAAAACCTCAGTAAAACTAACTATTTACAACATTCGCTTCCTTAAGGACTTTGTAATATTGCCAACAAATTTTTAGATATTAACTTTTCAATACTAAATTAAACTTTAAAACCTTCTTCAAAAAAGAGTTATGCAAAATTTTGCATCTTTTTATAAGAACAATTATTAACCAGTTAAGCTATAATATTATTAAATAATTTAAATTACATTTTGTGTTCACTTTGTTTTTCTTATATTTTTAGTTAATATTTTTTTTCTTTCTCGTTTATTCTCTCCTTGATTATTATTATTATTCATTTTATTGTTTATTTTGTATTTAAATCATTGTTATATTTCTATTGGAAATGTTAAATTTGTTTTACAGTTGTATACTTTCATTTATTTTTGTTTTTGTATTTTGGCATTTTCCCGTAATTAATTTTATTGTTATTATTATTATTATAACTACCCACTGTTTATAATTGCTAAATTTCAATATTATAGTACAGGTAGTTTTTGAGATATAAACTGGCCAAAACCTCATTAGACACACTGCATTTACAACCAAATGTGTTAATTTACTCAAGATTCAAGATTTTTGTTGTTTTGAAAGTTCGAAAATATTTTTTATTATTCTAATGGGAGCTTTTATCTGTCATGATTCTGGTGTGGCTGTCCAGACAGTTGAATTTTTGTTATTTTAAATATTTTGCGTTGTCCTTTTCTTTAAGTTTCTTTGTTCTAAAATTTTGTGCGTCAAATCGTAGAGGATAATTTTTTGTGATCTTTATGATCATTATAGCTAAATTCAAATATGCATTAAAGCAGTAATCAGCTACCTCGTCTTAACTTTCATCTGTTTTTCCATTTTCCATTTAAAATGTATTAACATTACTGTATAATATCGTCGAATTTTTTTTACATAACAAATTTAGCACAATACACTTTTATAAGTTATTTAAACTTAAATCAATACAATTCTGCGTCATTAAACAAACATTAACTTGGTTTGTAACTTAAACGTTTTTTTAAATTCATCACACGAAATTTCTATAAAAAGCAATTTCGGTTTTCCAACTTTTCTATCTAATTAAATCCTCACAGTTGTAAACTTTTCTTTCATATATTTTAAATTTCAAATACTTTTTTTAGAGTATGTAGTAATTTAATAATTAAAACGATAAAGTAAAAAAAGTTTTAATTATTTTAATAGTAAAAGTGATTAAAAGTCAGAACATTTACAATTGCATTTAATTAATTGCAAAAAGTTTGTATAAGTTTGAGAACATTGCTCACTCACCAACACTATCGCAAAATCAAACCTCAAAGGAATTGTAATTGAAAAAGTTTTGTTTCGATTCCATAAAATCAGTTTTACAAGTTTTAGATCCATGACAAATTTATGACGACGTATTTACTTCTGTTTTGTATGATACTTGATGCATTTTATTAGTATTAATAAATATTATACTTAACGTTGACGGCTGGCTAACAATTAGTAAATTTAACAGGAAATTAAAATCTTATCACAACTTAGAAAGGAAGCCTATATCAGTAAAATTAGTTATTAATACAAAAGACAGTCGTGTAAACACGTTTATGAAACTAATCCAAAATGTTGTTGCAGAACCATGCCTCCATTTCCACAAGAAGGGCAAGCATTGCCCGAAAGTAAATTAGAAAACGAAGGTGTAGAAAGATAACACTATCGCCTCAAGCAGCTGAAGAAACTTTTCCAAATCCGGCTGATGCTGTTCTCCAAGGAGCCCAAGAAAAATATCCTCTACACCATTTTGATCATAAATTGAAAGTTCAAGAACGGTTGAATAGAAGCGAAGGGATGATTGAAGCAACAACAGGTAAGCTCAAATCTGTTTAAATTTGCTGATAACTAGCGGACTCATATCATACTAAAATTTATTTAAAATGTCGGTAAAAATTGTAAGCGTTTTTCTTAATATTTTATTAAAAACTGTTTACTCAGTATACTGAACAACAGGTTAATGTGCCAAACTTTTGATTGAGCAAACGTCAATTCAATTAAAGTAAACTACTAAATAAACAAACTACTCAATTAAATTTATTAAATCCAGCATTTTAATTAGCAAACGTTTTAATTAAATTTGCAACCGGTAAGCATTTATCAAACATCATTAGATAAGTCCATATTATCGTTTTATATAAATTAATTTAAGTTATTGTAATATTTGTGAGTTATGATGATTAGATTATTGATAAATTTTTAACATTGGCAATTATATTAATACTGGTTTTTGATGCTCGAGAAACCAAATTTATATATCAAACGTTTTTTAATAGTTACACTTTTTATCAACTGACATTTTTACAAGTGTTTATACTTCTGATTGATTTTTCGTGTCCAATCATATATATATTTTATATTACATAAAAACAAAAGGGCATCGCAAGACAAATATTCTTTTTTAAATGAAACCAGCACTTTTTTTTAATATTCTAATAAAGCTTCTCTTTACAATAATACCAAATAACTTATTATTATTTTGGCAATTATAGTCACAATATTTTTTTACAGTTTGCTTTCTGTTTTCCTATAAATACGAATAAAACAATTATCAATATTGTTTGTAGCAGTTACATTATTGTTCAGTTACATTATCTTAGCTAATAGGCAATTACACAAAAAGAAAAACGTTGCATCGGTTTAAGAGCTGTTTAATCGGTTACACACATAATACGTCATACACAAAATATATCGGTAGCAATACAGCATAATGTGCTCTCTTGGTGATATTTATACATAACGATTCTAAAGTAATTAACGACACAGCAAACAAATAATCGACACAACTCAATATCCGTGACTATTAGAGTGAAACGGGTTCTTATCCTCCCTGAGCGTCATTCTTAACCAGCTAGCTACGCTCACAAGTGAATGATTTAAAATGTATTAATGAGTAATTATTTACGCCACTTTGACTTAAAACGTACTTCATTAAAGCAGTCAAGGTTACTTTGATAGTAATACAAACAAACAGAATAAGAAACCGTTGAGTACAAATAATTGGTTTAGCGACCAACAATTGTTCGACCTTAACAAATAGTTACCTGAAGATAAGTTACTTAACTAGGATCACATACGGGTATCGGTTATTAAAGCGTCCTTTTGAAGCGTTTAACATCAATAGTTTCAGTTATAATTAAGCAATGATTTAGTACTGGTAATTGTATTGTTTGGATACACACGCTAAAATTTAAATAGCTGCAAAACAAAGCACTGATAGCGATCAAGGTCGGCGGCACAGTATTAAAGAAATCACCTTTTCGGTGGTAAGACGAGACACCCCAAAGCCGCTGCTTCCGCTATCTTACTCAGAATTTCACTGGCACCTCCTAACAACATGGGTTTATTTCAGCATATCACTTAGTCGAGTACCAGTAAAGGCCGAAAGGTTAATTCTTCCAATTACAACAGCATAAGGCAGGAACGATTTCAGAAGACAGCCCACAATTTCTGAACGTAATCAAATCTCAGGAGACATCAAGCAAAGTAATCAAAGAAAATACAAACGGACAAAAAAATGTAATAATTAGAGAAAGCGAATGAAGCAAACTATTCGACACGTAGAAATATATGTCAGTAAGCTTACCTGCAAACGTTCATTCGAAAGATCATTTCGGTTTATTATTTATTACATATTCCGATTAATTCATCACTTGTGTTTAGAATTTTCTATCGCAGTTCCTTTATTACAACACACAACTGTTCTCGTTGACAGTCACACCAAAAAGGAAGAAAGTTACACGCGCGCAATTAGATTTAAAGTTGACCTTGTCTTATTAAACTTGCGGTGAAAGTAGACAGGACCGTAATAAGCAAAATAACACATACGCAGGAAAATCCCAACGTTAGAAAAGTAAACGCTAGTAAACTTGAATTTTTATCGTAACACTCTTAATATTACCTGTCACAATGCAACCAAATAATAATTAAAAAATTGATATGTTAAAGCGCAATGATCATACGCTAGAGGCAAGTGCGATTTATTTAAATTTGTATCCCGAGCGACAACAAATACATCCTCAAATACGAATGTTTACTAAACTGAAAGCAAATTTATGCATAACTGGAGGTTTTAGTGCAAAACCTGTGCAGCAAAGACATCGGCGATGTGTTATAAAAAATGACGAAATTGTTGTTTTGGCCAACTTTTGAGCCCATCCTTGGAATTCCAATCGCAAAACAATGGTTGAGTCAGGATTTACCTACTACAAGATATTTTCAATACAAAAAAAACAAAATAAAACCCTTCAAAATTAAATTAGTACAAGGACTAAAGGAATGAGACCAGCAAAGGCGAATAACATTTTGTGAATGCCTGATTAATTACAGTCATTTAATGTCATAGTTTGGAGCAATGAGTCATGCTTTACAAAAAATGGTACATCCAATAAAAAAACGACCACTACTGAGATGACGACATAAGTCCTAAACAATTACGACCATCAAGACATCTCGACATATAGCTCGGCGTTGTCAATGATTTTGTAATGAGTTCTTATTTTTATAAAGCAACTCTGACAAGTGATAGATACAGGAAGTTTCTTATAAATTAATTTCATCACTTGCTGGATGACGTACAAGTAGCTGTTCAGCATGCTATGTGGTTTAACACCTTCACTTAATTCTAGAGTTTCTAAAGATGTTTTTATATCAAATGTTTAGAAATAATTGGATAGCGAATGGTGGTCCAGTACCTTTTTTAGCCAAGACGCTCAATCTTTCGGTTCTGGATGTTTTTGTTTAGAGATACCTACGTTAAACAAAAAATTTAAACTAAAAAATGCCAACAACTCTTACGTTTAAAACGTTTATGTCACGGCTTCCGAAAACCATGAGAATAACTCCTTACATGTTACAAAAAGCACGCAGAAATTTACTAAAAAGAACCCAAATATGTGTTTAAGATAATGAGGGACACTTCGAACATCTCATCTTTTTCTTTTTTACGGTTCGCTGATAATGATAAGCAGATTATTGAAACACGTGTCCGAGTATAGTTTTTGGTGTTTTCCCGTACGTTAAGTGATTATAAATTATAATGTAATGACGTAGTGTGTATCTGTAACAGTTATTTATTTGTTTCTCAAGACTACTGTTCCAATTTTGTTGTTTTTGTTTGTTTTAGGAATACAGAAAACAAACATTAAAAAATATTGGGATTATAATTGCCAAAATAATATCTTATTTGATACTATTGTAAAGACAATTTAAAGCTCTTTCAAAATATTAAACAAAGTGCCCGTTCTATTTAAAAAAAAATTATGTAACTTGGTTTTCCTAATATGTAGCATTATTAATAATTGAATATAGATTAGAATATTTTCGCTTCTTAAATTTTTTTTTTATTTTTGATGAAAATATTTATATCTTTGGACACTTAAAATCAATCAAACTGTATATAAATCTTGAGACAACAATTTTCAACAGGCTGGGATGCCCTGCAATATTTATAATTAAGCATTTTGGAGGCATCTTAATACGTTTTGTATTACAAATCAAAACCATTTCAAACCAATAAAATGAATAAAAATTGTAGAAATTGAAGACAACATTGTTTACTGTACTTGTGAGAGTTAAAATAAAATCATTGAGTCGTTCAATTAAAAAAATATACTTCATTCTCCTGCAAATCAAAATTGAGAAGATCATGTTCTTCAAACACTTGCATACACTTTTCTTTGAAGGGATTAACCAATTCTGAATTGGAAATTGACTTTTCACCCATAATTTTCAAAAATCTTACGCCAGTCTACCTTTAAAGCGTTGCAGCCAATTATTACTGGCAGTGAATGGATGAATGTTTAAACTTTTGCTCAGCATTAATACTTTTTGTTTAAGCACTTTTCCTGATACTGATAAATGGTTCTCCCTTTGCATGAGAAACCAGTTGTACAATTGTTCTAATTTTGGATTATTTGGATTTTTTAGAGTACGTTTCTTAGATAGCTTCAGTGTATAGTTGACTAGGTAGGTGGTTAATAATTATTTGTTGTTTCTTTTTAAGAAAGCAAACGGAAACATTGATGTTTTTAACAATTTTGGTTGAATTCAAGGTCAAGTCAAACTCATTCTCTCCTCTGTTTTTTATGCATCTAATTCGAAGGTAACTGGTATAATATTGTTGAATTATTGTTTTCCAGATTACCGAATTAATTAATGTAACCTTATACAAAAAATTATAAGTATATTCGTATCACTTATTTTTCAGAAACAAATTATTTTCATTTTTTTAATTTATAATATTTTAAAGAAATTAATGAAAAAAGCCCATGATAATTTTAATCCAGTGTAATTTTAAATTATAATATTTTTCCTAAAATTATTGCTTAAATTTAAACAAATGTTTCTTATTGTGGTAGTTATCCACGTAGTGGGCTTTCATGAAGAGTAGGAATAGTTGCTCAATGAAACTGGATATTCATTCCTAATAAGTATTTTACATTGGTACGTCTTCGAAATAGTTTGCGTTTTAAATTACGTGCTAAATTTTTACTATATAATTATTATAATTATAATTATCGACAAATTTAATTTTTTTTTATTTATGTTTAATTATGTGTTCTACGGTGTTAATTGCTCCAGTATCCTTTACGTTAGATCTAATTTAATTTGCTGGTCAGAAACTAATTATTCTGAATTTCCTAAACACAATAATAGTATATTAATAAATTAGTTGTATAAGCAGTCTATTGTTGAACAATAGACACCTTATATAACGATATCTATTAAACAATATTTTTCCAATTGCTTTATTATTCTAGTAAATGTAAAAATTTCTTTGTTGAATATAGTAACTTATATAGAGTGCGATGCTAAAATATTGTTCAACGGTTTTGCATGTAATAAAAAAATTTTTATCACACTCAATTGAAAAAATGTTATTATTACCTCCCATACTTATCTAGCCCAATATCTCTATTACCAATTTTACAAAATGGTTTACAAAAAACTGTAGGCTTTTTTGACAATAAATATTTTAGAATAAAATTCCACCATTAAATATTTATTACTTAATTAATAGAAAATTCCATCTAAATTTTTGAAATACTCTTAGTTCTAAATTTTAGTAGTAGTAAAGGATGTACTCAAGAATCTATGTTAAATCCTTTATTTTAAAATATTATTTTAGGTGACATTAATTTAAAATTGCTTAATAATGTGTACATTCAAGTCTTTGCAAAGAATATTTTACTTATAGTTTCAGACTAATCCTAAAATTTATAAAATTATCTTTTAATATTGTTACAACAAAATTATTTAATTTATTGGTTTTAATAATTTATAAAAAGTAAAAGTGATGTTAATTAAATATTTGGAAACAATTTTAGATTAGGAATAAAATTTAAAAATAATATTTCTTACATTATTTAAATTTGTTTTAAATTTTAACAAATTTTGGTATACTTTTAAAACTACAAAGTGTTTAAATTCTAAAATACAGAAAGCTTATAGTTATTTACCATACTTATGTTTGGAAAATGCTGTAAATATTAAAAGCTTTACACCTATTTTTGTAAAAATTATTTTTCTTATTTAGCGCTAATCATCAAAATTTAATGTAGAATTTATGCATGGTGTCAAAATAAGGTAATTTTATTTAAAAAAAACCAAATATGGCGTATATTTTCGGTATATCCAAAACTCTGCCATATTCAAAACATTTTAGTTAGAGTAGCCGATTATGACCATATACCAAATTTCATATTGATGGAATTTCAGGAAGTCTATAACTTTCTAACCAACGACTACATAAATCACCCTGTGTAGATTCTTTACAATATGAGTAACTGTTAATTTTTCTCTTTTTAACAGATTAAGTGTAGAATAAAACGATTTAATAAATATTTTGTTAGTAATGTATGACATTTTCCTTCGAGCAAAACAATTTGATTAAATTTTGTTAAAATTTAGATTAATATCTACTTTGAACCTCAGTACTTTGTAGCTTTTACCTAGATTAACTAATTTTTTTAATGCAAGATTACATTCATTTCTTTTACTTCACGTCAAAACTATAAGACGTAAGTTTTCTCATGGTTAATAACAACTTTTGTTTTAATTTAAACTATTGACTAATGTGTCTTAATCATAAATTGATGTTTCAATTACTATCAGATCATCAGCAAAAACGAAATAATTAAGGTTTTAAGAATTTACATAAAATATAAAAACGAAGTCCCTAAAGGCACTACTTGTGGTACAACAACCTTAAAATGTATACTATTTAATTGGTTTGCTGTTACTAAACATATTGTTTGCGATTAGAGAGATACACCTTGATTAGATCATACCATACTTAGATTACTAACTTTGCTCAGTAACCTACGATGATTTACAAGAAAGATGGATAAAAACAGCAGCTTTGTCCACTTAATGCATTTTTATTATTTTCCAAAAAAATATATAACATGTTTTTTTATTAAATCCAATAATGGAATATATAGAAATAAATAATTAATTAAATTAATCTTGCTGAGAGGGTACAAAACAAGAGTTTTAGGAACGTTTGTGAGCCGAATGCACTTCTTCAGGCCTTTAAACAAATAAATGGTCCGCCATTTTTTTAAGGCTGAAGAACAATTCGACTACAAACGTTACCTGAAAAATCTTACGTTTTGGTCTTAACGAAGAACAATCCAATAATTGATAATTTATAGAAGGAAATATTTACCTTGCATCATAATTAATTAGTTATTAACACTTAATATTATTAAATATGAATATTAAGGTGGGTAAAAGTTGGCATGTTGAGGTTTTAGTGGTTTTCCTACACCTTGACGCAATTACTTTGCCAAGACGAACCAATCCACAATTGCACACGGTTTTGTCACCACACTATACAGGTTTACACTGATCTTTTGGGGCACCATACATAACACTTACTACACAATACAATATTTAAAATACGAATAAATAAATAAATAAATGTGAAATAAAAAAGTTGACAGTTTACTAAAGAAGTACAAATTCAAACTTGAAATTTTTTAACACTTCTGTTGTTAAAATATTTAGAACTGTAAATATACAAATTTAAATACTTATGTATTAGACAGAGAATTTTTTTAACTTTGAACATATTCCACGCTTATTTCGGTTGCATAGCAACAAACAAATTCATCAGTTACTGTTTGGTTCCATACCACTAGTAACACCGCTTTTGAAAGTAATTCATTTTCAATTTCACATCCCTTGTCCTACATTAGTTTAAATTGAGAAGACAATACATAGTTAGCAGTGTAATGATGAATATCGATTCAAAATCAATTATATTTTATCAAAGATGGCTACGCGTTGTAATACCCGAAATAATGTTACCACACGACGGAACAACGCAATAATTTAAAAATAGATTTTTTAAAGATTTTTAACATTTCATCAGATTGTTTAAATTAATCTTTAATTATAAATTGAGTGTTAGGTGTGAAATTAATATGAAATTAAAATATTATAAAAATGTAACACGTATCGCCACTTATCGGCAACTTCGGGAAGTTCATATGCAAATATAGAATCATCTAGGCCTTATACATTCCGGGGAGATGATGTATTTCTGGTTTATTCAATAAGATTTAAACTAGACCAATGTTGGATTTTTTCTATTTTTAACCAAAGAGTAGATAATTGGGAAGAGAGTATATGTTCAAATGTAATATAAGTGCCCGTCCGCTGGGATTTTCAATACATATGTGTCTCTGCTGTCGCGTGGCTAGAACCAGAACTAAAGCATGTATGACGTATTGTTAACGGATGGTTATTCACAGATATCTTTAATATTTTCATTAAAAATGTATTAAAAATCTTTTAAAACGAAAATAGTCATGAGGTGTCAACAAACAGTTAGAAATAATTTTTTTATGAAATACATTAGCCTCAATCTTAGTTTTATACTTTTGGTTTTTACTTGAGTTTATGCTTTCTAACTGTATTAGCTGACAAATGTTGTCTTGTCCAAATATCACTAAATTTGAGGTTCGTGAAGTTGGAGGTACCACATAACGATATCCAAGTGACTAATTCTGCATAATATAAGTATGTTTCTAAAATTGGCACAAAATTTTAGTAATGGTGTACCCCTAACGTAAAGTTGGAGGTACACATATAAAATGTTATATAACTTCATTTGATGCAAGAAAATATCTGTTTTGTTCTTTGACTGGTAAACGTAGAACTGTTTTTTTACGATTTTTTACGAAATCTTCCATTTTCTCAGTTAAAAAACAATCAATCAATCAACCAACAATACAATGAAAAAATTACGCTAATTTATTAGTCAAATCGTGACCTATTGTTTTAAGTCAATACAAAAAGCTCATGAAGAAAACAATGTCAGTTTGTTCTAAATTTTCCAATTTTAAGCAAATTTATTAATTTTTGAAAAGTTTTAAAAGTTTTTTCCAATTTCTCAATTTTTTCTGTCGTTGGTTCTTTTCCTAAAAAGTAAATTTTTTGTCACGAGTTACTAAAAGAAGTACTCCTCGACATTTGTCAGATATAAAATGGTAACTGGCCACACTTGTATTTAACAAATAATAATTTTTTGTAACTGATTTGATGTTGCGGGAGCTCGCTACTCTCGTCGCACAAGTATACAAAAACTCATTCGTTTTGTTCTTGGTTATACTACTATTAAATGGATAAAAAAAATTAATTTTGCTTAAATATTGTAAGAGGTAACCAATTTCTATGTTGCACCACTTATTTTTAATGTTAGATTTACATTTTTAACTAAAATCAGAAAATGAAGAAACATCAATTCAAATCAATAATCATAAAAAAAGTATTAAAATTAAATTTATTAACTGAACTTACTTCCAATTTTTGATAACCGCTCAACAAAATGTACGTATGTATAAAAAGCTACAAAAATTGAGAGTCTTGTAGCCTCAACTGTATAAGACGGATGTAAAAAGAGATAAGGGAATATGTGTATCCCGCCTAGGTTACAGACAAAAGTTCGGTTTTTTGAAAGAACGAAACTTGCTCACAAGCGTTAGCGAGCGATCAATCTCTCGATCGAAAAATACGAAATTTATCTCGAATAATAAATACATTTTTTTTCTACAAAATAAAAATAAAATAATAGAAACAAAAAAGTTAACGTAAGTGAAAATGACACATTAGTCGGTAATACAATTTTATCCATTTTGATGCAATGATTTAAAGGTGAAAGTTACTTATGAAAATAAAACTTTACACTATGACAACCTCTCAAAAACCATTATATTATGTATAAGCAGAAAAAATATTAGTTTTAATTGTTTTCATATACGAACCTAAAATATTTCTTTTAATATCTACTTTTACAAATAAAATGTTCAGTTTAAATTTTTAATTTACATTATTGACTAACATTTATATGTATAATGATTTGTGCAACTTACGTAATTTTGAAAGATCAATACACGCTTTATTAAATTTTAAACGAACAATTGTTAACAAACAAATAAACGACTCTTTATATTAACAAATTTTAGAGTTCCCAATATTCAGAAACTTTACAATAATAAATTGTTTTGAAATTTATACTCAGCACTTTGGCAAATAAATAAAAGTTAATGTCAATAATTTAATTTGTATTAAAGCAGCTTTGTCGACAGATGTGTAAGCCAACGCTTAGTTGATTATAACTATCGAAGAGTCGGCTTATGTAACTGCTTATACATCTTATACTGCTTATAAAGTTGCTTTAATGTCAATTAATTTTCGGACGTGTTACGATTGCACAAAACGACGTTTACATGCAGTAAATAACTTAAAATTAATATTAATAAAATAATATTAATGATATTATAGTAAATAGCCATAACAAACAATTTAATTATTTTACTTTTATAAATAAAATTTTATTTAAATTATAAAATATATTAAAAAACGAATCTATACAAATACGGTTTAAACGAAATAAAAATATTGAAAGAATATATACAAAACATAAGAACAAATACAAAAGATCAAAAAAAAGACGTTGTCTACCAAATTATAACAGCACTGAGTGTAAGTGTGTGAATACCGTGTGTCCTACGAAAATTTGACGTAGGCATTTACTATGTTAAATTAAAAAACAATTTAAACATATAATCATATAACAACATATTATGTTTGATAAATAAAATAGGGCAAATTGGTTTAATAATAGTGAACATTCAAAGCGTATTTTACTAAAAAAATCAGTAAAATAAGTTATTTTTCATGAATTTTTATTTATTAACCGAATGAACTTTCATTTATTAAACGGCCTTCTTGGACAAATTGGTTAATCATTGCCTTGTAATTTCTTGCGTTTTCTAACCAGGGTTCGATTCCGTTTGCAGTACTTTTTTTTAATAAATTTTATTTATTATAATTATAATATAATTTTGTAAAGTGAATTTAATATTTAAAAAAAAGTAAAGATATTAAATTTATTTTAGAAAAATTGTATTAATAATAACATCAATAATAATTTAAAAAAAAAAATATTACTACAATCGGGATCGTAAACTTTGTGGCGTAGGTCATTAAAGAAATTAATTTTTTAAAAAATAAAATACGCTTTAAACACTTATATTAACACATTAATTTGTTCTCATTTATCCATCTAATAAATATGTTGCTATATTGTGCTCAAATTCTTACGAGATATGCATTCATTTTAAATTTAACCTAGAAAACGTCAATGTTAACTTTTCCGTGGGTACACGGTACCTATAAATATTAACAAAAAACCTTTTTAAAAATTTGGATGACAAACCACAAGAGTAATATAGAAATGGAACATATAATTAAGGTAAACATTTTTAAGGAAATGTGGAATTTAGTTCAATTTAATAAAATTAATTAAAACTTGAGGTAAGTTTTATATTTAATTGTCATAGTTCTAATGCACTTTAGAAATTAGTATGTTTTAGGCTTGATTATATTTATAAAAATTAGCGGAACGTCGCTATTATAATTAAAAATATAAAGAATTTACAAATTTCTTTAAAATCGAAGAACTTGAAGTTCTCAATTTTTCAAATGGAAGTCCATCTTTTTGACTTTAAAATCTTATTTTGAATTAAAAAAGTAAAGTAATATAGTTATGATTGTACGTAGTTAACTTCAATAAAATATTAAATTTATACATTTTTCTAATTTCAAAATAATTTGTTTTCAAACATTTATTTTGAACAATAAGTTGTATTAACATCAGTTTTTTTTTTCATCAACGTAAATGTAGCCCTATATTTACAACACTGTATACAATAATATCTTGTCAATTTTGTTTTAAATACTTAATATGTAAAAGCTTCCTTAGAAAAACAATTTTAAGAAAATCAAACTCGTAATTCATACCGAACGTTTTCGGCATGGAATATGTTTGACGTATTATTAATGATAGCTATATAATATGTCAAACTCGACAGTAGATCTTTAACTATATTCAGGATATAAATTAAATATTCCTATACTATAATTCTCGTACATGAAGCTTCTAATAGCTAGCTTAAGCAATGTAACCTTTATGTTAATTAATGCAGTGAATTAAACAATTAATAAATACTTAGTAATAGTCACTGGCCATCTGGTCATTAAATCTGCAAGCACCTATTATTGAACAAAACAGATTGGGTCGTTCGTCTTATCGATTTTCATTTATACAAAAGCAAATTTCCTTCTATTTATAGAGAGAAGAATTTCATTCAATTGAAGTAGTTTTTTGTTAGTCATTTAATAACTGAGAGATTAAATATTTGACATATTTCAAGTATGCTGCGTAGTTAATATTATACTTCATTTTTAGAAGTTTTTTTTGCAACGAAGTAATGGAAAACGTTGTCATATTTTTGATAAATGTATATATATTGCTACACTGAAACCATTCTTAATACTATCCGGAAATCTACTTAAATTTTAAGAAGTAAAGCTGCTTATTTCTACTTAGTTGTTAGTTTTAATTTTATGTTTTTTTATTTAACAGTTGTGATTTTTAACTGACAACAACACAATTTACAACCACCAAGTAAACATTTTCGAATTAAACAATATTTACTGTTTATTTTGGCATGAAATTGAATTAAACAGCCAAAGCAAATTGTAAACACTTCATTATTTCGTTTTTGGGTTTTTATAAAATGTTTTAAATTAATTTTACGTTCAATGACTTGAAAAACAGCAAAAAATTATATTTACTGAAGGAGTTCGGTTGACAGTATGATGAAATAAATATTAAAACTAATGACACGTTTCAACATGAATGCCATTATCCTAAAAGATAAGAACAAGCAGTTTGGTTTTGAAGCATAAATTAACAAATTTTTCAAAAAAATTTAGTGTAATCAATTATTGCTGTTTTCCAAAATTGAATTTTAATGTATCGAAAGAGAAAACTAATTAACAAACAACAAACAGTTTTTGTAATTAGATAATGATCTAAATATTTAACTTACTACGACTTTTACTAAAACTTTTTAATGTTATAAAAAAAGCAGTTAATGTGCGGCTCATAACCTAACTTACAGCCAAAGAACTGTAAATTTGGTTCGAATATCTCGAAAACTGCTTGAGATATTGTAAAATGGTAGTAATTTTCTTAATCTTCATCGAAAAATACATATGATTCACAATTAATTTTTTTTTTGGAATTTTCGAACTTTAAAGTCGAATATTTCGAAAACTATTCGAGATATCGAAAAGTGAGATGCGTCCAGAACAGCAATCCTAGTAACCAAACTGTAAAGCCCAGTTGCACAATCTCCTCTTAAAATTTCCTAGACGATAATTGTTGTCACAATGGTATCGTTAGAAATGAAACCATAGTTAACTTTAAGCGGAGATTGTACAACTGGCTTATTTTTATATTTATTTAATTACAGTAAAACCTCTAAATAGCGGTCACTAACATTTGCTGCAAAACTGACCGGTATATGGAGGTGGCCGTTATTGGAAGGAAAAAAAAGTTTATTTCTATGCGTTGTTTATTAAAATCTTTTAAGTATGGAACATAATACGGTTTGCTATAGGGTACTATATATCTCTATTAAAAAATAACTACAAATGTGCTGATGCAATATTAAATAATTAGACGATATAATAATGGAATTATTTGAATACATAATATATACATTTACATAATATGTACCTATTTTCTAATTGCTCGTTATATATTACAATAATTAATTACATACATATACATACCATTAAATTACATTTTTGTGAAATATTTTTATATTGAGGTTTGTTTTACATTTTTAAATTTAGTTTATTTATATTTATATTGGGGCTTTCAGTTATTAAATAAAGGTTTCAAAAAAAAGTCTAGTAATACAGAAAAAAGTTGAGCTTGTGGATTTTCGTCTTCTTCATCAAAATCTTCTTGCAAGACCTTTTCCGAGAATCCTGCATTTGCAAAACATTTCGCAATTGTAATAGGCGAAACGTTTCTCCAGGCTACTTATATCGATACTAAAGCGCTGGTTAAATTGAAACTTTTTTCCGCATCTTCAAAAGGACGTTTGGTATTTGTAAATGTTAGCAGCCTTTTAATTAGAAACTTCCTGTAGGACATCTTAAAGTTTTGGATAATTCCTAGATCAAATGGCTGGCAATGGGATGTGGTGTGTAGGGGTAAAAAAAACAATGTTCACATTTTTAAGAGTCACTTTAGGATAAGACGTGGCATTATCCAGAAATAATAAAAATTTTCTATTTTCTTTTTTATTTTTTATCAATTTTTTTTAGCCAGGAAGTCATAATCTCTACCGTCATCCAAGTTTTTTTATTGGATACTCATTCTAAGAGCAATTTGTTGATATGAGAGCCTTTAAAGCATCTTGGGTGTTTACTTTTTCCAATGATTAACAGATTTTCCTTATTATCTTCTATATTTGTACAAAATAAAATTGTCAATCTTTGTTTTGCAGCTTTTTACCACTACATTTATCGTTTTTAAAGTGAACGTTTTGTTTGGCATCGCAAGCTAAAAAAATCCGGTCTCGTTAACGTTATACACGTTTTTGGGTAAATACGTCTTCAATATTACTGACAGCTTTGCTTTCAAAGCTTCAACAGTGTCCAGGTTAATATCAGCTGACTTCCGCAAATTGTTATGTCTTTGACAAAATTTCTCAAGCCGTCCATTTAAAGCTTTAAATCCGTCATTTTAAATTTTCCGCAACTTCCAATGCTTTCTCTTTTATTAAAGGTCCAGATATAGGGATATTTTTATTCCTAGCTTTACAAAATCAATTGTAAACTACTCGGTCAATTTCTAAACCTTCAGTTTTACGAATTTTTTTTCTGCTCTGTATTGAAACCTTCTTCAAATAGGTTTGTTAAACACATTTGTTTTTTAAAATATTGTTAACTTGTGCTCTTCCAACACTAAATTTTACAGCCAACTTTTTCTCTTTCCAGAATTATATCAATTTTTTCTTTAAAGAGACAAACGTTTTCTTTTTAACGACATTGTAATTTTTCTGTACATCTATATGTAACAACACTGTTGAACATACTAACTCAAACTATGTAATTAAAATACGATTTTTGGAGTGCACTTAATGAGCTTTTTAATTGTACTTTCTCTGTAATGACCGTCTATTGCAAATCAAACAAATTCTTTAAATCCCCTCACACAATGAAACAATTATACAGGGTGTTTCATTAATCAGTACAGAAAATGAAACTGGAGATTCCTTGCAAAATTTAAAGGGGGTTTAACATAAAAAGATTTCCTTAAAGCCTCCCTGAAGAGTTAGACAATCTGTAGCAATGCTAGGTAGCGTTAACGGAAATTTGTTCAAAAGAATAAGAGCCTGTATTCAAGAAAATGGTGCCCATTTTGAACACTCTCTGAAATAATATTGTTAATTTAAATAAAAAATGATAGTTAATAATAATATTGTTATTTATGTCAAACTTGCATACGCAACTTATTAATTAAAAATTCTGCAAGTTCGCTTAATTTATTTTTTTGGTGAAAAGTATTGAGTTTTACGTGAAATTTTTAAGAGACAAAAAAGTTTTTTAATTGAATTGGCCCTCCAAAATCTGAATTTTAAAATTGAAAAAAAAAAAAAAAATAGTTAAAAAGTTCTGGTAAAAACTCTAAAGGGGTAGTAAGACTCACCCCTTGCAGAGAACAAGGGTTGAATAAAATTATGAAATTATGGAGGCTTCTTGGTAGTAGTATTTGAATGTTTAGATTTATTTTTTTTATTTCAAGTCATTTCAGAAAAAATCGATGAATGTGAATTTTTACACATCTTTAAGGGGCTGTAACTCTTCAGGGGAGGCTTTAAGGAAATTTTTTTATGTTAAACCCCTTTAAATTTTGCAAGAATCTACAGTTTATTTTCTGTACTGATTAATGAAACACCCTGTATATTATGCACAACTTGAAACCTAAGCTGTTGTCTACTAATGACCTTACTTAATAATGGCCAGAAATGAGACGTAGAATTACATGTATTTTTTCAGAAAGTTTACAAATAAGTGACCGTGGCCGATATCGAGAGGTGGTTGCTATTAGGATGGTCATTAATATGGATATTCCGTATAATTAGTTTTTGACTGGTTTTACTGTAATATATTGCTATAAATTCATTCTTTTTTAAGCGCTCTAAATGGATTTATTCCTTATTTATCTACATTTACACAAATATTATTTTTATATTTTTTTTTCAGAATTTTACAAAATTTTAAATTTTGATTTAAAATTGGAACAAAATTTCTTCCTTTCTTAATACTTATACTTGTTACCCTTATTGACTTTCTTTACAATTCCTTTTTATTAAACGTAATTTCATCTTTATACTTTTATTTATTTTCTTCAATTTTATATACAAGGTGCTTCAGTACTTTATATTTGTTTTCTTATGCCTTTGTCGTTTGACCTAATTAAGTACGGTTTGGCAAAATCGTAGAAGGATACTTTGCATATTTTTCAAAATATTTTTCGTTATAAACTAAACTTGCATTTTTTTAAATGCTCACTTAAATTGACTTTAAAATTAAGAGAAAATGATATAACATACTACAATTGTAGCGATTTACAAAAAATGTTGTGTTAATAGCAGATGAAGTTTAAGAGAGCAACATTTCTGACTTATACCAAGGTCACAGCTGTAGAAAACATTTCATCATTCTATTTCAGTCAATTACCCTCTAAGGGAAGTTAGTTTTTTCTTTATTTTTTTTAATGGAATAGGTACTTCTATATAGGGTGGCCCACCGAAAACAAAACACGCGGTTTTTGAGAGTTCTCTTACTCGTTCAAAATTGCTCGGACACGTCAATTGTTATTTAGAGGGGCATCTTCCAAAGATAAAGTTGACCCCAAAATATCAACAGAGTGGCTGATCCACCATGTCGATAATCTTAAATGACATGAAATTAAAAAAATAGAAAATACTGCAATATGGTCATGTTTAGAAGGGACATTCATTATACACCATTTTAAAAATTTCAATTTACAGGGCAAGTCAAGTGACACCTCATATGAAAGGTATTGTAATCCTTTATTCCATCAAATACATTTTATTCCGAGAAGGAAGTTTAAGAAGGCCCAAGGACCTCCTTTTCCTAGTAAACAATAGAAAATGCAAAAAAAATGCATCTACTTGACCGTGATCCCCTAAATCAATAACTAATTGTTATTTTTAACGAATAAATTACTTTTTAAAGTGAAACGAATCCTCCTTTCTTTGACCAGAGCATTAAGTTTGATTAGCACAAAATTTTTGTGATTGCAAAGAATTATACAGCATCATACGTGTCTGTGTCATTCCAATCCCATTCCAATTAACATTTTTGAGCAAAAAAATTTTATCAATACGTGTACTTCAAACTTGAATTGATCTTAGCAACTAGTTCAGCATTTTTTGCATTTTCAACTGTTTTCTAGGAATAGGAGGTCCTTGCGTCTTCTTAGGTCCCTTTTTTGTAATAAAATGTATTTGGTTAAATAGACAATACAATACCTTTTCTATGAGATGCCACTTGACCCGCCCTGTAAATTGAGATTTTTGAGATGAGAACTGCCGGGACCCTCTATTCATTTGTCAGTGCAAATTTGGTCGTTAACGAATGTCCCTTGTAAACATAAATTAGCATTTTTGACCATATTGCAGTATTTTCTAATTTTTTTATTTTTTTAAAATAAAGCTGTCGTAGGGTCCTTGAGGCCCTTTGACCAAAATAAGATGCATATAGCTGTATAGAAAATTAAAAAAGCTTTTATATGAGGTACTTGTCAACCCATCATCTTATTTAAGATTTTTGACATAGAGGCTGCCGGGGCCACCCTGTTGATGGTCAACTTTGTCTTCGGAAGATGTCTCCATTCAAACAAAAATTGACCTGTTCGAGCGTTTTTTTTGGAAGTGTATGATAGCTCTAAAAAACGGTCTGTTTTGTTTTCGGTGAGCCACTCTGTATTTTATTTTATATTTAATTTCACTGTACTTCTTCGACTCACCATCTAATTTAATTTCCTTTCCATAAAATAATTTTTAAAATTTTTATTTTTTTCTCATTCAATTTAGATTAAATTGTTCTAAGACTTATAAGTTTGGTTTTCATACATATTCAACGCTAATTGTCAGGATTGCTGATGTATTATTTGAGTAATTAGATCCTTATTTATTTTTTAATTTTAGTGATTTTTATTTGTTCCGATTCATTGTACACTTCAATAGTTATTATTTTTGTTCAATTTTAAATAATTTTAATCGGTCTTTCGTCTATAGTTAAAGCCATTTTACATTTGTTAAATTTATTTTTGTTGTTATTTTTTTTACTTTTTTTTTAATTTCGAAAGAGTTTAACCTGTTTTTTTATTTATTCTTCTTGCTTTTACTCACATCATCCATACTTTTATTCATATTCTTTATTTTTTCTCATTATTTTCCATCTTTTAGATTGAGTTATAAGTTTTGTATCATTCATTATTTATAGATTTTTATCTGTTTATAAAATCTACCGCATGTTGCATTTTTATTTATTTAAGTATTTTCTATAAATTTTAATTTTTAAATAAAAATGTAAGTGCGGGGATAGTGATAATTTATAATTAATTTTGAAAAGTTGCAGATCTATAAATGAACACACGGTGTAACACGAAGGGTTTTGATTACAGGTTATGCAAGACAGATCATTATATCTTAAGAATTGGTATTTAGATAAAATTTTAAACATATGAAAATATTTTAATATCGGTTAATTTTATGTATAGCATATGGTAAACAAATTTTTTCTAAAATCCCTCGTGTTAGCTGTTAACCGTTTAGTTTAAAAATAGTAGTCAGTGTCTAACTGAATCCAATCAAGGATGGTTGTTGTATTTCTGTAAATATAACTCTTATTTTAAGCAAGTATTTTATTTGGTTAGCCTCCATAAGAAATTCGCCATATTATCTACCAACGATTCAGGGAATTAATAAGTTACTCTTGGCGACGTTTTGACCGATCAATACGGTCTTTATGTGTTAGTTACTCTTGCCGACGTTTTGGGTTTTAATGTCATTTTACCACCGCACCTCCTTCATTAAAAGCGCAGGTGTATAGGAGGAAACCAACAATAAGTTTCTAAAAGAAGGTCAACCAAAAATAAATCTAATACTGTAATAAATCTAATAAATCTATCTTACTGTATAAAAAGCATAACATCATACTAGCCTTTCAAACGTACAATCCAATTAATTCAATAAGAAATAATACAGATAAATTACCCATTTCTAATCTATGAAGTGTTTACAAGTTGAATTGTGAATCTTGTTCCATCTGTTATATTGGCTCCACTATAAGATCCTTTTAAATTAGAATCACAGAACATGACAGACCTACGAGTATACGCTTGGACAGACCTTACAGTTCAAATTTTGTTAGACATATTTTAAATACAAATCACAACCATTTCTACAGATCATAAATACCTACATATACACAATAATAATAAAATAATTCCGTACCTTGAGAAAGTCTACATAATTAAACATTATATAGTTGACAACGATATCGTTAATATACAATTAGACTTCCCAAATTTTGAATATATTAAACACATCCTTAATATGACACTGTTACGTTGAAATTTCCTTTAAATTTAGACATTTTATTTTATAAAACGAATGATGAATCCATTTAATGTATTGGTGTTTATTAATTATAAAATATATTTTATGTCATCCAATACTTTTATTTTTAAAAATTGTAAATTTGATGTTATTATAAAGTCGAAACCGGCTACAATTTTTAAAAATAAAAAGTGTTGGATGAAATAATTATATTTTATAATTAGACATTTTTACTTAAGATCAACTTACTTTTTCATTCATTATACTTTAACATGTAAACAGTTCTTTAAATTTTATACAGTGTATACACTACTTAACTTAATTCACTTCTTGACAACATGTAGACCTTAATTCACGTCTACGTTGTTTCATTAATTTATAACGAATTTATAATGTATTTAAAAGTCTTGGACTGTGTTCCTTTGGTAAGTTGCATCAGGCTTTACTTTATTTATTTTATATAAACTTTTAATATGGTTTTTTAACTTTCAACATACAATTATAAAAAATATTGTATTACTTGATAATGGCGTTTTCTAACTCCGAAAGCAAGACCGTGCCATTATCATAATAAAAAATTGTTTAGGAAAGATGTACTACCACAGTACATATAGCGCCGCATTTACGCGCACCTTCTTTTGCGCAGAAAGTAGTTCAAAGAATAAGCGGTGAAACAATGGCGCTCTTACTTTTTTTTACAATGGGGTTCATAATATTACTGATTATAGTTAACATTATTTAATTTCTTATAGGTACTTTTCTGAGGGCATATCTGCACTTGTTTTGTATACAACGGTAACTTCTTTATGTAACAAAAAAATTATTATTATGAGTATACGAGTAAAACAATAAATTATTATTTATTTTAGTTAATTTGAAAACTTTTGTAAAATCATGTTCGATGGTGTAAAAATTCATTCAAAATTGGGTCACGCGTAGTGATAAAATACAAAACCATTTATACGTCGTTATTCGTCACCAAATGTCATTATAGCACAATGACGTCATCTACACATTTCTTGAAAACATTCATTTCTCTATCTATGAATATGTATGAATTTGTAGTACCACATTTATCGCGGCGGCCTTTTCAAATACACTGAAACTTGTAAAGTAGTGATTTTAAAACCAGAGCGCTGTGTGTTGCATATATTTAAAATTAGATTTTCACATTGATTGAAACAGCGATTTGAAGCATTTATTCTTAAACTTTCGTTTATAACATTTCATTAATGAATCAGTATGTACGAAGCGTGTTTTTAAAGTAAGTACCGTTTTCAATTTTTGCCGTCGCAGCGCTGCGGTCTCGGTTTAGCGCATGCGCGTCGTGTAGCTACATCTGTTGGAAAGCCACGGACGCCATTACGAAATCTTCCGTTCAAGTCTACATCTGTTTGCGTGATTGTAAAATGCCGCCGACTATTGAGAATACCGCTGACTGTGAAGTGCGTGTTGTAATAAGTTTTCTTAGTGTTAAAGACTTTAAATCAGCTGACATTCATTGCCAAATCAGTGATGTTTATGGTAGAAGCATTATGAGTGATGGACTGGTGCGGAAATGGGTTAGGGCATTTAAAGATGGCCGCACAAACATTCATGATGAAGAACGAAGTGGGCGACCTTCAGTAATTACCGATGACTTGATTCAAAAAATGGAGTCTAAAGTGAAAGAGAATAGACGATTCACGATTTCGTCCTTATCTGAACAGTTTTGTGCTGTCTCAAAGAGTGTCCTTTATGAAATTGTGTCCGAACGCAGACGGCGTCGTTCTTTGACGATGGAATACAAAAGCTGGTCCCACGATACGATAAGTGCCTTAATATTAGTGGAAATTATGTAGAAAAGTAGAGTAAAGTATAGTCTTTCAAATAAATTTTGATAAAAAATATTTATTTGTTATTTTTTTATTGCAAAACGGTACTTACTTTAAAAACACGCCTCGTACAAGATTTCTTTAATGAATTGTTATAGTAATACAGTAATATTATGAACCCCATTGTAAAAAAAAGTAAGTGCGCGGGGATGCGGCGCTATACTATACTACACCCTTCGAATGCAGTAGTAGCACTTGAGTGAAAATTTGGTACTAAAAATAATTCGCGCAAGTTACAGCGCATTTGTCAAATTTCTTATTGTAATGCAGTGATCGTTATTGCCAAAGGCGTAACATTTCAAAAAGCTAAAAAATTTATGTTTTTATTACTTGGAACGTAGATGTACAGTCTTTCTTATGTATCATCTATTTTTATTTAACATAAATTAAAAACTAATAATTGCTTTTATTCTGATTTAACACGACCGATCGGTTTAAATTCTAAGACAATTCTGCTTTAGCCGCCGCTACTGGTTACTGCTTTAACCTTGCTCTAACCTACATTTATGTTTTTATTGTAATTATGTATTTCACCACTTGTACTTCTTGTTTCTTACAGAGAAATTGTTATCTCAACAATCTGTGCAAAAATAGTGAAAATATAGGTACACACATCGCCACAAAATGTGATGTTAAATTATTTAAACTTTGCCTCGAATTTTGGTTTCACCAGTTTCACCTGCATGTCGCCAACGCGCAGTAACCTGCGCTAAAAAATTTAATACTAAATTTTTCCATGTATTTTATATGAAGTGCAAGTACTGTATTCGTAGACGTATACTGTGGTACTAATTTTAATTTTTATATAGTTATTATTGGTTTACTCAGTAGTTCTTGCCAATTTAAAGTAGAAATAGTGTGCAGAGTTCCAAATATTTGTTGTTTTTTGTTGTTTTATTCTTTCTTAGTTTAAATATAAAAATAGTTTATAATTTTATTAAGTAATAGATAACTTATTTACCGAGCTACCATACATAGATTGTAGCACTAGAGGTCGCTGCAAACTTATTTGTTGATATTTATACATTGCTTTTTGTAAAACACCTGACTTCTAAAAATATATTTAATTAAATTAAATAATTATTTATGATAGTTGTGCAACCGGTATTAGGCTATAAAGATTAAGAAGCTCAATTTCAATTTTATTGCGATACTTTGCATAGTTTGACTTACTCAAACTTTTGATATTCTTATAAAGTATGTTTTAGAAGAGTAACATAAACAATGTCTAAAAATGAAATAGCCATAATAACTAAAATGTCCATTTTAGTTAAATAGTCAAAAACTTAATTTTATTAGATGTTGTACTTTTAATGGTTTTACAAACTTTATTAGCTGTTTGAAAGTATTTGTGTGGATATACTCTTTAGGTATGTAGATATCAAAATTGTAAATTAATCCAGTTGTTTAATGTAATTATAGTTTAATAATTATAATTACACATGAACATAATTACGAACATTTTGGTATTCATTACCTGGTATCAAATTATACGTTTTATGACTACATATATTTCGAATTTTTAATAAACTTCTGTTGATAATTAAAAAAATTTCAAATTTCTTGTAACAAAGAACTTTATATGCTGAATATTTTTTGCAACAAGCTATTATGTATTCAGTTAACTTTTTTTCTTATTCATTATTATTTAATTTTGCTTTCTGTAATTTCAAGTTTGAAGTATATTTAAAATTTCTTAATTACTTAAACTTTTAACATTTTTTGCAATAAAATTAAAATTCAATTAATTATTTAAACATGATTTTGCTTCTAACTGTTGCTGTCTTTTTCAATAATTTGTTTGTGCAGTTTTCCCAATATAATATTTAGACCAGACCTTATTGTAGAATATAGTTTGTTGTGGAGGCCAACTTTCAGTTTATCACAATTAACTAACTTTATTATTCTTTAGCTGAAGTTTAGCACGTCTATAGTTTTTTTGTTTGCAAAGTCATTATGTTCATGATTTTTGTTGATTAATCAAATTTTATCAAAATTTATCACTTTTTCTAGAAAAATTTCATTTCATTATCTTCATTATCCTATTTGTCACATAATTAACTAATGCATTGTTTACAGTATTTATCCAAAACAAACTTTACAAAAACAAAGGAAATTTATTTTACAATTGGCCCTTAGGCAAAATTTTATTATTATTCAATGTCTATCTAAATCTTAGTAATTTCACAACTTTCTGTTCCTTCCCTGTGAATAAACGTGGCATTTTGGTAAAGAGAATAATTTTAGAGTATAGAAAAATTTTAAATATATGAAATTAGTGAATACTTTTTAAGCCTGCAGCTATTTTGGAAAAAAAATTTATGAAATTTGTAATACTTTTATAGTCATCATATACAAATGTTACATCTGCTTCTATACTGGTTAGTAGATCTATCACTATTAATGTAAATAAAGTTTTTTTCTCAATAGAATATTTGGTGTTTTAAAATGTTATTTCTACTCAAGACGATGATGTCTTAGTTGGTTAGTTTTTTTTTGTTTTGGTAGTGAACGATTTATACTTTGAATTATTCCTTGATTTTCTGTTTTTCTACGAGCTGTTTTCAAATTAAGTTTATGAATATCAATGATCAAAAGAATTGGAAATCACAAAAATTTTGTTTCACAGATTTTTTCAGATTATTATATTATTGCATTTTATTGATATGGTTATGCCAAAATTTTCTAAATTCGCTTTTTTGATTTTTTTTATTGTTTTACTCACATTATTGATGCTTTTATTTTTTGTTTAATTACTACGCTTGCTACCATTCTTCTTCTTCTATTCTTTTAGTACAGATTTTCGTTTTGGGTTTAAATCAGTAACAAATCGTTTCTTAGACATTCGAGATAGACATACAAACAATAATAGAAGGATGTAATTAGCAAATAAACTATTTCATCACTAATAAAATTATTCACAAGCTAACTTCCTAAATTGTTTATTATTTTTATTTTTTTTTTTTTGATAATTTATTATGTTATCAAGAAGCATTGCGACAGATAATACTCAGTTTCCATTAAAAACTACTGCTAAGAATGGTCCATCAATAAGTACACAGCGAGGGAAATTGAATATTATTATAAAATCACAAATTAGGTAGCTACAGAAAATTCCTATAAAAAATGAAAAATTACAAAGTGCTAATAGTTTAATTAATAGTAGACGTTAGCAATAAAGTGACATAATAACAATATCAAATTGTTTTTGCACGCATTGAAAGTAAACTCTACCGTAGTTCATGTTGTAAGCTGATCAAAATTCTTGTTTGCATTCATAGTTTCAGTTTCGTGTGGAAACTTGACGTGTGTATAATTACTATATTTTATCTGCCTTACCGCAACACAAATTTTTATTACTTCTATTGTTGTACCCATTATTATTTTAATCGTATTTTAGGTTTAAGGTTATTTTGCTGAAACTACTAAACCAAAGCTTTTTTTATTTTATTTTAAATGATGTTTACTGATTTAGTTCAGATTAAAGTATCGAATTTTATTAAACTGATATGAAAGTATGAAGTAAAATAAGTTATCGTTTTCTTCCTGTATTGTAAAATTTAGATAATATATGTTTATTTTAAATCATTTAAAAACAAATATTTTTTAACATTGAACATATGATCATTATATCTATAGTTTTGTCTATTTTTGACTTTAATTGAATTTTGTTAAATACACACGGCATGCACTAGACAGATTAGAGATATACGGGCTGGATTAAGTTGAGTGCAAAATTTAGACAAACTTAAAGTGCTAAACGCGTCTCCGAATGCACGACGTTCAAAACTGGGTTGTAGGTCATCCAGGCTGCGATCGCCAGCCTACTAGAAAAATGTAGAACAAAACAAGATATATCAAAAGTTGCAATAATAGTTAGGTATTTCAAATATAGGTGCAGTTATCACACACAAATTCATGAAGGTCTTTCTCAGGTAAACCGGTACATCACTTTTTGAAAGTTGTGCCAATCCGTTATCCTTTTTTGTTAAAGAGTAAGATTCCTTGCAACATAAAAAGTTTTGTCTACCTCTACAGCTTCATTTTCACTTTAGTCTGAGTTTATTTTTCTTTTACTTAATTTTCTTTCTTTGTACCTTTATCCTCTCACCGAACACTTTTTTTTTTATACATGCCTGGCTTTTTTTTTCGTAGAAGGGTTTGCAATGTTTCTATCAATTCATTTGTATAGGGTGATTTAGTGACAACAACTGTTTCTTATCTTCTCTTATTTACTTTAACAAATGCAGGTTTTGACATCTACGGCACAAGAGCCACGATTTCTGGTGTTGCCAAGAACTTATCTTGTTATCTTCAGTCATTTCTGTCAGACCAAAATCAGCCTCCCCGAAAATAGTTAAATTGGTTGGGTAAATTCATAATTCTAAATTTACCCATTGCGTTTTAGACCGTAGCAGTTTTATCAAATGCATCCCCAAGGAATATGGAAATCTAAAATTGCGTAATAACTTAGTCTGGATTATTACGCAATTATGTATTTACTTTTTGATTCTAAAATATACTCAGTGCTTCCATAGATCTGAGTTAATGGTGGTGTGTGCATTGTGACCGAAAGCATAACAATACAATGCCGTTAGCATAGTCATAATCATTCACCGCTAAATTTTTTGTGTGGTTTGCATCTTCATCCAAAGTCCCTGTCATCAATTGATGACAAAATGCGCAGAAAAGTGCTTTATCCATTCTAGAAATACATCTGCTTGCATCCTGATAGACGGGTGGCACAACACCAAACCGTCTAATGGTGCTCTATCAAGAAAGGGAGTATTAAAAGTAGTAGCACAAATATTTAAAATGCAGAAAAAGATAATTTGGCTGCCACAGATATCCTCTTTTCAACTATAATTTTTGAGTGGTTTTTGGGCCCTGAAGTTATACCAGTCTCAGGACTTCTTAAAAACAAATCTAGATTTTGTTTCAGAAATCCCTTCAACCAATCAATCGTCCCAATAACATGTCTGAAATTATTTCTGGTAATTTGAATGGTAATTGTGAAAATGTTTTTGTTAGTAAGCCCGAATAGACGACTATCCATAAGTTTTATATATTTCACACAAGTTTGCTTCTTGGCCAATTGAAAACACGTTGTTTTAAAATTACCTATGCCTATTGATTTATGATCTATACCAAAGTTTTTCTCACAGTCGTATGAGACTTTATGAAAGCGATACACTTAAAACAAACAAACGAATGTTTAAGGTAGACCGCTAAAAGTAATGTAATCAACTTGTAAAAACCAGATTTTAGACTGAAAGAAGTCTTCTCTAATACAATCTCGCCCTAATAATGCTCCTTGCAACGGTGTTGTCTATATTAACAACGCCATTTTGAATTAAGAACCAAACAGCGTTCAAGAAAATAAGAAACTTCTTTTCGACTATGATCTCTTTCTAAATTAAGAGTAGGTGATTTTTAAGTGTCAAATTCTGACAGTAATCGGGTTCGTCTTCTCACGGACCTTCTTCTTCATTTCTTAATTGCATTGGAACAAACGGTTCTAAATCTAATAAAAATTTCATTTACTCAAAGTGCTTTGATTTCTAATATAAAAAAATAAGGGCACCAGACTTGCACTACCTACTTCAAAAATCATTTGAGATCATTTATTTGCATATAAAACCTTTTTCCGAAATCGTCACTAAAGAATAAAAAAATCGGCAGTAAAGTAAATAAAACCGGCACCAAAGTAATTCAGTATACGACAATTTTTAACTTTACATTTTCGCCGGTAGAGTGTGTAAAGTGTATGTAAAATTGAGAATTGCTCATGTGCGGTGAAAACATTTGGCCTAAAATAGAAAACAGCTGATTATATTTGCTACTTAAATAATGTTATAAAATTGTCAGATTTTGTTCAAATTTTGAAGTTTTGGAAAAAATATAATATGTACCTCGGCACTCACGTGTTTTATTTGCCTCGGCTATCGCCTCTGCAACTAAAACACATTCGTCATGAAAAATCAAACTTTAGTGCCTTGATACATAAATAACTATTTTCTACTACTAGCTGTGAAGTGGACAATTATTGCGTCTCCTAGCCAACTGAGAAGTTGAATTTCTCTATTAGTGGTTAATAATTTTTTCTATTGTTGACCTAGGTTAATAATGGACAATTTCAAATTTTTGAGAATCTAAGAATAGTTGTTTAACAAAAACGAGTGAAACATAATTTTGTATATCCAGGTGATTATTTTTAACTTATTTGCTGCTTAAAATTACCTAATACGATAAAATTATTTGAATAAAAAATGCCATTAGTTTAAAATTCGCGCCCCCATCCCATAACCGCAAATACATAACCTGAATTTATTTATTTATTAAATATGATGGTAGAATCAGTGTTTTCAGGTTTCCCAAAGGAGATTTAACCAGGCGAGTTAAGTTACATCAATAATTTTAAGTAAATTACAAACATTTTGTTGTAGGTGTTTTGAATGGTTAACAGAATCTGGAAGGTCCGATCTGTTGCATAAAAATGTCGACTCTAAAAACTTAACGAGTATGTGGTGAACACTTGCCATTCCTAAATGAATTACAAGTGTCAATTTCTGAAACCCAATATTCAAATGATGCAAGGTATATTGGCGAAGCAATAAATGCCCGTTAACATCTCTAGCTATACCAAAACTACTCAAGCTTGCAGCTCAAATACTCTTAGGTAAAGAAAATTACGGAGGAACATTCTTAAATTGCAACGTGAAAAGAAAGCACTTCAATTGAAGTTAACATCTCCCAACAATTACTTCCCGAAAGCAGAGCACAAATTGTGACAGCCGAAGTGGACTTAAAAATAAACCACTAAAATTATATTTTACGAGTCCCAAAATGTTAATTTTAAAGTAGGTTTTAAATTTTTGCCAGCTCAAACTGCTACGTGATCATGGTTAGAGTTATATATAAAAAGTTAAACAACCCTTGTGCTACATCTTTACAAATACGATATGTAAAGGTGACAAATTGAAGTCGATAGTATTAGACTGCATAGAAAAGCTACAATTACAATGCGGTGCGAATGTTAGGGCAGTAGTAAAATTTTCTAAGCCTAATTAAAAGAATATATGTATCACCTGAAAAACCAAACCTTCTCGTAAACGATAAGAAAATCTATTATTTCTACGATGTCTTCTATTTATTGAAGTCGGTGCAAAATAACTTGATTAAATACGATATAATCTTTAATAACAAAAAGCATCTTGGAAAGACATTAAAAATTTCTACATGTCAGACAAATCTAAACCGCTGCGATTGGCTCCTAAATCAACTAATTTACATATCACTCCAAATAATTTTCAGAAAATGAAGGTGAAATATGTCACACAAGTGTTTAGTGAATCAGTTGCAGTTGGTTTATCAACGTATGTAGCTTTTAATGCTTTTTGATTTATTTGCATTCCTGTGCTACTTGATTTTTACAAGAAAAATGTTTATTTTTTATTTTTCGCTTAAATTTGGCTAGTAGTAGAAAAAATAGTATATACACCAAGGTTGTGAAGTCTGTCATTATTGCCTTAGCACCAGTTTATTTCGCGAGGGGTGGTAGCCCCGAGCGAGATAAGGTGCGTAGGCAATAATGGACTTCACTACCAATAGTATAATATACTATTATATACTTACTTTTTCCAAAGTTATTATCAGCAAACACACAAAGTGGACTAGAACTGACATAAAAGTAGCATCCTGAGAGATAATCTCCGGTATACAGGGTGAATAAGACTACCCATATCAGTCATTATTTTCAAAAACGGTTAGTCGTAAAAAGTTGCGTAAAAAAATTTATTACAAAAGTCGTAGTAAAGAATCAAATGGTGATATTATTATTTCCCGGAAAAGTAGGGATCCTGAGTAGATGGCTCTAAAATGTCTTGAACTTCAGAATTTTAAATGGCACCATATGTTAAATGTAGTATCAATGATAATGTTTTTAAAAAATAAGCAATTTTTGTAGAAAAAGTTTTTTTATTACTACCACCCATTTTGAGTAATATTCGATTCTAGTTATTAAATTTGGATTATTAAAAGTCAGTATTTAAAATCTATTATTGGGTCACAAGTGTTCAACATTTTTCCATTTACTTCTAAACACCGTTGAGCTCTTCTAGTTACATTGTCCAAGGTAGCTCTTCTGGCAAAAAATACAAACTGATTATGTATCAGAATTAGCGTTTTAGGTTTTTCTACGTGCAATTGTTTGGAGGATAATTATTAGCTATAAATAATATTCCATTTTCGTTTTTTTTTCAATGTTAGCTTGGAAATTTTATGAATTCTCGCAATGTTTTAGGAAAACAAAAACCCTGAAGTTTTTATAATAGTTTAGCAATCTGAAAAAATCGTTCATTAAAATTGTTTAATTATAAACAATTAATTAAAATTGAGTGTTAATCAAAATCTTTCACTTATTCTTCAAAGTCACATTCTTTACAGCTCGGTCGCGTTAACCCCCACACAACACAAAATTTCATTTTTTGTCGTTTGCACACGAAAAGAACCACAACTCTAATAGCGGAGTTATTGAGGTTTGAGTCGGAAGTTTGTAACTAAAGCGACCTCAGCCGCTCACAAAAAAGTATTGAATTTCTTATGTTTCCACACGAAAAGAATAGCTAGCACATGCTAGCACAACTTTGCTCAGTGCTAGCGCACCTTTAATGACGGAGTTTTTGAGGGTTGAATTTTGGAAGTCAGTCCCACACAAGAAAATTTCGAACTTTTGACGTTTGAACATTAAAGAACATTATAGCTCTTATAGTTTTTCCAGATTATTCTTCCTTATAAGCATCGAAATCGTAAAATTGCGTCTAAAACGACAAAAAAAAGGAATATCGATATTTGTGTTGCTACAGGTGGGCTGAAGAGTAGTCAAGAGGAAGTAAATGAAAAAATAATCTACAAGATACAAGAACGGTTCCAACTGTCGTTGCAACCTAAAATAAAGAACCGATTAATGCGGAAGGTGAAGAAAATGCTGGAATAAATACCTGCACGTTTCAAGATGACGCACATAAACTACTCAACCCACTACCACGGTGATGAACGAGTAAATGAAATAGTTCAAAAATCAACATGGCGTATTAGAAAGAGACTGCGGAAAATAGAACTGCCACCTGTCTGCGCTTGAACAAAAAAAAAGAAATCTGTTTTGCGGTACTACCACAAAATCCTGTAACAACAGGCAAGCGAAACTAAAATTAACGCTACCCTACCGTTAATAAAAAAGTTATTGAGGTTTTAATTTAGAATAGTTAAGGCGACGTTGGCTTTTCTACAAAATATATCAAATTTTTTATGTTTGCACATTAAAGAGAGGCTAGCTCCCTCCAGGTTTAAACGTCAAGAACTTCGTTATTAAAGGTGTACTAGCGTTGAGTAGAGTTGAGATAGTCTGTGCTAGCTATTCTCTTTCGTGTTTAAACATCAAAAATTGGATATTTTTTTGTGGGAGGCCTAAGGTCGCCATAGCCCCTATAGATTCAATCTTTGATAACCCGTTATTAAGAGTCCTCTCTACCTTTCAATTCCTATGTGAAATTCCTATGTCACGGGCGACACTCTCAACACTACAGTTTTTGATAAAAATAATTTTGGATTTCACTATTATAAACATGGATTTGTTACGTAACTTATGTCGGAACCTTTTTTTCTCTAAACTATTTTAATTTGTTATAATTATGTTTTGAAAATAAGAATGTTTTTGCAGCTTTTCTCGTAAAATATTGAAATTTTTCCCAATTTATTAATTGATATTGAATTTAAAAAAAGCGTCTGTACGGAATTGGAAAAACCATTGTAGAATGTGAAAAATAATATTTTAGAATATTTCAATTGTTATAAGGGTATTATTTTGTCGCTTCGAAAACATGTAATTTTTCCCTGTAAAGCAGCACTACAGAACGGTAAACCCTAAAACTAGTTTTTGAAACGTGTCCTGACCTTATTTTAACATTCTTTCCTAAAAAAAATCAGTGTAGTTCTTAGCGATTCGATATAACGATTTTAGCAAAAAAAAGTAGAGAGGACTCTTAAAGGTATGCTAGAGTTACTTTTAGTTGTGCTAGCCTGTGCTAGATCAGCTCTTTATTGTTCAAACGTCAAAAGTTTGGGTTTTTGTTGGGGGGGGGTTTAGCTTCCAGACCATCAATAACTTAATAACTGAAGGTGTTCTAGCTTGATTCTTTACAAGTATCAATCAAACCTCGATTAAAGAACTAGCTTTGTTCGAGAATTTCTGTGTTAGATAATTTATATTTTTAGGTTTATTAACTCAAATTAATAACGTTTATCGTAACAAAATTGAACACTTACTTGGGTCTGATATTATTCTTTAAGTTTTATCATCAAAATTGTAATACGTTTTTTAGAATTAATTATACAAGAAAAATATTTTTTTTAAATCGAAAAGGCTGAAACGGGTAAAATAAAGTAATTACACGCACGTAACGTTTTGATAGAATTTTGAACACATTTCATCATAAACGGTATTTGAGTTTACTGACAATACGTGTAAACGTAATTTGATATTATAATTCAACTCTTAATTAATTTAATGTAATTAACTTACTAACAACAACTATTTGAAAAACTATTTTGCATTCAGGCGTAATTTTTTTGTTTAATTCTAAAACTTTCTTTGAACAGATTAGAATCTGTTATTTTACAAAAATTAAAGGTAGTAAACTTTCGACAAAACAAAAATAATTCTCGTTCATATTATATGAATCGGAAAAGTTTTTCTGCTTTTGTCTTTATTTCGATCTTCACGCTTCATTAAAAATTGATCGCTAGTTATTAGGGATTACGGTCGTTCTTTATTTCCTATTTAATAAGGTTAAATAATTTTGTGACAACAATTACAAAAATTTGCTCTTTACTGTTTTCAGCAACTACGATGACGATGGAACCAAGTACAACAGCTATGTCAGCAAAGGCAGAAATTGAAGGTATTATAAAAAAGCGGAAGACATCTCGGGATTACCTGATTGGGGTATCGTAACTATATTTATAGGTATTAATTTATTAAAATCTTTCAACGTGTATCTAACATCTTTTTACTTAGTAATTGCCGTGTTAGTGTTAGGAATATGCTTTTGTTGTATAAGACGATGTTTCCGAAAAAGGCGCGCAAAAGGCGACAAAAAAGGTATGAAGGGTGTAGACTTAAAATCGGTACAATTACTAGGATCTTCTTATAAAGAAAAGGTAACAATAAAATATCGTAAAAATTGAATTTTTTAACTATGCTTTGAAGGTGCAACCGGATATGGACGAATTAACAGAAAACGCGGAAGAACCAGACGAAGGTGAAAAACCGGTTGAACAAAAAATTAGGCAAGCTACAGTATAAGGTATTTTGGGTAATTACGTATGCAAACTAATGTTAACCTTTTAATGTTTTAAAGCTCGAATATGATTTTAATCAGAACTGTTTATCGGTAACGGTTATTCAAGCTGAAGATCTTCCTGCGCTTGATATGGGAGGAACATCCGATCCATACGTTAAAGTCTACCTTCTTCCAGATAAGAAAAAGAAATTTGAAACAAAAGTACATAGAAAAACTTTAAATCCAGTCTTCAACGAAACATTTGTCTTTAAGGTAGGTCAATTTTACACTTACTTACACCTTGCATATTATGCACTTCTTTATATGAAAGTCAATGGCGCCACTTTAATTTTCGCAACTATGCAAAATAGATGCGTTTTAAACAGCTTATTTTAAAATTGATTAATGTACTCATAATTATTTAAAAATAGATATCAGTTTAATCTAACTCAAACTCTCTTATTGATTTAATTAAAACCAAATTACGAGTACAACGTGAACAGTACTAATCAATACTACCATATGAATGTCCTGAGAGAATTACCCTGCGTCATTACTGAAACTGTTGTTAGTAACTAGCCCCAATAATTAATTTATTTGTAATTTTACACAAAATGTGTTCAAAAACCCTTTTCATTTTGCTTTCATTAACTTTTTGCTGAAAAATATTTCTGGAAGAATACTTTGTTATCTAGAAACTATTGTTTATACTGACAGAGATTTTATTAGGTATTGCGTAAAATTGGTCAAGCCAAAATAGCATTGCTAAGAATATTTTGAAAATTTTCTTTGTCTATAAATTCTTACCAAAAAAAAGTGATTAGTATATAATTTAGAACAATATGTAAGGTTCTGGAATAATACAGTAATAAAATAGCAAATGTACACAAAACACAATCAAAACATGCTGTTAAATTTTATTTATAAACTACAATTACAATACTTTCACTTTCAATAAGCCCACGTCAAATTCGTTCACTGAATGATTTCTCTAAAACGCAATAGGATGTACACTCATGAAATTTAAAACTTGGACACCACAATTTCTGTAAACAAAAGTTTGCACATTGTGAAGCGGGCTTAAGGGTATCATTTACAATTCTAACAGCAGGTAGTCTCAGCAGGGGTTATCTTATAGAAGGACTGTAGAATGAATCATTACACTAAGCACGTTTTATAAAATAGGTAATTTACGTTGCTTACTTAATTTTTTTCTTTAAAGAATATATTTGAAGGTATCGCTAATTAAACACCATAGCTCGATTAATTATCGAATCAAAATTTTGTTTAGGAAATGTTTACAAAATAAAATTAGAAATAATTTTGATTTAAAAAACGTCTACAAGCAATAACTTTTAAATTAAATCAAAAACTAAACATGGTTATTTGGGTTGACTGATTATTACTTATTTTTAAATAAATCTAACCTACTAATTATTGTAAGTTATTAAAAAAATCATTAAACTCTCTATTCATAATATTTAGTCCTTACAAAATGTATATTTTATGACGTTTCATTTTTTCTGTAGTTAATATAAAAAGTGAAAATAAAAACTAAGGCAATTCTTATTGTCAACGTATATATTTAGTTTTTTGACAAGAATTTATTACATAATTATAATTAAGATACCAAGTTATAGTTTAAAATTAAATGAAAACGTTTTTTTTTTAAATAAAGGTATTACTATATAAATAAACCCGTAACACCGGTTGAGGCTTCTTTAGGAGTTGTTCGGAAGAGGGATTAAATCTATTAAACACACCTGTTCTCTTTTTCGCCTTTTTCGTTTTGGTCACTAAGGCATCTGTGTTTATTAAAAAGACAATTATATAATCTAATTTGGAAATTTTAAACTACATCGTAAATAATTATTATTATACACTCACCCGGCAAAAAAAAAGAATAGGGGTGTTTACAGGATTAAAACCCTCTTCCAAAAAACTCTTAAAGAAGACCCAACCGGTGTTTGGGGTACTATATAAAATTTACTTTTTATATAAGAAAAATTATTGTAGGTGAACTAGAGAGGTTTTATTATGCATTAAAATAAAACAGATTTTTAATATTTTTTAACCATCAATATACGCAATTACAATGGAGGTAGGAATCTGAAAAACTTTTTTCATTTTCTTTTCAGTCGTCTTTTTAATATTTCATTATTTAATGAAACCATAAAACGTTATATTTCTTTAACACAATCCAATAGAAATATGTATAGTAGTTTTTAGAATACAACAAAATTTTAACAATAACTGGCTTAGTTGAAAATAATGTCATTCCTTTCATTATAGATTCAGGTAATGGGTGTATAATTTAAAAACTGGTCTGGACAGATCTTGAAATGTAATTGATTTAATTATTTTTACAATGTACACAAAAGTAGAACAAAATAATGCGTAGTGCCCTGAAACTCTGCATTGCAATGTGATATAAATACAATCTAAAAACTGACATAAGTTAATGTCTTTTCATGGCGTTTTTGACCGGGTTCTTTGGGGCGTTCTACGAATGAACTCCGACCGTAATTTATGTTTGACTGGTGATTTTAGTTTTGCCTTATTCGACTACGTTACCTACTTAATTGGTTGCTCTCTTTTGATCTGCACTAAAAGGTAAATAAGTAAAGATCAATTTCTAAACATAACCTTTACAAAAACAAAATCTTACTTAACATGGGGTTAAAAAATATTAATTTTGAACTTATCTCATCGTCTGGTTCTTAAGATGATAAAGTTATTTTAGAAAGTTAATTACATATCATCATTTTAATTAAAAAAAATTCTTAAATAAATTAAATGACAATCAGCATAGACAATAATAAATGTACCAAAACCCTAAAAATCCAAATTGCGTTCACAGCAGAACAAGAGCGCTCAGTAAACGAGCAATGTTTCAAAAGTGATTTCGTAGCCCTCTGCGATAGATCACGTACACTAACCAATCAAAAACAATATTTTAAATTCTAACCTAAATTTTGTATCATCTGACTACTTGGTTAAAGAAATTACCAAATGTCAAATAAAATTCCAACACCTACTCAGCTCAGTTTTTTATTTGAACACCCGTTACTTATTATAATATAATTTGTAAAGATTATGCTTTAATAGATTTCAAAAAATTTAGTATTACTTTAAACCACTATAATTTGAAGTGTCGTAACACTTATTGTTCGGATATATCTAAATAAATACAATGTTAAAATTTCTTAGCCAATGATGTCATACTAACCGCCAACAATTCACTTTCCGTGATAGTAAACGTGGAAACAAATAATTGCTTTTATTACTTAATATGGGTATATTTAAAAAACGTTACTTTTTAACAAATTACTTCAGTGTAGATTTAGTACTTTTACTACGAGATAAACAAATATTACAACTTCCTAATCTAGTCTAAATGTTACACTTAACCACATATGTCCGTTTAGAAAAAGCTGTTATAAACAGTTAAGTAATCTAGTATTTCACAATCATTAGTTACTATGTTGTTTCTTGATACAGTGTTATAACGTGTACTTATTATTGTATGTAGGAAAGAAACATTTGACTTAATAAAGCACTAGTAGTGGGTGTCGTGGGCTTGGGTATTGACTGAAAACTAAAACTGCGTGGGTCACAGGAGGTGCAGTTACTGACGTGAACGGTAGACTCAGCTTCTTCCTCATCTGCAACCCATGTGGTTAACGTTAAGAATTGAGATTGAATTGAGATTATACATCCGTGATTAAATGTTGTTGGGTGTATGTTATCTACACAGCTATAACGTGAATAATTCGGGATATTGTCAAAAATTACATCCCTAAGAAACATTGACCCAAAGAACCCATATTTAGCTCAACTTGTAACTTGTGACGCTGATTTGTGTCTATAAGTTTGTTTTAAAGTATCACAGAAAAAAAGAACAAATTATTCCTTTTTACTAGTTGCACAGCATTTTTACTTGAAATTGCTATGGTATGTCTACTGAGCATCTATAAGCAAACGTCACGATTTTCTTTATTTCTTAGGGGAAAAACCATGAGTTTGTGCTAAATCAACTGGCAATTACGTCAACCGACAAAGAAATAACTCTTGAATTTAAATTAAAAACACCCTACCTCTTCGAGCACTTCATCACCAAATAATACGTCTGGTTGGTGACACATTATTACGAACTTAAGTGGGTGAGGACGAACACAACAGTGACAACACCCAAAGGTCAAATAACAAGATATCAACACCATCGTAATCCCCTACATCGGTGCAACGAGCATTACGTAAAGTAATCAATCTTAAAGAAATATAAAAAAAACTTTTAATTTTTTATTAATATATATTTTTTAAGTATGAAAAACATGCATTTGGTGTAATTTGTTATGGTTAATATTCTAGAATAAATAATTTGTATTCTTTTCTACTTTTTAAAAATGGAAAAAAATAATTTATACTTTTTTATGATATTTTAGACTGAAAAACAAATTTTTTTTATAGATTACAATTGCACAAAATAGGGGTAATTATTAAAAAAAAAAAGATTTTTGTTTCGTATACATTTTTTGTTCGCAATAATGTGTTATTAAATTACAAAGTTTATCAATAATGTATACAAATTTCTTCTTCATTTATTTACTTTCTTTTCTTTTTGTATTTACGCAGAAGTTAAGCGAGCGAAGCGAGCCGTGTCTTTATCAAACTGTATTTTTGAATAAGAAAAGTCAGTGTACAAGCCGCAAAGCGAATCGAATTTGATCTTCACAATTTGACCAACAAAGAGTCGCAGAAAAGGATCTTACATTGATCTTCGCAATTTGGTGAGCAAAGAGAGCCGTGTCTTTATTAGAGTTGCATTGAAACTATAATTTTGAGTAAGAATAAACAGTGTACTGTACTATTTATATAATAAATATAAATTATATACAAGATGTGGCTCTACCAAAAAAAAATAAATTGAATCACTAAAGCTATGAAATCTTTATAGACATTTACCGCCTGTCCATACTTAAGTACGCACTATTGCTAACTTTGGAGCTACAAAATTGGTCAAATAAGCAAACTAGCATAATATTTAATAGTGATTACAAATGTCAAAACAAAAAATCAATTGAGGGTTGTCTTCTCAAGATAATGATCAAAACACATTGTTTTTAAATAAAACGCCTAGTATATTTTGGCACGGTTTGAAAAGGACTTAAAATATGCCAGAATAACCTAAAATAGAAAATAATGGTATACATTTTCGACCAAAGGCGATTTAAGCAGTCATTCCTTCTATTATTCTCTAATCTCGAATTGTGCCGAACAGTAGGTATACCTTCTATCCTGAATTTGAACGTACTATGTTTAAAAGTGATTTCTATAAACTGTGTGACATAATTGATTAATATGTTTTTCCAACTGCGGTGGCGTTTTGGAAATCTATACCAAGAAAAATGCAATAATGGATGATAACCATATACAATAAAATTATGACTAGATTTTCTACTCTATTCAACAAATTAACAAAATTTTAACATTACCATTAATAAATATAATTACTTATAATAATTGCACTGTTTTGTTTGTGTTGTGGAGTAGAAAATTTATTATCTAGGCATAATTTTATTATATTTGGTTGTCATCTACTATTTTGTTTTGTATACCTAGCTTGATGGAGCAAATACAATTATAATAAAAGTTTTCCTAAACGTTGCCACAGTTGGAAGAACATATTTAGTTGTTTCATTTAATGAACCCAACTTCTAAATGAGATATACTTTTGTACAACAAGGGGCTGATTTAAGACCTTAGCTATTTTTCTTTCATATATTTTGTTACCTTGTTAATTGTCTATATAAAAGCTCCATTACATTTGTAACACTTAGTTATTTACACACGTTAACAAAAAAGACATACGTGTTTTTTAATTTTTTCTTCGTGTCTTCACATGAAATATACATTTATTAAAATAAATTTTATTGATTTGTTTGTTTTAAAAAAATATAGTATTTTATAAAAATCATAATTAATATTTAAATTATCAGTATTTTTAAATATAGTTGGGAATATTTAAACAAATATTATTTAATAAAAGATAAATATGACTGTTTTATTTTACTTAAATAAAAAAACCTACGTATTTTTTAATATTAATTAACATTATTAATATTCTGAATATTTAAGCATTCAAATTAAAAGTTATACTTGTTTTCTAATTGTTTAATTAATGATCAAATCTTTGCACAATAACTTCTAATAATAAAATTTCTTGTTTTTTAATGAAGTATAATTAATTTTAATTTTTTTTCTTATATTTTTAATAAATATTAATGTGGTTTTTATTTATTTAGTAAAGTAAAGACTTTTGAAAACATACCCGAAGATCATTACTAATTCTCTAAAAAATTACTTTAAATTTCAAATATATCAATTACTTCTTATTATTTTACAAGTGAGGCTTATAACCTTATTTAAAGTTACACCCTGAAAGCACCAAATATACAAAGTTTTTAAACAAAGTATTCTGTACTTAACAGCAAAGAACTTAACAAAATTTCCCTTTTGTTTTATTCCCATACTAAAAAATAATTTTAAAATAAATTATGTTTTCAAATTTTTTTAAAGAATATACTATCAGCTAACACTAAATTTTAAGAATACTTATTTAGATGAATTAAATATTTGTGTGCAGAAACAAGGGTTTGTCAACTTATTCTTTTTGTGTTTTTCAACAGGTTAATAATTTCATATTTGTAATCAGTTTTATTTTTATATATTTTTCAAGTTTCCAACAATTGTGTGTTTTAATACACAAAATTAAAAATTTTAATTATAGCTGAATTTTCTAAACCGTATATTTATTTTCAAAGTTCCCTTAATTCTATTTAAAAGTATTTACTTAAAATTGATTGCGTTATATTTAAAATAAACACCAGTTATAAAACATTTGACAAGAAAACCCTTAGTAAAAACTAATTAAGGTACATTTCAAAAGATTTTTTTATTTAAACCTAAATCATTTTCATTTTCAATTTGGTAGTCAATTGAACTTAAAACAAATTTTTATGTTTACTTGTTTTGCTTACATTTCTGAAACAAATAAAGAGACAACGTTTATACAATTTTACACAAAAATTTTTTAATGTTGTTTGTAATTTGTTAATAATATACATACTTTATATTTTTATCAACTAATTTGCATTTTTTTTCTTATTCATGTTTTTTTTATATTGTTAGGTTAATCAAGTTACGAAAGTTCACTTATTTATTTATTTAGTAAAATATTTCAATTTTATATAATTAATAAACGTGTTTAGATATTTGAAACTATTATGTCAAATGTGTTTATACTATGTTAACAGTTACCAAACCCTCTGACACGATTGAAATGTTCTGGTTATTCCAAGGCAAGGATTAGGGCACTTGAGTCGATTTAAGCAGACCAATGCCTATCTATCCAGTTTTACAAAATACTTCATGTATCTTCCCCATAGATATGTAAAAAAGGCGCGTAAAAATTAAATTATCATAAAAAATATAGTTGTAACATACGTGTTTAACGTGGAATCGATTTTAATGCTCGTAACATGGAAAAGCTTTTAACTACTACCACATCAAACAAAGATGAAAAAAATGCTACGTTAAAATTAAAAGAAAAAAAATTTATTTTTAAAAAATCATTTAAAATGGATGCATAATTATACAGGGTGGTCCAATCTATACAACACAGTCTCTTAAATGAGAACGTATCAATATGCTGCAACGATTTGTCTTTTTGGGCATGATTGAAAATTATTTTTTAATATACAGGGTTTGTCAAAAAACAGTTAGATGCCAAAGTTGCAATTTTTTAAATAGAAAACCTTGTATTTGAAGACAAATTTGAATTGTGACTTAAAATAAAGATAAGTTGATGTTACATGCCCTATACCCATCTCAAATAATTTTTGAGATATTTAAAAAATTATAAAATTTTAACATAAATTTTAAAAAATTATAAAATAGAAGTGCTTTATGTGACGTATGAATTGTTATGCCTTATTATAGTAGTAATGCCTTAGGTAATAAAAAAAACAATAACTTTTAAAAAGTTATACAGGGTAGTAAAAAAATAAATTAAATTATAGTCAAATTGAAAGGTGTTGATTGTTGTAGACAATGTTTTTGACATATCCCCTCAAAAAAAACAAAAATTGGTACATGTCAAGTCGAGAGACGTGGCCGGCCAATTTTAAGGTCCTGCTCTTCCAGGAAACATTTGGTTTAAATTGAACCGCACGGTATGATGAAAATGTGCTGGAGCACCGTCTAGTTGAAACCATATGCGTTGTAAAATACCTAACAAAAGCCTTTGAAAAATAATGGTTTTACTATACGCCTTCCAAGAATTCCTCCTTATACATTAATAGACTACATATGCTGGTGGTTAAGTGTTCTTAAAAAATGGAGATTTTGATCACAATAATAGTGAAAATTATGCCTACTGACTAAGCCGATGTTGTGGAAAGTACATTCATCTAAGAACAAAACATAATCAAAGAAATTTTTATCTTTCCCTGCTTGATCTTGCGCCTACAAACAAAAAATATTAACTCTTTGACCAAAATCTGCAGTTGCACATGGTAAGGGTGCAACCTAGGTCCTTTAAGATGCGCTGTACGCTGGTTTTGTTGATTCCAGTTTTTAAATGACTTTTTCGCTAGCTCGTGTGTGGTTTTTAATTACCGATCCAATTACCGTGAACTGATTTTCTTTGTTGCTAGTTACGTACTTTGTGCTTTTTACTTTTTTATAATTTTCGGATCCATCCTGTAGAAAAACTTCTAATGATTTTTGAAAAACATTTTTGTTAGAATGATTACGTGTCGGATATTTTTGAGCCTAAACTCTCGAGACTAATAAACAATTCCGGTCACACTCCCCGAGTCAATTCTTTCTTGTTTACTATAAGTTTTCATTTTTAATTCAATACTTTTTAACTTAACAAACGAGGATTTTAAAATATTTTGACAGATCAATGGTAGTTAATAAACAAACAAAACAATCGCAATGACTTTCATTGTCAGCGACAGCCACCTTCACTAAAATTAAATCTTGTTAAATGGAAAAACGTATTAACTTTCAACATAAACTCGAATAACTCAGAAACTATTTGAGTTAGGTATAGGACACCCTAATACTCTTTGATAGGTATTTGGAAATCCTATTATTTCGTGATGTTAGATATAAAGTGTTTTATTTAAAATAATAGAGTTTAACACCTTTCAATTTGACTATTTGACATTTTTTTTACTACCCTGTTTAACTTTTTTAAAAAGTTATTGTTTTTACCCAAGGCATTACTACTATGATGAGGCATAACGATTCATACGTCACATATAGCATATTTATTTTATAATTTTTTTATATTTAGGTTAAAATTTTATAATTTTTTAAATATCTCAAAAATTATTTGAGATAGGTATAGTGGATTTAACATCAACTTACCTTTATTTCAGCTCTACAATCCAAATTTGTCCTCAAATACAGAGTGTTCTATTAAAAAAATTGCAACTTTGGCATCTAAATTTATTTTGACAAACCCTGTATATTTAAAAATATTTTTAAATCATGCCCAAAAAGATTCTGCATACATGTACAAAAAATCTCCGCAACATATTGGTGCGTTCTCATTTGAGAGACTGTGTTGTATAGATTAGACCACCCGTATACTGTCTTTACCCAATTTTTTTTTAGCAGAATTAGGTAATTAATCCAAAAAAAGTTTTAATTAAAAAACTGAGGTACTTGACTTTTAATTTTTTTTATGTTGAGTATCTGTTCTTTGACCATCCTGTAAAACTCTTGAATTGTATTTATGTGGCAGCTTCCTTTATGAGGATTACTAATGATCACATTGAAAGCTGTTTTTTAAAACGATTTGTTATTGGCAAATGTAGATATATTGGAATTTTCAAAATTTCAAAAACTTACAGTAAACGTGAGTTATTTCATATTCATTTTAGTACATAGAATGTTAATAGGTTTTTTTCTACAAAATTTAATAAATCATTAAAAATTATGGTGTAATCCCAATTTTAAAAACAGTTTTAAATGGTAATAATAAAATGCTTGCTTATAAGCTCAAAAGTTTGGTTGACGTGAAATGTACTAACTTCATTAAAAGAAACTTTGTTTTTCTGTTGTTTTGATCTTAGTCCTTTTTATTTATGGTTATTATATTGTATTTAACAGACTCTGATAAAAAGAACAATCAAGTTTAATAACAGTCTTAATATCACTCATGCAGTAAAAATCTGAAAAACTTGGTCAACCACAGCTTTTGATAAATATTACTGCAGCATCTGTGTAGTCAGCTTGATTACATCATCTTCCGTACATTGTATATTGAGGAGTAAATTAATATCTCAACATCGTGCGTCGCGTTGAACTAAATTTGCTATTTAATATAACAAAGCTGGTTTCTCAAAAATGTAATTAACTTGTCTCAAAATGTGCAGTAGAAGTCGTGCAGTAGATTATTAACACCTTCGTAGCACCAGCAATTTATGCTTTTTCTGTATTATCAGTATTCAGGTTATGCAGGTCGATCATGCACTCGATTTAACAGCAATTCGTATTAATTCATTCAAATATAGAATGAATCAAACCGTGATCTGCTTCTAACACAAATATAGAATATCATAATTCAATTCAATTCTGAAATTATCAATTTAATTAGAAAATGCTTACATTCTAATTCTGGCATACCTTTAGGTGGGTGCGTTACTTTCTAGCTGTAGGGATTGCTGTAACATTAAATCTTTATTGCGATAGCAGATTAGTCATGCAAATATTAATTTTTTATATCTTAAAATGTTTATTTTAAATTTTGGTCGTGGAGGAAGTATAGTCTGTTACACAATAAGAATGAAAATTTGCGATGCTCGTGATTACTCATACTCGCCTCCGACTCGTGTTTGAAAGTTTTCACTCGCATTATAATTTTGTTTGTTGTATAAAACCAAATTTTTATTTAAAGACCCGAGCACAAGTTTTTTTTTTTTTAATTCATTCTTTAAATTTTATCTTATTAAACAGTTTATAAATTTGAGAGTCGAAGTCTTTTTTTTTAATTTTTTTCTCCATACAAGAACGTAAAAAAATGATACATTTGTAAATATTATCAATGTTTTTTAAAAAAATAGCATCTAATACACTATACCATTTTACTTATAGTTTATACAGTTTTATTTATATCAATATAATAATCCAACAAAAGTATTTTGGTCGTTTGTGTGTTAGTAGTAAACAAGGTTACATATTATATTATTATTTTTTATGATTAACGTGTTTTCTGTAAATTACTAATAATATCTTATAGTGGTTTTGTAACAATTTTTAATTAAACAGAGCCCTGAGAGAAACAGCATGATTTTGAGTTTGTAACGTCGGCAACAAATGGTGTCCTAATTGAAACAGACCAAATAACCTCTTTATAAAAGGACCAGCAGAGTTGGGAAAATTAATAAGTTCAGAACGTAAACAACCATATAAAAGAGTTGTTAACAATTTTTATTGTTGCTTTGATGAAACAATATTGAAAGCGATTGTTTTGCAAAACAATGTTTGCTTGTTTAAGGTACTTATAATCTGTTAGATGTGGGTTTATTATTTATTTTGGGATCAGATTTTTATACTGGATGTCTCTAAATCCGATAATTTTTAGTGCGTGTTTCTGTCGTGAAATTATAACAAAAAGTTTATGTAAACACCACTTGTTTTTGATAGAGAGAGTAAGTAAGTTATTTTTTAGAAAACGGTTTTTTAAAACTTTACAAATTTTGTCAAAACGTTATAAGAGATTACGGCTAACAGTTTGGGCATAGAGCTTTTTTTTTTAGTTAATTTCTATATTTTATAAACATTTTTAACATTTTTTCAATGTTTTCAATTTTAATTTATTTGTCTATTTACATTAAAAACGGTTTGGTATTTCCTTAACATATTATAAAAGCAACAACAAAAATAAAATAAAATTTTTTTCTTGGCTCTTCTCTTCGTTCTATTTACATTACTTGTCTTTTTTTTCTTCCACCCACTTTCTTTTTTCCTCCACCTCTTTCTTTTCCCACCCCTCCGTACACATTCTACACTTCCTATCTTTGTGCTTCCACCAGTACTTAATTTTATTTTCTTTGTTTCCTACTCTAAATCTTGCAATTAGTATTTTATCTTCCAATGCCATTCTTCCGGTTGTGTAATTTGGTTTTCCATCTGTTATTAATTCTTCATATTTCGTGTTATATTTTCCTTCTCTAATTCTTGCTTTTCTTTCTTGTGTCTGTGTGTCTCTATCTCTCTGTACTATTTCTTCTTCCATACTTCTTCTACTATTACTATTCTCTCAAATACCCATCTTCTTTTCTCCAAGTTTTTCGCAAAAATTCTTTCGCCTATACCCCATACCTCCCTTATTATTTTATTTCCTTTTTCTCTAGTTCCTTAATCTGGTCTTTGTCCTTGTTGTCGTACCTCACCATATACCTTAGGTATTCATACTTGTCTATCATTGACAATGCTGCTGAACTCTGCGAACTTTTCAACAATCATTTTTGGATAGTGTGGACAAAATTTCTAACATCAAGTTTGTTACCAAAGGAAACAATCCTCGACGTACGATTTCACCATGTAATCTATTGTATCTCTTTCCAGTGAGTGAAAACGAAGTATACAATATTATAAATACTGTCACGTACAAACATTCAGCAGGATCAGACGACAAACCATGCAAAATTATTAAACATGTTGCTCATATTATTACACCGCAATTAACAAAAATAATCAATAATTCCTTTACTCAAGGAGAATTTCCGCAATCAATAGAGATATCGAAGGTTATCCCGATATATAAGAAAGGCTCTAAACTTGATATCAATAATTATAGACCCGTAGCACTGTTGTCAGTTTTTTCAAAATTTTTTGAAAAATGCATGTTCAACAGATTAACGGATTACTTAAATAAACATAAAATGCTTGCAATTTGTCAACATGGGTTTCGCAAGGAGCGAAACACAACCACAGCAATTTAGGACATTGTAACAAAAATACTCAACAGTATTGATAAAAAGCAAATTACAATAGGTGTATTCTTTGATTTGTCACGTGCTTTTGACGTAATAGATCACCACATAATGCACGAAAACTAACAAATTATGGCATATCTGGTTATGCATTAAATTGGCTAAAGTCATTTCTAATGGACAGACAGCAATATGTACAAGTTCATGGAAAAAAGGAAGAACTAGTTAATTACGCCCATAAATCTAGCATACGCAACCTAACTAAGGGTACTCCTCAAGGTTCAACGCTGCCACCTCTGCTCTTTTTGTTGTATTGCAATGACCTATACATGAACTTAATAAATGAGAACATTAAGGTATGTCAATTCACAGATGACACGTCAGTCATTGTGTCGGGGGATACTATTGACGCTACAGTAAATTTAGTAAACAATGTGATCTCAACGATGTCAGATTGGTGTAATACTAATAAATTAGTGCTTAATTCTGCAAAAACTCACAGCATAGTTTTTACAAATTCTCACACTCGTAGTGATTTCAGTGCTTTGTTAAAAATTCGTAGGAAAAGTATTGTACAAGAAAATTCCATAAATTTCTTAGGTGTAACATTGAGTGCCAAATATTCGTGGAACCAACAAATAGACAAACTATGTCAAAAATGAGTAAAGGTTATTATGCCATACTAAATTCGCGGGACATACGCAGTAACAAATGTATTATTATGTATTATTATGCGTTTATTCATAATTTATTATCATACGGAATAATTTTCTGAGGAATTAGCGGCGAAGTTCGTAGGCTATTTAAACTTAAAAAAAAAATATTTCGAATTATGTGTTTTGCAAAATACGATGCCCACTGTGTTCCATTATTTAAAAAATATGGAATAATGACAGTTTACTCGTTGTATTTGTATAGCCTAGTCATTTTGTTTTTAAAACTTCAATTTGTTTCAAACTAACGGATGTGTTAACGGTGGAAGGAATACGAGAAACTTCAATTGTTTTAAGTACTCCCCTTCACTCGACTAGATTGTTCGAACTCGGCCCATATTATATGGGTATCAAAGCCTTTAATTCTCTTCCGCTTAGTATAAAATCGGCAAAAGGCTTTAAAGATTTCAAACAAAAAGCTAAATGTTTCTTTACAAACAATGTATATTACAAAATCGCCGATTTTATTGTCTGATTGCGACTGTTTTTTATTGTGACATAACAAATGTGTTTTATTGTATTTTTTTATACTTATATATTGTACATATGATCATTATTTTTTATACATGACGTATCTGTTACTTTTATGACGTTTCCTATATTCATGTAAAATGAATCTGAAAGGACAATAAATACTATTATTATTATTATATTATCATCTCTATTTTCTCTTTTCGCCGCTTCAATTTCTCTCCTTTTATTCTACCTTTTTTTTCTTAAACTCCATAATTTTTATTTTTTACATTTAATTCTAATTTCTTTTTTCCAAATATCTATTTATCACTTTTATAATTCCTTTCATTTCTTCCTCTGTTTTTGCTAATATTATGTCATCTGCGTAGGTTAAAACCCACACTTTTCTTCTACCCACTTACTTGCTGTCCTTTAATTTCCTCTTCCAAGTCTCTTACATACAAAGAAAATAAACCAGGGCTTAGTGGACACCCCTGTCTCAACCCTTTTGCTATCCCAAACTCTCTTCCCGGTTTTTCCCCTACTCTTGTTCTGCACCTTGTTTCTTAGTATATTTCTTCTATTGCATCTATTAAATCTTCGCTTATTCCAGCTTCTTTCAAGTTTTTCCACAACAATTCCCTTTTCACCTTATCAAAAGCTACCCTTAAATCTAAAAACATTGCAAACATTTATCCTCTTTTCTTCCTTATTTCCCTATTAACTACATGTTTAAACTGATTTTCTTATCGTTTTATCGAAATGCAACAAAAGGTGCTTTTTTGTACGATATTTGTTGTTCTTTCTGAAGATAGTGACCAGTTTTTTGACAATTCACACACAATTTTTTTAAAAGAGAGAACTTCTCTGCCCTTTCTTACTAAATCGTCTTAATCTTGGTTTATGAACCAAATCTTCTGCATTAAAATATTTAATAAAATTATGACTGTGGATACCACACCAAATGTTTGCCAGTGGACAACCCTCGCTTCTGTTACAAATTATTTTTATGAATTTTATTTATTTGTCTTATTACATTAACCAATGATTCAGTTTTTTCTTAACATATAAAATAAACAGTAAGTAAAGAACGACAAAAAAACCTTTTTCTCTGACTTTTTTCTTCATTCTATTTTTATTACTGATCTTCTCTTTTTCTATTCATTTTTGCTTATTCACCACCTTCCTCCCAATTTTCTCGTTCTTTCCTTCACTCTTACTTTACTACACTCTAGCTTCAAATGCTCTATATTTTCCCACCCCTCTTTACAGATTCTACACTTCCTATCTTCGTCCTTTTACCAGTACTTGTTTTTATTTTCCTCGTTTTGTAAGCTCTCAACTTTGGGACTAACTTTTTATCCACCAATCCCATTCTTGCGATTATGTACTTCAGATTTTTTCGGTTATTAAGTTTTTATACTTTGTGTTATATCTTCCTTCTCTAATTTTTATTCATCTTTCTCAAATTCCACTTTTTCTTTTTACCTTATTGTCTTTTTCTTGTCTGTATCCTTACTTTTCCAGTTTCAAATCCTCTTCGATTATATAACCTAGTGTTTCCATAGAATCCACTTCCAATACTTTGAATCTTCTTCAGTTTATCCCATTATTTCCATCTCCACATCTCTGCTCTATACATGAACACACTTTTACTATTCTTTCCAAAATCCATCTTCTTTTCTTTTAGTCTTTTTCAAATATTCTTTCTTGTTATTTTATTTTAATTCCTTAATTTGTTTTTGTCTTTATTGTTGTACCTCACTGTATATACTAGGTAGTTACACTTATTCATATTTTTATCTCTTCCTATCTCCACTCCATTTTCTTCTCTTTATTTTACTTTTTCTTCTTAAACTTATACTTTTTTTTAAATCGTCTTAAATGGTGTCGTATTTTGAGTTTTATACTATTTCTACGATTTTTAACTCTTTATTAAGTTTTTCTCGTGAATTCTGCGATTTATAGTTTTTTACCCTGCTTTTGTTAATTCTTTAATTTTTAATTCATAACTGTTGTTTCAACATAATTTCTTATAATTGATTAATCGTATTGCTTGATTGATTGTATGTGCCAATAATTATGTCATCAACATACAGTTGTTTAAGAACAGGTTACGAAGAAATTGAAAGATCTTTTATGTTTTACTGGCTTAGTTCTTTTGATTGATCGAATTCCATCATACAATAGTTTTTCGTAACTAATTAATACAATTATACTTAAAAACATAAACATAGATTAAAACACTACAGCAACTTAGAAAATCCGCTACAGCCAACAGAAATTTGTACTAAATTAGGCATCTATAGAATAAATAATAAATACTGTAGCAACGTGTATGTAGGGCAAACCTCAATACCCCTTTGAAAGAGCACTTAACTCATGTTCCATACCATCTTTTTCGGACAATTCTAGTTTCTTAAATTGCCACATGGTGGATAGTATTAAATTAATTGACAAATTAGATAATAAGAACAAACTACATTCTTAGTATCAGTTTACCGATGATTGTAGCCCAACTATTAAATTATGTATTCAGTTTATAGTTTTTGATGATCATTATGCAATTTTTTAAAACTAGTTCTTTCTTTTTATAAGTATGTTTAAAATTTAATCCCATTGTACGTTTCATTGTATGTCTTCTTTACGCGTTTCTTATTTTGTTCAATTTTAACCATTATGTTCATGTTTTCTAATTAACGTTTAAATTTGAATTTAAATTTAAGTTTAAATTTTTTATAATTTTGTTTGTTATTCCATTCTTTAGCAGGTATAATTCTCATCAGATTGTTTATTCCTTAAAAGTAAAATATGTTTTTGACAGTTTTTTGTCTTTTAAACGTATGCACTAATATTATATTAACCCAAGTACACTTTCGAGGGATAAAAAGCAATTTAAATTGCGTGCTAGCATCTAAATATATTTTTCTTAAAACTTTATTTGTTTTATCTGTAATTCAACCTGACATTTTACTTAGACTTCAAGAATTCTAGGCACGTGATTTGTTGAAAGGTTAAAGTTATAAGAGATAATTTTTTATTTCAACAGGATTTCTTTTGTTGAATTTCAAAAAATAAAATAACTTTGGATTTGGTCTAGGCTTAATTTGGTTTCCGCTGACAAAATATTAAGGTTTTATTTATTATTGTTGTCCTCAACATAACTTCAATTTTTTGTTCACCAACTTATTTGGTATTTTTCATTTTTCTAACATTTGTATCTTTTTACTCATATAAATATTTCAAGCATTTTAAAAATATTTTAATTTAGTTTTCAATTTCATCCCACGTGTATAATTTACTTCTTAATAATTCTTTAAAAAATTCATACAGAAAAGTTATGAACAAAATAATAATTAATTATCTTGTTTACCAGTCAGTTTTTTGTAAAACTGTTATCAATCCGATCTTAAAAATAAAAAACAAGCGCTTCCGATTAAATTGTTTATGGCTTTTGATATTTAATCATTTGCGGATAATTTAATATTAAATCTGAATTAAATATAATGTTAACCAAAAGAATGAGGAAAAGTTGAATTTTTTCTATAAATTTAAAATATTATTCGGTTGGTAGACTTCTGATAATAATCTTTTAGAATTTATGAGCGTTTCGTTTACAGAATATTTTAATTACATTTATTGTCAAATTAAAAAAACTCAGTTTATTCAATTGAACACCATTACTAAATAACAAATATTAATTTGCTGAATAAGGAATTTTTAATTGGAAGAACGAATTTGTATCTAGAACATGCGACACGATGCATTTTAAGTAATTACAAGATTAAATAAAAAGCTTTAGTGTTTTAAAAGGATGTAAAATTATATAATCCCTTGGCAATTCTGAAATAAACAAAACGGGGATTATGCGACGGTTTCCAAATCGAAAATTTTAACACCTTTTTTTTCACTTTTTCAAAAATATTTATTTTACATATTTTTTCTTTAAATAGAAGTTGTTTATAATTTAATTGTACACAATTTTTGTTTGAACTATTTTTTGATCCGATAAGTAATTACTGAGATATGACTATCGCGTGACACTAATTGATTTAACAATATTTCCACTAATATTAGTTATACAAAAAAAAAGTGAAATCTTATTATCTATAACTTTTGTTTAAACTATTTTTTTTAAACGCAATTTTCATTGTCTTCTTCTTTTTCAAATCGTCTTAAAAGGAATGTACTCACAAAGAAGAGTAAAAAATTATAATTTACTTTGCTTTTTTTTTATTTTGGAAATTTCCCGCCCAAATGATGCTAATAGGGACATCATTTTTTTCTTGCATTCTTAAACACTGATTAATTTAAAACACTTTTCTTCTGTCAACTCCATAATATTACCTAAAACACAACAAACCCACAAAAGGGAGGACAAAAAATAAATAATTTAATTCTCCCTCATAAGTTTGTTCGCCGTTTTGTTTAGATTCGTCCAAACCTGCAAACGCATTCGCGCGCATTTTCTTTGATGTCGGAGAAAAAACCGACAAGTTGCGGGAACGCCGCAAACCGTTCGTGGAACAATCAGGACTTGCGAATCTGTTCTAAAATTCGTACGTAGCACCGTCCAAATTAATGTTCCGATTGCCGTTCGGTTCGTTGTTCTGTTTGTTCCTCGGTTTGTTGTTCAGGTGTGTACGAAGCTTTACAATAAGCATATTAATATGAACTATATCTTATGAAAGGAGAGTTATGTAACTATAATTAACGACTTAACGTTACGTTAGTAGATTCCATTTACTATTTACACATATTTTCTTGGAACATTCGATAATTAACTATCGGGATATGATGACCCTATACTTCGCAGGTTGTGCGCAACTGGATACAAGCAAATAACTTGGAGCTGTTACCCTGGCCAGCAAAAGCCCAGATTTTAACATTATCGAAAATGTTTGGGCTCGAATACTTGCTGTTATCCGAAGACAACAAGGGCCAAATTTTATACCAGTAAACCGTAATGCACTAATTGCAGCCATTGATACCGCATGGGAAACGATTAATATTAATTATATTGATACCTTGATAGCGTCAATGAGCAGACGCCTCCAAGAATGTATCAATAATAATGGAGGTCACACCCATTATTGATTTCTTATATTTATTTATATAGTAATACCTTTATTTAAAAAAAAGTTTTCATTTAATTTTAAACTATAACTTGGTATCTTAATTATAATTATGTAATAAATTCTTGTCAAAAACTAAATATATACGTTGACAATAAGAATTGCCTTAGTTTTTATTTTCACTTTTTATATTAACTACAGAAAAAAATGAAACGTCATAAAATATACATTTTGTAAGGACTAAATATTATGAATAGAGAGTTTAATGATTTTTTTTAATAACTTACAATAATTAGTAGGTTAGATTTATTTAAAAATAAGTAATAATCAGTCAACCCAAATAACCATGTTTAGTTTTTGATTTAATTTAAAAGTTATTGCTTGTAGACGTTTTTAAATCAAAATTATTTCTAATTTTATTTTGTAAACATTTCCTAAACAAAATTTTGATTCGATAATTAATCGAGCTATGGTGTTTAATTAGCGATACCTTCAAATATATTCTTTAAAGAAAAAATTAAGTAAGCAACGTAAATTACCTATTTTCTAAAACGTGCTTAGTGTAATGATTCATTCTACAGTCCTTCTATAAGATAACCCCTGCTGAGACTACCTGCTGTTAGAATTGTAAATGATACCCTTAAGCCCGCTTCACAATGTGCAAACTTTTGTTTAGAGAAATTGTGGTGTCCAAGTTTTAAATTTCATGAGTGTACATTTAAAAATAGTTGGCTGTTACTGAAATTTATGATTGAATTTTAAGATTGCTTTGCTGGTGCACTTTTTCTTCTTTTTTAAACGTTGATTTCCTATGACGAATTTTTTTTTTATTTTTTCTATAAAAATTGTTGTTCACGATAGGTGTTGAACTAATATGTAATACCTACATTACACGTTACTAAGTATTTTTAAATAGAAATGCTTAGTTAAAAAGACAAGACAAACTAAGTGTACCTGTTTACAGTGACATTCAAAATGTTTCCATCACATAAATTAAACAATAACTTTTTATTCGCGGTAAACAAAATGTACATATAAATAAGCAAATACTTTATACGAATTAATATCTATAATTGCTTACAACAAATTAACTAAATTCCCACAAATTTTAGGGGCAATTACGTAAAAGACAATCAACATCATGGTTTAGAGTGGATTTTGCACTTTCATGAAAGTTATGAATTAACACATTACAATAGCAATAGAACCCGTCAATTGTTTTCAACTATTTGTGGGTTCTTAAAATTAAAACATCTTTTAGTTATTTACATCATTTCCTTAATAAAACGTCATTGAAATATGTTGGGTTGTTTAAAATATATAAATATATTTAATAAAAAAATTAATAATAATGATTATAAATTTAAGCGACGAAAAACTCGATAAAATTCTCAGGCTCAAAATTGAATAAAAAAATTAATTACTAACTCATTAACTTTAATTAAATCAACAAAGAAATTCAATACATGAATAAATACGTAGTAAAAGAACGCAGCTTTAATAATTTTAAGTTCAGCGAAATACAATTCATAACATTTTATAAATTAACCTTATTCTGCCGTAGTGTTGTTGAAATTCGTTTACCTTGATTGTTGTTGAAATATTGTTGATGATGACAATTTATTAAGTGGTACCACAAAGTCGATTTATTTATAACACAATTTGTTTTATTAAATGTTCATAATAATTTGCAATTTCAAAACACTAACATTTAATTTTTAAACTGTTTCTTTTTTCTCTTTGAAAACTCAAACGTTCATGTGTAGTTATTCATTTTGTAATTGATTTTCCGATTATGTCGTTATATTTCGAATTTAACCAACGATTCTCACTACCGAAATTGTTAAAATTTAAATTTTAAATACATTTTTCTTCTGTTCAGTTTCATCAACGACTCCACGATTTTAGTTCCCAAGTTTTGTTTATCGGTGCATCTGTTCTTGAATAAAATTTTCCATTGTAATTTGCTACAGTTTACTTTCACATCACTTTTGTTTATTCATGTTTTCACACAAACGTGTTGATAATTTGTAACGTTTTATTACGCCACTACGTATCCAAGCTAGTACGCATATTTAATCACGTACGCCAATTTTGCGTCTCTACATTTATTTTATTTTTGAACGAAAATAAATTTGTAAAAAATACTTCTATTTTACACTTGATCTTAATTTATACGTCTATAAAATTTTTATTGTAGCTAAATAAAATTTTATTTGCATGAATTTTTTAATTATTTTCTTAAAATAAATTCAGGTCAGTTTGCAGAAATATAATTCAACTTTATACCTTAATTTTTACTTTCAATTTGAATGGAAATCTTTTATTTTATTGTTAAAATATCATTTCATAGCAATATATTAAGCATGATGAACTAAAACGTACAATGACAAAAACACATACTGTGCCAGCTATAGTCGGTGTCCCACCCCTTGGTATGATTCATCATGAAAAATAATATTATAGAAATCTGTAGATAGACTTAAAAAACACATTATTAGAAATATCTGGGTGAAATATAATTAAAATCTGAAAAATACTGTAACCGAAAAACTATGCGCCTAGGAGATTTTTAAAAAGTTATATCTGGAAATATAGAAACAGTAATGTAAAAAACGCAAGTTACATGTTTTCCGCAAGATTGACTACTTTTACAATATGAATTTTACAGTTTTTGAAACTATTACAAAGATGATTACGACAACATTCTTACAAACACTATTGAATTCTTGGAGAAACTACCGAAATGGCTGCCTAGTAGACAACATTGTTCAGGAACGGTCACTTTATTATTGCATACACTTATCAATTTCAACGCAACTGAAATATTTAAAAGATTTGTTATGACAACAATGTTAGTATGTATATTCTGAAAGTAATATATTACAAACGTAAAAAAAATCTTTACCAAAAAATATGTATTACATTGCCAAACACGGTAAACATGCGTTAGTTGAAAAATGTATAATTTGTTATAAGGTATTATAAAATTTTTTTTTAAACCTAGTTTATGTAGTTACGCAGTTTACAGTCAAAATGCACAATTAATATCACTACGTTTCTTATGGTTTTTGGTCCAGTAAACTAAAATTACACTGAAAAACTGTTTTTTTTGTACGATCACTTAATTGCTCTTAAGTCAAGTACATATATATAAAAATTTGTCATCAATACCTTTCTTGCTTCTCAATTTCGATCAATACGTCAACATTAAGAAAGTGGACTTAAGTGGACGTTTACTCTGATTTCATAACTTGATGTACACGATGCTTTGCTGACTAAGCAGTCGTAAGGGGTGAGTTTTTTTTTGTTAACCGCTAATTTGCTTTTCAAATTTACATAAGGCGCCTACAAAAGAGGGAAAGATAGAACACTTCAGTACTGATTCGAAATGAAAGTCCAAAATTAGGAAGTCGACTTCTATTAAAATTTAAGTCCAATAGTTAAAAAGTTCATTTACAAAACACGGACAATAAGAACTCCAAAGTAAATCTGGATCAAAACCTTGAAAATAAATAACACACAACTTAAATATAAACTTGACAAAAAAAATCTTTTAATTTTTCAACAGGTGGATGACGTTTACTACAAACGTAAACTAACTTAAGAACTTCTGACTTAAGTTCTCTATTAATTTTGTTTATGAGAACGGAAAGAACAAATTTTTAAATGTAATTTATTGCTTTTTGTTTGTGTTAAGGAAATGCTTTTTAGATGTTTTAGTTAATCGGATTTTTTAAGCTGTTTTTTAATTTAATTTGCTCTTAGTTAATTGTTTATTGTTATATTTGTTTTAAAAGTTTTTTATTGTCCTTCGCATGACTAGTAAATCTATAATCAGTACAAAATTTTTAAAACATTAGCTAGAATATAGAAAAAATGTCTACGTTCAAATTGTACTGGGAAGCAAAATGTTCACTGAAATTGTTAATAAATATCTAAAAATTATGCACATTTGTAAACTATTGTTATTTCCAGGTAAAAATTAAAATAAATTAAATACACACATCGGCGTACTCCCAAAACAACATTTTTTCTTTTCCTGTATTCTTACTAGTTATGCAGAGTATTTTATCAAGAATCTTTTTTTTTGTGAAATGTAAGATAAACTTTTTCTCCATTTTTATAAAACATTTTGGGACACAGCATATCTAAAAATTAATTTAATTTAATTTGTTTTTCAAACTAGGATATACGTACGTAACTATTTCTAGTAAGTAATTATTAGTAAATTAATTTCTTTTTTTTTCTGTAATTTTTTTATCAAAGTAGTCAACTGATACAAAGTTTAAATTAGATTTCAAGGTATTTAAAAAACATTCACATCTCTGTCAATTACGTTTTAATGCAGAAATTCACGCCACCACTCTTTGTTTAGCCGTACTTCTTATTTCACCGTAAAAATAATTAAAACAATTCAATTCCACAGTCTTCAGTTTTTATTTAAACACTCTTTATTTTAAACAATTTTAAATATATTGATTTGATGTTATTACAAAATGTAATTCTATGAATTTTTATTCATTATAACTTTCAACATTTAAATACTTTTGGTAAGCTTAGTGAAATTAATTAATAACTATAAAGATATATTTGACAACTAATTAGTTACTCAAATTATGAAACTCGAAATTAATTACCAATTTTTTATTTGAAAGTACAAATTATTTTTGCAGAGATAGAAATTTACAATCGATTTCTTTTAAATGGAAATGCTTTTTTTAACTAAACTTAAAAAATGAATTACAAATTTTATTTATTTATTGGATCAAATCGATAATACGTTTTGTTCATTTCAAAGATCGGTATAATCCAAAAATCGTGATGTTTTTATAAATCTTGAAATTTTATTTTAATTAAATTATGCTTTGAGATTAATAAAGATCTTGATGTATGGTAAAATTAATTAAAACTGACACACTTCAGTTACTAAATTTGGTTATTTTTTTTAATATTTTAAGGCTGCAATTGTGGTTCTAAACAATGTATAAAAGTACATACTGTTATGAATAAATGAGCATTATCCCAGCTAAAACTTAAAAAATTTTCCAAAAAAATGTAATGTCGACTAGTGTTAACGATCACGCATTTGCATTCAGCAACTTTGTCGACATATATGTAAAAACAGTTATAAAAGTCGATCCTTCGATAATTATAGCCAACTAAGTGTTTGAAAAAATAAAAATCTGTTATCTTCTGTTTTTCAATTTTCAATAAAATGAGACCTGAGGCTATTAAAAGAGCTTTACACGGGGTACGTACGAAAAATTTACATGCAAATTGTAAAAAGTACACTAACTTATGCATAGAAATACAGTTCTGATGTTTAACGTACAATTGTTTTGTTTATTACATAATGGAGTGATAGCTGGGACATTCAAAATTAATCCATTTTCGGTACATGACATATATCTAAACTACATTTTTTTATTGTGATTTAACCGCTTATGAATTAATATAAATCAAAAGACGGGCAATTATTTGCTTGTTAAATAAATTGAAAAAATTAATTCATATTATTTTTTATGGCTAATCCAATTGTGGAGAGACACATAAACAGGTTTCAAACAATAAATACGTTTTGTTCATATCAGTGATGATTGCAGAATCACAAACGATACCTACACTGATGATCCTCAATAAGGCAAAACACGTGTATGTAAGTGTCGTTCGTGATACTGTAATTATCACTGACTATGGATTTATTTGGTCAGCCAACATTTATTATATTGAGTTAACAATACATTTAGTGTTTAGATCACAGTACATCCCGTGCACTTTTTAAATTATGTACTGCAGGAACTATATAATTTTTTTGCATCTCCTCAAAGATGGAGAGTATTAAGGTGTGAAATTCAACGCACGAGGAGTTTGAAAAAACATTTTGATGAACCAAACACTCTTCAGAGTTTGTCACACACACGATGTAACAAAGTATATACAGGATGATTCATAACTATTGAGACATAGGATAAGACACAATATGCCTTAATAAAATTTGGCCGTGGAAAAAGATATACGGGGTTAGATAAAAATTTTTTTCTTTATTTTTTGTTAATAATTTCACTGTAAATTTATTAATTCTTTTCAAAATCTACAGAGAAGCATAATTATCTGACAGTCCAAAACGTACCCTTAATAAATGAAGTAATATTTAAAATCCCTTTCTGACACTACGAATTGTTCAACTGCGTTTTTCTCGGAAACAGATGAAATTATCGTATTTAAACATGAGTACCAATATTGTGTAGAAATGATGTTTACGTCATATTCTCTAATCAAAATCACTAAAAAGTTTTCTCAAAAAAAAGTTACCAGTCGATTTCATCATCAGGAATCATTCAAGTGGCGCCTCCTACAACAAATTGTAAAATAGTACATAAAATAATATTCTTAGTCTAAAGGAATGCCTCTCTGCCGATTTTGATAAGAATTGATAAATTTACAGTGAAATTATTAACAAATATTGAAAAAAAAATTTAATTTAACGCTTTGTATCTTTTCCACAGCAATATTTTATTTAAAAATATTGGGTCTTATGGTCATATTTTAGCCAAAATAACCCGCCCTTAGCTTATGTCCCAATAGTTATAAATCACCCTGTATAGGGCAAACCAAAGAGACCTATTAAAATTCGTTTTAAAAGAGCACTTAGGTCATGTAAAATGTTATCGCACAGAGAGGTCCAGTGTTGCCATGCATATGCTTGAAAATGGTCATAGCGACATTGAATTAATTAAGTGGGTAGATAATATAAACGAACTTGATTGTTGTACATGGCTTTACCAGAAGTTCTCTGGCTCAAAATAGACCGTTTGACACCAATTTATCTACAACCAAAAGTGCACCATAAGGGCGCCAGAGGGCGTCAAACTTTTGAAGAAAAAAATGTATATTGGGAATAACTCGAGAACGGTCCGACGGATTTTGTTCCGCTTTTGTATGCTAGTTGTATGCTTCGGAAGACGTTTTTTAGTGTAATGTGGACAAATTTTTGATGTCAGGAAAAGTCGCTTTCATAAGGGCACTGTCAAATAAATAATAATATTTTAACAATCGTCAACGATAGGAAATCAAAATAATTCTGACAAATAAAACCATCATATCCCTGCAAAGTGCATCCATACGCTTAGAAATTCAAGTAGACTGCTTAGGCTATGCGATCAAATTCATCATTTGTGACATTCATTTTCAGATCTTCTATGATTACTCACGTTTTTATTTTGCAATTAACTACTTAAAAAATGGGCTACACATTTGCCGAATAACTGATATCCTGTTAGTGTTGGGCTTTTGCAGTGGCAATTGTTGGGAAAGCGTGAGGGTTTACGCAGAAAGGTTTCCAAATTAGAATAACATAGTCGTGTAGCCTACTTGAATTTCTAAGCGTATGGATGCGCTTTGCATAGATATGATTTTAATTTTTTTTTTATCGAACTATTAACATTAGCGCAATTTAACAAGAGAGGAAAAAGTTTTCAAATTGTTCATTTCATTTATCAGAATTATTTTGGTTTTGTATCGTTGACGGTTATTAAAACATTATCATTTATTTGACAGTGTCCGTATGAAAGCGACTTTTTCTGGCATTAGAAATTTGTCCACATTACACAGAAAAATGTCATGGTAGACAACCAGCATACAAAAGCGAAACAAAATCCGTCGAACCGTTCTCAAGTTATTCCCAATATACAGGGTTATTCTAAATGATGGACCCATTTTTAAAAATTCGTGTTTATTAAAGTACAAATCCAAAATGAACAATCTTTATACCAATGAAAGAGAAGTTTCAAAGTTTTTTTAATACCTTACAAGTGTTCAATGTGGCCTCCGGCTGATGCACGGCAAACATCAACACGGTAGCCAAACTCATCCCACACGCGAGAAAGCGTATCTGGTGTTATTGAGTCCACGGCAGCAGTGATACGGTTCCGCAGATCGTCCATAGTTGTTGGTAGAGGCGGGACGTAAACAGCTTCCTTAACATAACTCCATAAGAAATAGTCGCACTCTACCGGCCGGTTATGGAACCATCACCACCCGCCACAAACTTTGAAACTTTCTCTTATCTCTGCCGTGGATTCAATAACACCAGATACGCTTTCTCGCGTGTGGGATGAGTTTGGCTACCGTGTTGATGTCTGCCGTGCAGCAGCCGGAGGCCACATTGAACACTTGTAAGATATAATAAACACGAATTTTTAAAAATGGGTCCATCATTTAGAATAACCCTGTACAATATTTTTTTGAAACGTTTGATGCCGTCTGGCGCCCTTATGGTGCACTTTTGGTTATAGGTAAATTCGTATTAAACGGTCTATTTTAAGCCAGAAAATCTCTGGTAAAACCATGTACACATCTTTCAGAAATACCCTCTATATAAGCTCAATATAGTTTTTATTTTTAGTATCGGTTCGCTGATGATGATAGCTTAGCTATTGAAACACGTGTCCGAGTAAAGTTTTTTGGTGCAGTTTTTTGATGTTTTCCCGTTGTTACAATAGTCGCTGCAGTTTAGTGTTCCATTCCTTTGATCTACAAAAAGTAGAAATAATTTTATCTTTCTAAAATGGCTTAGGAAAAATTAAATAATGTAGCCGTTCTGAATTTTGAGTTAGATTTAACAATTTCACTGTTATATGAAGATGTCATAAATGACTTAACGAATGAGAACGTCAGAAGAGTTCCTCTTAAAGATTAAATATGTTATATTAATCATAGTAAGAATTAACTGTTTGTTTTTATTATTATTTCTGAGGTTTTTGAAGTTTTGTTCATCTAGTATACAACATTAAAAGTTTTGAATAAGTAAAAATACTTTCAATATCTACTTGTATTCGATCCTTTAGGAGGGGCGGCAAATTTAAACGTGCCTAGGGTGACACAAAACCCAAATCCATCCGACACTGCTATCGCCTGCTTATAACTAATATGTTACATTTTTAATAGTTACTAAACGGAATAATCTCATTCAAACCTAAATAGACAGGTGTGTAACTTTGTATAGTTAATTTAGAAGAAGTGATTAATAACGTTTAAACTCTGATCAATTTATAAGTAAACCATATCTTAAATCCGTGCTCATAGCAATATTAATGCCTACAACGTCAATTTATAGCTTGTTAAAATACTATAAACTGATAAAACGCTTGTTCTTACCTTGTAAGCAGAATTAGTAAAACATTTCTGAAAATGTAAGAAGACGAAACATAATTGAAGAAACGATTTCGATTTCTACATTTGATATCAAATTATTTTTACCTAAGCGGAATAATTAAAGTGATGCTTAATGCGTGCAACATGCAAGGTTCTCGTTAAATAGTTTTATGTAACTTAACACGAATCCATGTAATTTATGCGTATCCAAAATTTAGGGAATACCGTACGCCGAAGCAATGAACAAAACCCTGGTGTTTGCAATATTCGACTTCGATCGCTTCTCAAAACACGACCAAATTGGCGAAGTTAAAGTTCCGTTGTGCCAAATAGATTTGGCTCAAACTATAGAAGAATGGCGCGAACTTCAAAGCGTAGAAGGCGAAGGTGGTCAGGTGATATCACATTATATTTTATTTTATAGATTTATAGTCTGGTCAATGCTTCAATCGGAACGTTGGCGACACCCAGTTCGGACCACTGGATGGTTAAAGCAAGTCTTTATTTTACTTTTGCTAAAAAATCCTAATTACTATATCGCGACAACTTAATGTAGATTCATTTAAAACGTAGTTATTGCTCAGCCTAACTCCAAATTATTTATATTTGCATTAAACACAGTAAAATTTATTCTACATTTAATATGCACTTTACTTTGAGTTTTATGCAATAATTTTTTGGTAGAAAAATCTTGTAAGTGGAAGGACCAAACACACGGTTCTTTCAATTTTTTCGAGTTGTTCAGTTTTGCAGGATCTGCCCGACGGAAGCAAAGTTGATCGAGACTATATTTGAATCAACACTTGCAGTGGACTTTTATTGACGTAAATTATTTTTTCTCTTTTCCCTAATTTCTCTGCTCTGCTTTGGTATGGCTGTGCTATGGTTGTGCCGGCCGCGCATGCATGATGCTTCCAATCAATCAAAACCGTTCACGTAAGTATTATTTCGTAATATATGAAACATTTCGTAATAAGTCAAACATAAGCTTTAATTAACACTATGCGAAGGAAAGGTTTGACTTTTTATTAAAATGGAACAAATAATGCCACCTGCAATTACTACAGCAATGTCAGCGTTGCAGCTGGTATTCACCAAAACTTTTGTTATTAAAAATCTGCTTTCAAATTTTAAAATGGGCACAATTTTTACTATTATTTATAATTGGAAGTTTCAGCAAAGACAGTGTAAAGAGTGTATTCGCAGAAGCTTTCAAAAAAATATTTCGACAGTTGGTAGATGTTAGGCTTAAAAAAATTGTAACTGAGGTATTTTTTGAAATATTTACTAGTCCTTTATCTTCAACTTAAAAAAGTATCGATCACATTACTTATACTATAGCATTAACGTAGATAGTTGTATTTTTAACTTTCTGAATTTATTATGTAAAGTAATTTTAGTCTTTCCTTTGTAATTTCTTGACCTACTTCCTAAAATTTCTGCATGTTTCCTTCCTTTTGTTGGCGTTTGCATTTGGCTGATGAATGTTTTCGAATTCCTTTTTTAATGTCTTCCATAAGAATAAATAGATGTTAGTCAGTACATGCATTTGCAGAAAATGTTAAGGTATCAAAAATAGTTTACAACAGTTTTTCGCATGCCAGCACCATAGTTAGATCAAACGGCACAGTACATAAAGTAAAAACTTCTGTATGTAGTTTTGTATTCTAATGTTTTTAAATGGAGTCACCGATGTCTACTTAAGGTACTTTATCTTTTCAATTTTATTATCTATGATTTAACAAGTTGAAGTCATCTTCAAATAGAAGCTTTGATAATTTTTTATACAGACCCACACAACCATTTCAAGACATTCTTCAATCTACAACACTCGCAAAATTCTTTTTAGAGTAAATTAAATTAGGACTGCACATTAGTATTGCTGTACTGTGTTATAGTTAACTAAAACCAAAGTATAGATAACGCTGGTTTGAGCTGGGTGTTAGTGAAAAATGATCTACTCCAATATAGAGAAAAAAATCTACGAACACTACAAAGACTGATAGAAATGGAAGATACATTTGTTTAGGTTCACATCATATCCAAATATAGCGTTAACTATCATCATGTATGTTAAAAATTAATTTTATCGCTTAAGATACATTATATGATAGTTAACGTTAACCGCTTTTAGTTATAACAAACATTTGCTAATATGTATGTTTCCCTACCTAACTTAGATGTTGTATCCACCTCCCTGACATAGATGTCTCTTCTTTTCAACCCCCTCTTACACCAAAATTTTTCCTAAACAACACTTCTATCAAGCTTGACCACACTATTCTTTGATTGCGCATGCTAAAGTGAAAACTCCCACCCAAAAGTGTTGTCTAAGTGTTTTCTTGGAGTGTTCTACACTATCCCGCTAATTCTTACCAAAACATTATATTCTCCCCGCAAAACGAAAAGAAAACTGTCGAACAAAGAATAAGCATCGCATCAACAGACTACTGTGATTAAGCTTTTCAAACTATCCCGATAATTTTATTCCATCGTCGACTATTACAGGACAACAAGTTGGGAGATATTTGCTTCTCTTTACGATATGTACCGACAGCTGGAAAACTAACCGTCGTAATTTTGGAGGCTAAAAATTTGAAAAAAATGGACGTAGGCGGTTTATCCGGTTCGTACATGACACTGTTGGTCTTAACCAGTTAAAGTTAACCATTCGTTTTCTTTCAGATCCTTACGTAAAAATAGCGCTGATGCAAAACGGAAAGAGGCTCAAGAAGAAGAAGACCAGCATTAAGAAATGTACTTTAAATCCATACTACAATGAATCGTTTACGTTTGAAGTGCCATTTGAACAGATTCAAGTAAATATCATTTGAAATCGTTTATTCTAAAATTGTCTTATTTTCTGTTGCAGAAAGTAAACTTAGTAGTAACGGTGGTAGATTACGATAGAATTGGAACGTCTGAACCTATCGGTAAGGTTGTATTAGGGTACAACGCAAGCGGGACTGAGTTACGCCACTGGTCGGACATGTTGGCATCGCCAAGACGACCAATTGCGCAATGGCACACTCTAAAAGATCCTGAAGATGAGAAGAAAGATTAAGTATTACAACAATAACGTCGTTATCATAAAGTAAGTGTTAGTACCAGAATAGTAATTTAAATTTTTTTATATTATTTATTTTTCACGAGAAAAGAATAATTATTTTATTATTTTTAAAAAGATGTCATATTTTGCTAAATAGAATTAAAAGGTTGGTAGTACAAAAATCGGTGTCAGTGTTAAGATAAGCATTAAGTTATCAACTCATATTACCTGTCGTAAATATACTTACGATTGATACAAACTAGTATCTTAGCATTTATTTAGTTTTCTATTCGTTAGTTGCTAGCATAAGAATTTTTATGGACAACTGATACAACTATAGTTCACATTCGTGTCATAGTACTGTATAAACCAAGGTTTGCTCAATTTTCTTTTCATGTTTTATGTACTCGTATGTTTCTGCCACCACAGAGATTTCAAACATCCAACAATTTTTACTCTATTTCCTTTCTTTGACTATTATTGATTCTAGATATTAAAACTTTTTAACTTGCTTTACTACTAAATTGTAATCTATCAGCACTTTACAACTAGGCATTATGTTTTGCTTAGACTAACATGCATACTCTATTCTTTGCGTTTTGTATAGAGTCTTTTGATCATGAACTCAAAATCGTATACAATTTGTGCAAGGAAAACTAGGTCGTCAGCAATTTTGATTGAACAGTATTTTATAAATTATGGTTATTCTTAAGCTTCCACATAGCAGTTTTAATATAAATGTTAAACAACTACAACCCTGTCTTAGTGCTTCCTACCTTTTATTTAAGCGAAGTGGTGTTGATATAGACTTTTGGTTATTTCTAACAGATGAGAATTAACTAGTACTATTGACAGAGTTTTCCATAATTTACATTTGGGGCCTTTTTTTGGATTCATAAATGATAAATCTACTTCTTTCCATTTTCGTTTAAGTTTTTGTAATAAGCACCTGGGTATGAATCCACTTAACTTTTTCCTTACTAGTGATTTATATCTAGGTTTGGTACGTACGAGGATATATTGAAAAATTCTTAGCCTACTATAGAACCAAACTAAATTTCAATGTCAAAATATTTTATTACTCAACATATTCTCCTCTTAATTGAATACATTTATTACAGCGAACCTGCAACGTCTCTAGACCTTTAAAAAAAATGTTTTTTCTTGCTCTGCAAACCAGACCTCCACAGCTTCTATTACCTCCTTGTTGGAAGAAAATGTACGACCTTTTAAACTTTTTTTCAGTTGAGGAAAGAGGTGATAGTCGGACGGAGCCAAATCGGGTGAATAAGGGGGGTGTTTTAGTAATTCAAACCCTAAATCACAAATTTTTTGCATGGCAACATGAGATTTGTGTGCAGGGGCGTTGTCCTGCAAAAACAAAACACCTTTGGATAGCTTTCCGCGTCTTTTCTCTTTAATATTTTCCCGTAGAGTGGTCAGTAATGTCGAATAGTAATCTCCAGTTATTGTTCTACCCTTATCCAAAAATCAATCATGATTACTCCATGGCAATCCCAAAAACTGAAGCAAGAACTTTTCCAGCAGATTTTTGGACACGAAACTTCTTAGGTCTTGGAGAACCAGAGTGTCGCCATTCCATCGATTGTTGCTTTGTTTCTGGATCGTAGAAATGTACCCAAGTCTCATCCATAGTAACAATTCGGTTTAAGAAGTCTACATCGTTTTCAAATCGAGCACAGATCGAACGCGATGCTTCTACCCTTGCACGCTTTTGGTCAACATTCAAACATTTGGGGATCCATTTTGCAGCAATTTTCTCATGTCCAAATTGACGTGAACCATATGATGAACGCGTTTGTATGAAATATTCAGTGCTTTAGATATCCGTTTTAGCCCAATTCGACGGTCTGATAAAATCATGTCATGAACTGCATCGATATTTTCGGGGACTGACACAGAAACTGGCCTTCCCGATCGGTCATCATCTTCAATGGAAAATTTACCTCTTTTGAAGCTTGCATTCCAATTTTTGACGGTCGCATACGAAGGACATTGATCACCAAGAATATTAAGCATATCTTCGTAAATCTGCTTACCTCTTAACCCTTTTAAATACAGGTACTTGATGATGGCTCGATACTCCAATTTTTCGATTTTCACAATTTCGGTGGACATCTTTTTCATTTAATTTATTGCGTGACTCTGGTTTACTTTTTGACGTCAAACTTTACACTGACACTTCTAATAAGTTATTGTTCGTTGCTATGGTAACGCAATATTTTGTTTATGCAAGGAACTGGTCTAGGCTAACTAGATATCAATACATCCTCGTATGTAGAATTTTCCCAAATTATCTACTGAATGGGCTTAGTATACTAAAATTCCTTTTGTAGATGGATACTATCTAAGCAGTTTCTCTGGTATCTTAATTTGTCCGTAGCAACTGTTTTTATTAATTCTTCAAAAATGTTAGCTGCTTTTATTTGTCTTCTGACACAGAGACTTTTCGGGTTTGTCCTCAATTCTCTATTGATATTTCTCTATACTTTATTTTTTTCTATATATTTTTTCTAATGCTGCTTAATGTTGTCTTATTACTTATTTACTTCGATACATTGTTATCTTTACTTTAGTTGCTCTTCTACTCTTTTTTGATAAAGGAATTCAATTTCTGATTGCTGAAGTAAGTCTAATTTTGTAGTTTAATTTTCTGTCACTGATATTTGTTAGTCTTTTTTATTTTGATTATTTATTCTAAACGGATTTATAAATTTTGCCTTCAAAACATATGTCTGAACCTCATTAAAACCGAGTTTTACTATAAATCTCGAGGTTTAATTTTTATATTTGCTCGTGTTATTTTGTAGTCAATACTAGATGCTCGTTTCATTGACAGCATTCTCCAAGTAGTAGCATAGTGATTTTGTGGCAATAATATGTATTTGTTATCTTTAGTTGGTATTGTTTTCCAAGTTGTATCAACCTCTCCCCCCTTCGGCATTAATAATTGCTTAACCCTATTTTTCGACGTACGTGTATTCAAACCTGCTCCTACAATAAGTTCTTGATTTATTTTAATATTGTTTTAGTAGTTGGTTTATTTTTGTAGAAGTTCTATTTTATATGTAATCAAAGATAGTCATAGATTTACCACTTTTATTCTATCCTAGCCATTCATGCTTTAACATTCTAATCCAAATCAGATTCAACACTATCTACCTTGGAGTCCATCCAGTTTATTATCTCATCATTTGTGGTAGGCTATGGGTTAGATAATTGTGTAAGGCAATTGATTACTATTATGCTTTTTCTTATTTCTTTACTAATTGTCCGACTTCATATCCGTAGCATAGACTGTTTCCACAATGGTGTACCTAATTCTCTTCTTATTTTTTGTTGATGTTTCTGCTTTTTCACAAGCGATTAAAATTTTTCTATTTTGTTAAATTCTGTGCTTTATTTCGGTTCCCAGTCTATTATTGATCCCAGATATTTAAACTTTTTAACTTGATTTACTGCAAAATATTATCTATCAGCACTTTGAATTTAATTTCAGAATTTACAAGTATAGTAACAGTCACCTACCCTGCCAGTGCCGATAACATCCCTATTGTAGGTACTTTTGTATTTTATGGATCTTTTTGGATATCTTCATTCTTATCCAAACTTTTTGTTTTGTCAATGTTAGATATTATCATTCTTTAACATCTTCTTTCACCTGACGTTGTTAAGAGCTTTCTTAATATCTAAAAATGTCTTAAGTCTTCTTGAAGCTGTATGTTTATTACTGTTAGGTGGTGTTGAATACAAAGTTCTACCGATTAATTACCTACCTTATTTCTATTACCAAGACCTTACGATGTCCTTCATTTTCCTCCATTGATTGCAGGTTTTCAGCTTTTCATTATAGGTTTCCTTTTCTTTTATTCACTCATATATTTTCTTTTATATTTTTGTATACTTTTTTAATAGCTTCATACTCATGAGTAACGGGTGTTCAAACAGAAAACTGAGTTTTTAGTGGTTTTCCTAAACCTTGAAGTAAATGCTTTGCTAAGACGAACCAATCCACTATTGCACACGGTTTTGTCACCACACTATACAGGTTTATTTGATTTACTGCAAAATATTATCTATCAGCACTTTGAATTTAATTTCAGAATTTACAAGTATAGTAACAGTCACCTACCTTGGGAGATCTATAATCATGTGCATTGTTCAAGGCTGCTTCCCTATTGACTGATCACTATTTGACAGACTTCTCAATGTACTGATATACGTCATTCAAAATATGTATTACTTTATTTCTGTTTCCGTGGTGGTACATTTTGCGATCATATTCTTTGTATAAATACGATTATTCACGTTCAAAACGTGATAGCTATTTTACTTTATGAATTTTACTATAGATATTCTGATATATCCCAAATGTACTTGTTTTCCTTTCTATATCTTTATTGGTCTTTTTTTTTGCTAGTCTTTTAGTCTCTTATATCTTTTCATAATTTTGTTTGTTGAACTAATTGGGCTTTTTATACTCATGCCTCTATAGCACTTAGAATCTTGCGTACGTCCTTTTTAAAGATGAATATTATCTAAGCCGTTTTCTACTCCTCCTAGTTTGTGCCTGTTTATCAGTGTTATCTTTCCTAATTTTGTTCATATTGTTTTGTCAGCCACCTCTGATATAAGCTTATTCTTTTCTTTAATTAATTCTTCTGTTTCTTCCGTTATCCATAATTTTTTACATTTATTTTTTTTTTCTATCTACTTATTCTAATATTTTTCTGTCCTTTCTTTAATGTTATCATACTCCATATCTATTTTGGTAGATTGTTGTAGTTGTTCTTCTATTTTGTTTTTTTTTTTTTTTGATAAAAATATCTAATTTCCGATTGCTGAAGTAAGTATATTTTAAATTCCTATTGTAGTAGAGCTGTCTTTCATTTTTCACTAATGTTATTTATTTGTTATTTTCAATTTTTTTTAATTACCTATTGGAAAGAGAAAGAGAAATTTTGCCACCAAAAGACAAATGTTAAAATGTGATTAGAGCCGCATTTTATTCGACATTTTTGGGGTATAATTTTTGTATTTGATCGTCTTATTATGTAGTCAATAATATATGCTGGTTTCATTGATAGCCATTCTCAAGTAATAGGTGGTGTTTTTGTGACAATAATATGTATTCATCATCCTTAGTTCATATTCTTCGCAAAATTCTATTAGTAGGTATCACCCCTGAGTCATTAATAGTCTTTCTGAAATATTAGATACGTTTTTAATGCTTTTTTTAATCGACGTTCAGCGAGTATCGATATTCCTACTTAATCTAGCTCAGATTTTGCCAGGTTTTACCAAAAATCAACATACTTTGTGAATGTCGCGTATCTTTGATGCTTCTTCTTAAGTTTTGATATGATGATTTTATGATTGGACCGTGACGCAATGGTAACTGTTTCCTTAACTTTTATACCACTATATAACACAAAAAAACAGATAATACGTACAATTTGCTTTTGATTTAGGTAAACATTTAAAAATTGAGCGGCTTTCTAGAAAAAACACTTCCGGTTTGGCAGAAAGTGACTAAAATTTACTAAACACTATCTATTTTTTGACATGTATTGGTTTAGCACATTTGCATACCATGGAAATCGTTGTTTATTTTCTTCAATATAATGTTATTTGTATAATTTTTAAAAACCAAACTAAGTACATTAGAAAAATAAAATTTAGAACAAAACGATATTTTTAGTTATGAATGTTTTGGCTCTTATAATATTAAATAATACCAAATTTTGAAAGTTACATTAAGCTTAAATTCGGTTGTAATATTCAATATTCTTTAAAAAATGTAATTTTGTCAGATATAGATCTTGCAATAGAATTTACCTATTTTTTGTTATCACTCGGTATATGTGAGCTGCCAGTGCCGATAACATCCCTATTGTAGATACTTTTGTATTTTATGCATCTTTTTGGGTATCTTCATTCTTATCCAAACTTTTCGTTTTGTCAATGTTAGATATTATCATTCTTTAACATCTTCTTTCACCTGACGTTGTTAAGAGCTTTCTTAATATCTACAAATGTCTTAAGTCTTCTTAAAGCTGTTAGGTGGTGTTGAATACAAGTTCTACCGATTAATTACCTACCTTATTTCTATTACCAAGACCTTACGAAGTTCTTCATTTTCCTCCATTGATTTGAGGTTTTCAGTTTTTCATTATAGGTTTCCTTTTCTTTTATTCACTCATATATTTTCTTTTATATTTTTGTATACTTTTTTAATAGCTTCATACTCATGAGTAACGGGTGTTCAAACAGAAAACTGAGTTTTTAGTGGTTTTCCTAAACCTTGAAGTAAATGCTTTGCTAAGACGAACCAATCCACTATTGCACACGGTTTTGTCACCACACTATACAGGTTTATACTGCATACATAACACTTACATCACAATACAATATTTGTATAATGTATCATGCGAATACATAAAATTTCTCTCAATTTTGAGATTATTTTAGTAATCACGTTTCAATGCAGAGTTATATTCCACCAGGCGTTATTTTGATGTACTTTTTGTGTACACTGTAAAAATAATGAAATCAATTAAATTCCACGGCTTACTTAACACAATTTTTTATTTGAACACTCGTTATACATCCTTAAATGCACTATTATTGAATCAATTGGTGTTGTTTCTAATTTAATCGATATTATTCTTGTTTTATTCATTCTGCAGTTCTATTCTTACTTCTAGTGATTTTATTCAACATTATTCTCCTTCAGAATTTTTGTATTTATTACTTTGACTCCCTTTTCCTGCTTTGCCTAATTTCAAATTGTTTATTTCAAGTTCGGTTTTTCCTAATTTTCCACATATAGACATGGTTCTCGTAAATTAAGTTTCTACATTCAGGTTGTTTCATTTTTTGTGTTCTCTTCAAATGTTTTCTAAAAAGCCATAAAATCCTGGCTAGTTTAAATAACGTATACTTTGTATAGGTGGTTATTTATCATACCTCCTTAAACTCATTCTCATATAACCAAAAAAAAAGAGTCATCATTTTGAAATGTTGTATTACTTTCTAAAAGAATTTTGATTTTATTTGTTTTTTTCCAAAAAGTAATTGTTTTTAAGGTTCAAATAAAATGATTTATTAATTTAAAAAATTTTAATAAGGTGTTTTCTTTATTCTGACCTTTTACTGATTTGTATGAGTTCGGTGGATGTTGGTGTTCATTGTTTTGTAGATCATTTACTTTTATGCAGGAAATGATTTTGTATACTATAAAGTGGAGATTTAATGTGAGACTGTCTTAGTTGAGTTCACCATCGGCAATAAAAGACAATAAGTAGTATATTTGTAGACACCTTCGTTTTGATATGCTAAAATGGTATAACCTTGTGTCTGCTAGTGGTCGTATAAAACATCAAAGGTGAAAGCACGAAAAAAAGATAAAGCTTGTATGAAACTTTTGAACGCTTCATTAGAACACTAAATAGAAGGTCTCTCTAAATTAACATTTATTGTCTTCCACTCCGCAAGTTGAGTCTTACTTCTGCCTAATGTAACTGGACTATTGGTAAAAAACTTAAGGTTGTAAAATTATTAAGGGTTAAAGAGACTAACATTATTTTTTAGTTAAAACCAATTGCAGGTTTTCAATGTTTGAGTAAAATTTTACTTGAATGAGGTTGCTTACGTTGATGGCTGAAACTTTGACAATTTCTGTAATAACTTATTTGTCACGATCTAACTTTATTCCACCCCTACATGTTCTAACCATTACTTTACATTAGTCACATTCGACCAGTTGATTTGTATAATTGCAAGTTGTTTTTTTTATGAAGGTCTTCTTAGGGTGGAGGTGAAATAAAACCGTAGTTTTAGCAACGTTGCGCTTAAAACAAATACGAGTTTTATCAAGGCTAAATGATTTTCAGTTTAAGCTTGATGAAGGCCTTTTTTGGGGCCAAACATCAGCAATACTACACCTGTTAAAGCAGTTTTATTTCACTCCCACTATTTTTAGTTCAGCCTTCATAAAACCCACGTTAGTTTGGGCCGAAACGTCGGTAATGCTACACCTGTATAAGCCTTTTATTTCACGTCCACCCAGGAGGATCCCTATAAAAAGAAGGAACAATTATCAATTAAGTTATTTTTGAAAAATATTATATATTATACTAATTGAACATTTATTTTCAGGAAATCCTCGACTAAAACTTACACATTTCTTGACGAGATAATAAATTCTACGTATTTGTTGATATGTTAAAATTTATTCCAAGTTAAATAAGTATTAAAAAGTGTATTGTGGAATCCCGTATGACCCATTACCCCTCCCTCATGTAGTTGTAAAATAATGATGTTTACAGTATTAACTTCGGAACTGAAATTTTTTAAAAGTGCATAAAATTCAAAATTGAACTATCATTATTTTTGGCTAAAACTATATACGCGAATATGGTTGTAAATTTGTAATGCTTGGCAGTTCCTGTTAATAAAAAAAATATCATTATCATATCGCAAAGGTTGTTCCTCATTTCACTCAATACAAAATTTTTTGTGTGTTAGTATTTAAAAAATAACATGATAATTTTTAAAATTCTGGCTTTGCCATTGACCACGTTTTTGCTATTATTATCTCAAATATCAAGCTATTTATTCGTAATTTTCGCATTATCATCTTTGTAATTGTTAAATAATGCCCGTTGATGTAGACCCAAATCACATGCATTTACCGAGCTGCAGTTTAGAAATTCCCACAAAATTTAAACGCTACTAAATTCAACAATAGTTAATTGTTAAAAATTACAATGGCATCTATAAAATGGCTAACTCGTCAATATTAACAGTGATATATAGAGTTTAGTCATTAGCATTTTGATATTGAAGTTCATAATAATTATAGATTTTAATTAGTCCTTTAGTACCTATATTATTAATGGTTAATACGTTTAAAGTATTTAGATAAAAAGGTCTTGTTTAAAATCTTTCAAATTTACAGAGGCGTTTCTAAACTGCAACTGATCATTTTAGGTGTAAGTGATCGATAGTGAGTACTATCGGGTACAGGGTGTTAAATGATAACTTAACACCCTGAATTTGTGTAGTGTTTATGTCGTCTTACCTTGTGTTGACTAAATATAGTTTTTAATTTTTATGGAAGAGAATGTATGAGGTAGCAAACAACTTAGTAGGAAGATGCATGAATTACTGTTAGATAAAAAGTAACGCAAAGATTTATAGGAGTTTGGTACACTAAACCGAATGTCATATCCGTAAATTGTAAGAGTGCACCCGACGAGTAAAGATTTATCTGGATATAGAACATATGACAATAGTTAATCTCGATAGCTTCTAGAAGTTGAAGTTTTTTAGTCTTCAACATTAATTTTGCAGAAAACGGTTGCGCGTATTTTTACCGAAAAAAAACTTTTTCCCTGAAAATACTTTAACCGTTTTTGCAACGAAGTAGTATTTTTAGATTTTTAACTAAGTTTATTATTTTCGAATGCGCGCGAGCGCGTTTAAAAAAAATTCTTTGTGCACAAATTTCTAAATTCGTTTTTGTTCCCTAGCGAAAATGTAGTGAAGACCGAGAAAATGCCCAACTATAGATAGTGTTTAACCAATTTTTTTCAGGAAAACTATTATCTAGATTAGGAAGCCAATTAGGTCTAGAAAACGGTCTAAAGGTTGTTTTCCACAAAAAAATTGCTCTATTTTCCGAGTGGATTTGTGTTACTCGCTTACATCTGCTGATATTATTCTTCTAATTACCTTGTATGTTGTATATAATGTCTATAAAAGATGTTCAAATGTTGTGTATTATACAAGATATAAACGTATATTTAAAAACAAAAACTCTACCATAAATCTATTTCACAATTTTTGTATCGGCAAACCCTTCTATTCGTTTACAAATTTATTAAAGTGAATTGAAATTTACGAAAAGGATGTCATTCAATTTTTTGGTGGTATTGTTTCATTGTATCCAGCGACATTAGCTGAATCATGAATTTGGCCGAATGTCCTATACAAAGGGGAGCCCTTAAATTGTTTAAATTTAAGTAGGACGCACTTGCTTGAGGATTGGCAATATACTAGGATGTGTGAATAGATAAACATTGTACGTAAATTGTATAGTTTTAATAGATTTAGTTATTCTTATAAACCATTAGATGGCTTTCCTAATATCTATACCATAGCACTTGATTATATCTAATTTGTAATGTTATAATTGTTATTATAAAAAAAGTAAGTATGATAATATATTGTGAAGAAAAAATAAAATGTAAACAAACTTGGTCTTGTTAATAAAAAAAAAATAAATCATATCATATCCCGTTAACTGTTTTTAAACATTTTTTTAATTCAAAAACTTTGATATTGGATTGTGTTGCAAGTATAGAAGAAGAATAAGAAGGAAATCGGACTGGGATTAGAACCCTCATACGTTTTGAAATATTATTAAATATTTGTTCAAATATTTTTAATATGTTTGGTTAAATTTTAGAAATTATTACGTAAAACGTTTTCTAGTAGACATTGTTAAGTTAAGTGAGTGGAAATATCCTAAAAACCCTTTGGGTGCATGTAAATCAGACTTTTCAAATTCTCCATGTTAAACAGAATGCTGCAGCTATCCGGGACACAAGGTATATATTCTATGGTAGTTAGTTGTTGTGGCTTGAACTGCAGTGTCGTACTGAGCCAGGACCCGAGACTAGATGGTGGTAGATGGGATACTATCGGAAAATACTGAGATACACAAATTGAGAAATTATTCTCTTAGTTTTTAATACACACACACACACACACACACACACACACACACACACACACACACACACACACACACACACACACACACACACACACACACACACACACACACACACACACACACACACACACACACACACACACACACACACACACACACACACACACACACACACACACACACACACACACACACACACACACACACACACACACACACACACACACACACACACACACACACACACACACACACACACACACACACACACACACACACACACACACACACACACACACACACACACACACACACACACACACACACACACACACACACACACACACACACACACACACACACACACACACACACACACACACACACACACACACACACACACACACACACACACACACACACACACACATCATCACACACACATCATCATCATCATCACACATCATCATCATCATCATCATCATCATCATCATCATCATCATCATCATCATCATCATCATCATCATCATCATCATCATCATCATCATCATCACACATCACACACACACACACACACACACACACACACACACACACACACACACACACACACACACACACACACACACACACACACACACACACACACACATCATCATCACACACACACACATCACACACACACACACACACACACACACACACACATGACCACTACATACATTTAAATATTGTTTGTGTTTTTAAATTACACTTACATAAAATAGTAACCATTGAGTGCTTGGTAACTTTGGCAACCATGTCTTATTATTGGGTTTGTATTATGTACCAGGATATCAAAAATTATCTTGGTCAAGGATGGTTGTGGAAATATAAAACGTTTATCTTAGTTTACGTTTGAAATAAGTATGTCACTGTCACACTGACATCATCAATAACCTACAAATTTCATACTTATTTATTTCAGCACAATGACTTGACAGATTCTGACACAACAAAACATATTCAAAAATTTAAAGTAAGACAAACGTTTTACATTACACAACCACCGTTACCAACATCATTTTTGATACCCCGGTATAACACAATTCAAACATATATGTGTAAATATGTAATATACAGGATCATTGATAGTCAATGGTAGGTTAGACGTTTATGGAAAACGGGGCATAGAAGTATTCTAAAAATTTGGCTACTGCCATAAATAGACACGATCTATCTTTCTAAAATATTTTCATCTCGGCGGTGTTGCCGCTTCTACTCAAAAGTAGCAACAACTTAGTAATTTTAAATAAAACACCCTGTATATTATTTAATTTTTAGAATTGTAATTTTTTACTGATAATTTTTTCTGAATAGTTCCCTATACCTATCTACACCGGTTTTCGAGAAAATAATTAATTTAGGTTATTTTCTTTCAAAATATGATCCCACCGTAATTTAAATTTAGCTGCTATTTGAACCTATATAAGACTGAAATTTTAGATGCAGTTTACAAAAGCCTTGTATTTAACAGCTACTTAAACAAATTTATTTTATCTTATACAGGGCGGTTTAAAATTAATGATTCACTCTGATAAAAGTTTACATGCACATGGTATGCAACTTTTTTTTTATAGGTTTCCTTACTCAGAAGACCTTCTATAGGAGTAAGATAAGTAACAAAACAACGGCTATTCTATTCGTCGACGTTTTGGCAACTTAATTCAAGAAATTACGTAATGGTATGCAACTTTGACAGACGTCTAAACCACTTCTGGAAAAACACATGGTGTCCTCTGCTATTTGATCTAAGACATCTTCGTCGTTTTCTTCTTCACTTTGTGAATCTAAGTGTTGCTTATATTACCTAGGAGAAATGTGCTCATTCCAAAGAGTTTTAGACAGTTCATTAAAATTATTTGCAAAAGATTCCAGTTCTTTTGACAGCAACTCTCTATCGACATTTGCAATTGATGCGAGAGACTTTAGTGCGTAATTAGGAATCCCATTTTCGTTGATTTTCTTAAAGTTTTTTGGATCCAAACAAACGGCATCTTTCATTCAATCTTGGTTGCAGATGAATTTTTCGTTTATTTTAACTAAAACTGTATTAATCATGAGTTTGTAGACAAAATTAGAATAGAATCTCTGTAACCAATAATGTTGCTTTATCTTGGCATAACTCATCATTTTCTTCGATTTTTTAGAAATTCTTCGTAAAGGCAACGTGGTTTGTATATCGAGATCAATGTTTTCGGGGTGCATCAAGTCTTGAACATCGGATGCAAATAAACTTGCACACTTTGAAAACATTATCGAAAGTATCTAAGTATTTTCGTAAATTCATATCTAAACATTTGACAAATCCCCAAGCTATAAGATAATCCAATGTAAAGGTTTAGAGATATTGGCTTACTGGGGTTAATAGGTCAAACGTTTTCTGAATGTAAAATTTCAAAAAGAAATCCATCAACGCCTTAGCTTGGAACGAAACCTTTGACTCGAACTCCGTGCTTGAAGATATGACATTGTATTAACGCGACGAATCGAGTTTTATCAATAATAATAGTGGTCGAGGCTCTGCCAATAAGATTTTGCAAATCTAAGCTTAACTGGGCTATTTCATTGCTAATAAGAGCTCGGTAATCTTCTCCTGTTGATTTTCAGACTGGGATCATGCTGAGCATCTGTCCTTGTGGGATCTCATTCCCAACATAGCGTACGCAAATTGCAGCCTAGTCAACAACGTCAACATCCTGACAAGAATCCATATTGAAGCTAAAAGATTTCGCCGCCTGGATTTCTACAACGATTTCTTGTTTAACTTGACGTGCACATATATTTATTAATTTATTTATAGTGATTTTTGACAAAAAGGTAACAAGCTTACTTCGACTCTTACCTTTTTTACTCCACATCTTATGAAATGTGAAGTTCTGCAATAAACGCTTGTTTTACCTTCAGTATATTCATTTGCGTGAGATGTTGTTTCACATTTCCCCATTTTTTTCTGTCATCAAGGCGACCACGGCTAACTGATGACTGTGGATTTTTTCGTGTTTGACGAGTTACTCATAAATATGTTTTTGGACGGAGTAACACCATCAATAAATAAACTTCTTCCTCCAATTTTTTTGTGTCGTTAGACGCAAAATACATACAGGTACTACAAAATAGCTTATTTCATTCAAGACAATAAGAGACAGATTCTCGTCAGATTAAAGTTCCTGTTGGTAACATTCGGTAGTAAACCCGTTTCCATCAAAAAGCAAACTGTTTTTATCACCCGAAGGTTGGATAAGGTAATCAGTTAAGAAACTTAATTTCTCAACAGTCGTAGCATTTTTTCTTGGCTGAGCAAATTCAGAAAGTATTTGAATTTCACTGTAATTATCGTCTGTAAATGTAATTGGCTTTAGCGGAACGCTATCTATATTTACACTAGCACCGGTATCGCTAGAAATGGAAGTAATTGTGTTTTTAAGATTAGAAATGCATGCATTTGTTTCTTGTGATGCTTTGTCCTGCGTGATTAGTATCGGTACAACCGCTCTGTTCTGAAATACTTGCGTGCGAAACTGAATCCAAGTTGATTCGATCAAAAGTTATCGCCGTTTAGAAAAAAATCAAAAGTAGTTTCAGGGGTGGCTTGCTTACTCAGGTTTAACCATTTCTCGATTTTTTATTTTATTGTTCTCGAATTGTATGAACGAACTATCTGATCTATTTTACCTCCTATTCTACTGTTGCCGCAAAGCCAGGCAAGTGGCAGTCACGCGCAGGCTGGGCCCGGCTGGCAATGCCACCTCGACTATCCCAGATAGCATGTAAACTTATCACAACATTGTCATTCGCTTGTTTGACGATTGTCACGACAACGATAAGAACCAAAACCTTGTAACAATCTTTTCGTCTGCTTAATAAACCTAATGCTGACGAATAACTTTGTAGCAATCTTTCCAAAAGGTGCCAGAAATACCTAAAACAAATTCAGACTTTCGATATCTAAAACGCTCTGATCCATCGCAGTTTTTCAACTTGTACTTCGCAATTGTTACTTTAGAATACTAGCGTCATTTAGTATTACATGGTATTACACGTTTAGGCATTCGTTTCCCCTTTGTGTGTGAATGTGAAAATTTTGTATTTCATTGTGCGTAGTTTGTTTTAGGTAGGTACGCACAGACGCACTTACGCAGACCCCTTTAAGGTTTAAGCGGATTTTGGTTTAAGTTATACTGTTCCTACTTTCCTGTATTCCTACAATACAGTGAAAAGCAGTGATTTTGTGATTATTACAGCTTTCACGCACATGGTTGTAGCAAGCTTTTCACAAGTTTATACCAATGGTATTAACAACGTTAAATCAACCGTTATGAACAAGCTTGCTGCAGGCTTCAGTTGTAAGGTTTTTGTACAACCTTGTCATGTGTCAGCTAGGAACCTTGACACAAGCTTTCCATAAGATTACAACATTTACATCAACAAACCTATGACAACCTTTTCAGGGTTTATAGACAAGCTTGGAGCAGGCTTGTTATAACCTTAAATTGCTATTTGGGATATGGCCATACCAATGCTGGCTTGGAGGATAGTGGCATGGAAGAAATGGTTGTATGTACTTGATAAACACCATTAAAATGAAATCTGGTAAATGATATAATTGCTAATGCTATAGTGTAGGGATAAAGGGATAAGGTTATTCATAGTTCTTGTTTTAAAATTGGAATATACTTCTTGTTTACAATTACAAACTTTACCCCCTATACCTCAAAAGTTAAGACGTTTAGAACATATATTCATATGAAAACACCCTATATAAACCATAAATCTCAGTCAAAAAGTCTTTTGTGTAACTCATCTCTCTCATAAAGGATTAGAAAATAACAATTTATTTTATGAAGTTAAACCAAACAAACGTACCGAAAATATATCTGTCGCAAACAATTCAAATCAGTCTATTCAACTTCGTTGTCCAGAAATAGGATCACACTACACGATGGCAAATCTAGAGTATAGATCTCAACCTTTATTAAGTTCTAAAGTCAATTGAACAGATGAAATGACGATACTCATCTCAAAATAATCTTACAGTGATGAAGTCCATTTTTGATTCAATAGCTTCGTCAAACAACAAAATATGCATAATTGGTTTCATGTACTCCAAGAAACACAACTTCGCCTACAAATAATAATTGCATAGTTGGTGGTATCATTGCATAATTTTTTTTGTTGATGAAATGACCTTCACGTTACTGTCAATAGAAATTGATACAGATGCATGCGTTAGACATTGAGGGTATGTTGTTTCAACAAGACGGTGCTACAAGCCACACAGTAGGTGTAAAAATCAACTGCTTGAAACATACATTCGGCATCGAAAAATAGTTTACCCACGTTTTTTTGTATGATTACGTTAAATCTTCGGTCAATGCCAAAAAGCCGGCGACCTAGTGTACCACAGAACCAATATAAAATGAGAAATAGCGGCACCCGCCTAATTGTGAGGTTGAATAATCATAACGAATCAACTGTTGCTAACATACCTGTGGTGGACAAATGAACAAAGTCAAATTTCACACATAAGTGTTTTTATTGTATTTTAAGCTAATAATAATAGTATATTGTTTTATTAGCAGTAAAAGCAACAGGTACTTTTTATGACTAGTTCGTAAGTTCACTGGACGAATAAAAGAACGCCGTAAATTAAACATAAGGTATAGGTATCGTTTAATATTGCCCCGCATTTCTCGTTTGATTTGAAAATTATTTGTTGTCTTGCAACGTCCTTTTACGTCCGACCACAGCGGTAATAAAAGCACTATTAATTTCGCTGCAAATAGAAGGTAATAATTGTAGAATTGTGGAGCAATTCTTTGTTTTATAATTCTTATCCATTGTATGTTTCTTTTAGTTTACTTTACATGTAATTATTAATTAAAAGACTGGGTAAAATATCAACTTGAGTTTCAATCAACTCATTGAAATTGTACTGAGTTATAAAAAGAAAACACCAAAACCTCAAAGATTAACCTATTTATTAATTTGTTGCCTAGTAACTTTTTGCGTTTTCTAACTAGGATTCGATTACGATTGCAGTATTTTCTTTTATTGCTTTATTGTCATTATAATACTATTTTGAAAAAAGATTACCTAAATTGTATTTATAATAACATCGATTATTTTATTAATGAAAAAATTACAACAATCAAAAATCATCTCAACGCGAGATCATCTCGACGCAAGTTCATCTCGAAACAATTTCATGTTGACGAAAGCCCATCTTAAGGCGAGATTATAAGAATATTTTCGCTAATTATTGTTATAGATGGTGCTTTTTATTTTCAGTTTGTTTGTATTTTGGGACAACTGCAAACAAAGCATGTGATCGATATATATAATATACAATCAAGAGCAAGTGTTAGAAATATTAAAAAAATAAATAAAAATGGGAGATAAAAAAGCTTCCAGACAAAACCGACGGAAAAAAAGCTGCTTTAGAGAGATGCATTTTCAATTTATTAATAAAAATATTTCTTATACAAGCTATAATCCTTATATACCCCTTAGTTAACAATATCTGCAGTGCTAAAAATGCCCAAAAACAAAAGTTTTTGTAGAGTATATTATCAGTAACTTAAATTTAAGCATATCGGTTGCGGTAAGAAGAAAGGTTAAATAACATTTGTTCAAAAAATGTAATCGTACATTCAAAATGTTAATTAAGTACGTGGGCAAACTTTTAGTGTTTATTTGATACTAAATTTTAAATCAAATAGTTTCGATAAGTTTAAGTTTTAAAGGTTTTTATTGTACGAAATAAACTTGCGTTGAGATGAACTTGCGTCGAGGTGACCTCTCGTCGAGATAATATCCCATCGACACGATTTCGCGACGAAGCGGCGGAGTTGAAATAAACTGCTTCGATAGTATCATACTACCGGTCACAGATCATGCGACATATTTTGATTTCCTTTAAAAACACCCACAACTTTTTAGAATCCTTAATTTCCTAAGCGCACCTACTTCTAAAATTGCCTTTTACAAAGTCCTTAAATGCATTAATTCATTTTATAGTACTTCAGCTCTGCAGGAATTGATAGTTTAAAACCTCATTTCAAAAGGTGCGATATAGAGTTTTTTTACAAAGAAATTATCACTTTTTTAGAGCTACTTTGTGTGCTCTCGCAAAAAAAGGTGACGTCTTACTTATTGTTGATTTGATGACCAAACTAGTTTGTCACAATAAAGTAGGAGCTTATTTTTATCTTCATCAAATGGGTTTCTGCAAGGTGTTTGCATATCTGTAATCAGAATAATGTGCAAGTCAAGTTTGATACTACATCATTCCTTCTCATTAATAATAACTTCATTAATAAGCTAACTTTAATATTGGGAAAAAACAAGACACTTATTGGATTTATACTAAACTCCAAAAAGTAACAGGTTTAGGTATTTTATAAATGGAACTTTAAATGAGCGAAAATAACTTCAAGCATTAAAACCAATATATCCGTGTTGCCTTGCACTTTTACTACCTTTACATTAAGTATGTGTATGATACGTTTCCTTTTATCTATCGTTTCCATTACTTGTAAAGATACCGCCATTATAGAGCTACCTGTATCTATTAGAATTTTTATTGGTTGCTCTTCTACCATAGCATTAACTTTTGGGATGCATTCACAATCATTTTCTGTCAGGCTGGTGATTAGATTGACGTATGCTTGAAACTATTTTAAAGATATTTCCATTCAATCTTAGGGTATTTAGGTTTTTAAAAATATATTTAAAATTTTAAGTACCCCAATTGCTCTATATTTCTCTCCTGAATTGATGGAGCGCACGATCTACACCTTTTCCAATTTTATTCGAGAAAGCATAAGGTTAATTTGAGAAAGTATCAATTGTATTTGAGAAAACAACAAATGTAGTTCAGAATTGTCAGTTGAATTTGAGAAGGTATCAAATTAATTTGAGAGTAGTAAGTTGTATACAATAAATGGTCAAAAATATTTGAGAAGATATCAATTGAAAATGAGAAAGTCAAAATCACATGTATAATATATACTACATACAAACTACAGATGAAACGGTGATGATTACACTATGTATTACCCTATAAATCACTCAAAAAAAAACCAAGACACTGTTCCCTTCCGAACTTTTTACCTTCCCACTTGCATGTCTCCCATTGCTAAAGCTGCAGGATGGAAGGTTCTAGTATGCTGAACTGCACGTGAATAATTACCGCCGACAATAGTGGTTTTTGCATCATCAATCACACTTTCTAGTGAGTCTTTGTTCTCCAACACCTGGAGGTTGAACTTGTGGAATTCGCAAAATTGCCTTTACAAACGTCTACACTTTGGACCATATTGTTTCAACGGGATTCAACATTAGTGAGTAAGGAGCTAACCGCAGTAGTGTTGTTGGTGTCCTATCAAGAACTGATTCTACCCGGCTGTGACAAGGAGCGTTGTCGATAACAAGTACCAGATCTTCAAGTCGATTGCCAATGTCTTGCCATCTTTGTATAAGTGTTTCAATCGATTCATTCGTTAATTCATTAGTAAACAATCCTCTTCTTCGCTCCAATGATAACAAGCTTGATGCCGAGATTTCACAAATCAATTGTACACTCGGACCTTTGCTTGCAGGTAGCTTTTGCAATGCTCTGATTCCAGCTTTAGCACGTCCTCTTTTATGCCTGCAGAACAGATTGAAGTTTGTCTCGTCAAGTCAAACAATTTGTTTTCCTTGTTGTATAAGTTGGTTTAAGGTTCGAACATATTCGGTAACATTCTTGTTGCTTGCCTCCTCAACCAAAAATTGAATAAAAATATTTTCAAAAAAGTTTCAAGCATACGTCAATCTAGCCATCAACCTGACAGTGACACATTTTTATGTGATCATTTGAAAACATCAGGAGCAAATTCAGTTGACAATTCTGAACTACATTTGTTGTTTTCTCAAATACAATTAACAACTTTTTGAATAAAATTGGAAAAGGTGTAGCGACACAAACTTTTCCTGGTTTTTATATTGTTCTTCTCGACGAGTTAAACTTTTCCTTGGTGGTCCATTGGTCGATCTGCCTCTTGGTTCACCCCTTCCTGGATAAAATGTAGGTACAGCTCTTGCGGAGTTGTAATTTCTATGATCATTTTGTCTTGTATTATGTCTTTCTTCATTGTTTCTAGTAAATCTCGGTCTTCTGTTTCTTGATTCTTGAATTTTATTTAAGATGTTTACTTCGATTTCTGGTAGAAAAAAGTTCTTCTTCTTTGATAAGTGAATTCAAATGTTTCACTTTGTTTATCCAGAACAAAATGTACAAAATCTTATTTTGTTTTGGATTGATGATGACCTAAGTTCTTTTAAAAAACATTCTTCAAAATGTTTAAAATTGTTCTAGTTGTCTTCATGAATGATCACCTAAGTGCTTGCACTGCCTTCGAAATATCTTATCTTCCTCGATTACCCGAATAGTGTTAATGTACGTAATGACCTAATGCAAAAAAGCTTTAGGGTGAGTGGAATTAAATTTATTAATACTCCAAAATTATAGTTATTATAGATAATTATGCATGTAGGAATTCTTTTAGTGGAGGGCGAAATCAAATACCACTATCCTGGTTTCAATTTGTCGACGTTACGCCCGATTTATACGGGATTTTTCAAGGTTTTTAAAATTGGGGTGTAACAGTCACACCAAACAATAAATTAAAATCCAACATTCACTCAATAAAATAGTTTAAAAACCATTAATCGCTTTGATTAAAGATGTGTGTCTTATTAATATACAAGATGGTCCAACCAAAACTTTACACCTTCTTAAGCCTTTAAAATGAAAATCCGGAGAAACGCTCAGACCCGTTGATTTTTGATTTAAGGGGAACCAACTTGTCTGCTTTCTTCATCCGCACAGTTCTAGGGGGAAGCACAACCCCCTGATTTTATATAGGGATAAGGGGTGTTGCGGTACATCATTTTGAAGATCTCATCAAGTACTATCTGATCCTTTAATTTCGCGTGAAAATTTTCATCGATAAAAAATTTGAGATATAATAATAATAATAATAATAATAATAAATTTATTGTGTAATAAGTAAGTACACAAATGGATGGAAATTCAGCGAATCGCTGTTCTGCCACTCCAACCAACAAAACATTTTAAGTATTAAGCACATAGATTGAATGATATTAAATAAAGTAAAATTATGCAATAATTATGCAATAATTAAGTAAGTAAAACTAGATATTATTCTAATAGAAACAGATAATATAAACTACTATAATATTAAGATATTTGTACATTATCGACAAAATAATGCTCTCTTAATTTACGTTTAATCATATTCCAAGATACATCATCTTTTAAAAGATTTCCAAAGTTGTTTAAAAATTTAGGAGCTAAATATGAAAATGATCTTTTAAACTTAACGGTATTATGTTGAGGAATATTATAATCATTGTTAAATCTAGTATTTAAGGTGTGGATATCAATTCTGTTGTTTAGCAGATTTAATAAATATTTTGGCTTTTTATGTGTAATAATATTATATAGCACTTTTAGATACTGAATGTCAAACCTATCCTGCATTCTCAATATTTTGTGTCTAATATAATATGGGGACATCCGTTCAACAAAACTTATATTATAAACATATCTTAAGCACCGATTTTGTATTGATTTGTTAAGAAGAAGTAATAAACAGGACTACAGTAGTTAAAATTATTTAAAATTACAGAATTAACCAATGCTAGCTTTAGGCTAGGAGATAACAAATAGTTAAATTTATAAATCGTTTTGAACTTACAATAAGCAAGAGATAGTTGTTTTATCACATACTTTTCAAATTTAAGTTCTGGGTCTACATTAATGCCTAGGATTTTGATGTTATTCACAAACGGCAAAACACTATTATTTATAACTACATTAGTATTAAGTTTTTCCAATGCTTTCTTACGCTGCTTCTGAAGACCACAACACATAACACACGATTTTAAAGGATTAAGTTTTAAACCATTGTTTACACACCATGTTTGAATATTAGATAGAACTACATTTAAAATTTGCGTCATCCGATTAATTTCTTCAGGTTTTCCAGAAATATATAACTGGGAATCATCAGCGTACAATTGGATTGCCACTTCTGGAGGAATAATATTAACTAGGTCCGCCGTAAAGATGATAAAAAAGTATTGGTCCTAAAATACTACCTTGAGGTATTCCTTGAGATGTTTGCAGTTCGGTTGAATATTGATTGTTTAATTTTACCATGCACTTACGGTTATACAAATAATGTTTAAACCAGTTTATTGCTTTTTGTGAAAATCTGTAGTAAAGAAGTTTGGCAAGTAACAACTCATGATTGATGAGGTCAAAAGCTTTACTAAAATCTAATGCAACTAAAATAGTAACACTTGATCGATCCATAGCAGTGGTTATGTCATTTGTAACTTTTAACAGAGTAGTGCTAGTATTTCGGTATAATCGTGGAAGATTATACCGAAATGTTGCGTTATGTAAGGGAACGTTTCGAACAAAACTTATATTATTGTATGGAAGTAAATGGTAGTCATTTCCAGCATTTAATCAACTAATCACAAGAGTTAGTAGCTTTTCTTAATGAGATCTTCAAAATGATGTATCGCAACACCCCTCAACTCTATTTAAAATCAGGGAGTTGAAATTGCGCTGATATAGAAAGCAGACATCGACGGTTCTGAACGTTTTTTAGGATTTTCAATTAAAGCCTTAAGATGAGGGTGTAAAGTTTTATCTTATATATTTGTTTACTTGTTTTATAAGTTTTAAATCGTGACCGCCATTAATCAACCCAATTAATAAATTTTTTCTTCCATCGATTGTATTGTTTCCATCATTTTCAATTGTACTTCATCATCAAATTTCTTCATTGCATCTTCTATTTGCCTTTATAATTTCACTCCATTACTTGAGCTGGAATTCTTCGTATTTCTTCTTCAATTTCTTGATTTTGGTTATTAAGTTCTTAGTCAACAAGGTTATCTTATGCAACGGTTACCATTGGTTAAAGAAAATAAGTAAATATTATTTTTAAAAAACAACCTTTTCTAAGCTTTCAAGAAAAAGTTTTATTATTTCATTAATATTTATTTTTGTTGGAGAATTTCATAAAAAGCTCGTCAATTTGTATTGGAGGAAAATGATTTTAAATAATTTATTTATTTATTTATTTATTTATTTATCTGTTTATTTGCCCAACAGGTATAAAACCCAATTATAGGACAAACTACATGTATGGTAATACAGACTGTATATAATATATGAACACTAAGAAACAACAAAAAAATGAAATAAATTGAAGTAATATATAAGCGAATTGACAAGAAACATAACAACAAAATAAACGTTATTTATTATTAAGTAATGACATTAACGTACAGTTGTTAATATCATTATGAGAAAAACTTAAATTAAAATTTCTGCAGATGATATGAATTGGCGATCTATATAATATATTTGTACGTGCCAATGGTAAATGAAATGTTATTTTATTACGTGTAGTGAAAAATGGAACATGGAATTTAATGAGTGATAAAAGGTAAGGACAATCAATTAGATTATGAAGTAGTTGGTAGAGAAAAATAACACTAGATGTACGTCTGCGTTGATGTAAACACTGAAAGTCAAATCTTAACAAAAGTGTTTCTTGAGAGCATCCTCTTTCAGGATAAGTTCCATCAATCTTAAAAGTTAAATATTTCAAAAATTTCTTTGGACTTTTTCAACAGAGGCGATATGGTTGCCTTGTGTGGGATACCATATTAATGAACAATAATCGAGTTTGGAACGCACTAGTGTAATGTACAAAGTTTTTATCGCGATGGAATTTTTAAATTGTTTACAATTTCGTATAATGAAGCCTAAAGTTTTTAAAGCAGATTGTGATAGGTATTTAATATGATCTGTGAATGTCAGTCTATCATCATAAAATACACCAAGATCTTTTAAGACTCTACACCGCGTTAAAATATTAAGGTCGATACAGTACGGATACAAAATTGGTTCTGCTTTACGGGTATAAGACATCACATTACATTTAGTGGTATTGAGTGACAAATAATTCACTTGACACCAAGAGTTGACATTGACCAGTTGCTGTTGAAGAAATTGGCAATCACTGTAGGATCTTATAGAATAATATATTTTTAAGTCGTCAGCAAATAATAACTTTTCTGATTGTATGTTTTCTGTAAGATCATTAACGAAAATTATAAATAATAATGGTCCGAGATTGGATCCTTGAGGTATTCCCGACGTAGGTATTAAATAAGAAGACACGTAATTATTATAAATAACGAATTGTTTGCGATTCTGTAAATACGATTCAAAGAATGATAATAAGGAACTATTGAAACCAAAGTTGCATAATTTTGCTAATAGAAGTTTATGAGAAATTTGGTCAAAGGCTTTGGATATGTCAGTATATATGACATCTACTTGACCACCTCTATCTAGATTATTACATATAAACTGAGTGATTGACATAAGATTCGTAACCGTTGAGCGCCTTTTCATAAAGCCATGTTGTTGTAGAGAAATGTAAAATTGTATAGTAGGGTAAATATGAGAGTGTAATAAAATTTCAAATATTTTTGCAAAATTATTTAATATACTAATTGGCCTGTAATTACGTATGTCAGATGGATCTCCACTCTTAAATATAGGACAAACGTTAGATATTTTCCACACATTAGGAAAGGTCGATGTGGTTAAAGCAACATTAAAAATTACAGTTAATGGATTGGTAAATATACTGGCACAATCTTTTATTAAAAAACTTGGTATTTGATCCGGTCCTGCTGTGTGCTTATTTTTAATTTTTTATTGCTCTTAATACATCACCCTCACACACTCTAGGAATTGAAACGGTTGGAATGTTATTATAGCAGTAATTATTAGTAACACCTTGAGCATTATCATGTAAAAACACGCTGCTAAAATATTCTTTAAAGGCTTCAATTATAGTGAATGGTGTGCTAAAAGTGTGTATACCGTTCTGTAGTTTATTTGGAATACGGGTGCAGCCGCGTTTTGTATTTACAAAACTCCAAAAATTTTTTGGATCACAAGAAATAGAACTTTCGGTTCTACTTATATACATTTTGTAAGCATTATTAATAGAAATTTTGTAGTTTTTCTAAGGTGTTTAAATGCAACTAAGTCACGTTCCGATTTGTAATGCAATTTCGAAAAAATGGTACATAGAAAAAGTGTTTGACTTGATGAGTTCTACCACTCCACTGATTAAAATTAATGTACTTATTTCGACGGCGTAGGGTTTATTATGTTCACGACGTGGGTACACTCAGTACTTTTTTCTTCAAATGTAACGTCGAAACTATTATCACATTCTGAGAAAAATGTTAGCACAATTGTAAAAAATTCAAGAAAAGTATAATATATATTATTAACAATAATATCTGTTCTTAGTCAAAAATCATAAATATCTTAAAAAATGACAATACCAAAATAGTCTTATATAACAAAAACACAATCTACAACAACATTTACTCACGTTTAAAAGACAGGACTGAACTTCTAAATAAATCTAATGTTGTGTACAAAATTTGTTGCAACAATTGTTCAAGTTGCTACATTGGTCAAACAAAACAAAAATGAGGTGCACGAATAAAACAACACCAATATAATTGCAAAAACTTACAGAAGATACAGGACTCTCCTCTCACCATAAAAATACAGGGCATACGTTCAACTTCAAAGAACCGGTAATATTAGATGTGGAACATATTTTTAAGAAAAGACTGGTCTCAGAAATGATATCGATTAGGATGCACCCCAAAATGTAAATTTTAATACAGACACAAACAATTTAAGTACAATTTGTAGTAATATTATCAAACCCTTCACTTGATACTAACTAACTAACTATTAAAACGTACCTAATTAATCTTAACATGCAAAATATCCCAACTGACTAACTAATAAATTAACTAACTAACCTAAAAACTAACGAACTAATCAACACCTAGTCTAATTACCTAGTCTAATTACTGATCTACTAATTACTTATTTACATAGATAAATTTTTTGATTTCTTCGTTTTATCTTTATTTAATTTTATAAAAAATTCTTTGTTACAATAATTAATGTATACCGTTTTCTAATTTTAATTTCTAATTTGTACTAGTATATGTACATCATTCATGTCTTATATTAAACAAAAAAATTTTTAGCCTTGATAAAGCCCTACGCATAGGGGGCGAAACGTCGGCGTTGACAACGTATTGAGTTTGTTGTTTTATTCACCTCCACCTAGAAGGGCTCAAGAAGAGCAAACTTTATATAAAAAAAATATCACCTGATTAACAATAATATTTTATCAAAAAATATATATAACTAATACCTACAAAAAAAACTGTATGTACTTACATGAATATATTATTTACAGACTAAGAAAACTAAGAAAAATAATACAATATGTTTTTTTAATAGTATCTTCTTTTAAGAGTTCGATATTTTTTTAGCATGTACAAAGCTTCAATCTCTTTCACAATATATTCACCATGACCTAATAATTGTTTTATCTTTTCCGGATCCGTAACATCTTTATTTTTCATAAAAGCTTTATGCAGTCTAGTCCGAAAAAAATCATAACCAGCATGCCAGTCTTTTCCGAGATGTAACAGCTGTGAACAATCAATAAAACCAAAAATTAACATTACTGTTACAATTAACATTCTCTTGACATTGTTTTTAATGTATGGAAGAATTAAGTTAAATAACTAGTGAAACTAAATCAATTTTCGGCAAAAAAAGACCATCTGCTTTTTTTAATTGAATGCGATTTTAAATTTAACAAGGCGGCTATGTAATCGCGCATGATTTTGTTTATCTCCTGCTGTGACAATACGCCACTGCTTTACATTACACAAGCAAAATAAGCAATATCGCTCATAAATATTAATTAGCAGTTCATAAACGGATTCATACTTAATTAGCTCTAATTACTTACGGTTTTGTATAACGTTACGACTTGTTGTCTTTGAGACACTATAAATAAAAAGATTTAACCTCAAATATATTATTTTATTTTGATAAAATTACATACTTACTATCAAGTACAATTATTTACAAAAAACATCGATGAATGTTGCTACGAAAATTATCTTTACAACCAAACAACTAATAATCAAGAAAGGATAATTTAGAAACTTTTCGTACAGGTCTGTAATAGTTTAAAACATTCGAGAAATATTTTTTAAGAGATTTTTGTACTTATGTATAAAATTATATAAACACTTATTAACATAATTACTGAACCAGAAATAATTTCTTTAATTAAAACAACTGTAAGTAATTGTGAATTTTTAAAAAACATCATTTTTTTTAGTAAAAGCCAATCCTGGATTTTTGCAGTCTCCTGAATTACCGATAATTTTGGCATGTGCAAAATGTAACCTCTCTTTTATGAATCTACTTTCAAAACAACAAGATGTGCTCCTTTTAATAAATAAAATGTGAACAATTAGACGCCCTTTTGGAAAAGGAAGAAAAGTCATTATCATGGAGAATAAGGCAAGCGAACCACATCTGCGACAAATATTGAACAGCCCAGCTCGATTTACTCCAGCTGTTCCCATTCCAGATTGGTCTGCCAATACACCGAACACCTCTGCACCAACATCAACAATGGTTTGTTGTCTTAATATATCATGAGCAAATTTTATGTAATAAATGCTTGTTAACATAGGCGACTACTTCAAAATCAGGATCACATATGACAGTATTAACACCTGGCGGTGTTGGTGATCCTCACACGAATGTAACGTTACAGTAAGTTTAATCATTTAATATGAAGGTAACTATTGGATGAAACTAATTTTAGGAACTGTGTGGCAACAATTGATCTCGGTTGTGAACTTAATTTAATGAAAATAAATTCGCGCTTACGTAATTCAGAATACAACCCTGCAAGGTTTAATGGAGTTGTAATGAGAATACGCGATCCAAGGAGTACCGCACTCATATTTAGATCAGGAAAAATTGTTTGCACAGGAGCGAGAAATGAACATGACGCATTATTGTCTTCTAAGAAGTTTGCACGAATTATACAGAAACTTGGCTTTAATGTAAATAAAATTCAATGGAAAATATTGTAAAACTAATTTGTTTCTTTTAGATAAGATTTATTAATTTTCGAAGTTGAAAACATTGTTGCTACTTGTGATTTACGTTTTCCAATAAAATTGGAAAACTTACATCAAGTGCACGGACAATTCAGTAGGTACGAGCCCGAATTGTTTCCTGGTTTGATTTATCGTATGATTAAACCTCGCATTGTATTATTAATCTTTGTTAATGGAAAAATTGTATTTACTGGAGGAAAATCACGACAGGACATAAAAAGATGCTTTAGATAACATGTATCCGATTTTGAGGAGTTTTAGGAAAAATTAATGCATTTCTTATGTATAAAAGAATCATTTGCATTATTTGTTATTTTTATCATTCTTCGTAAATACATTTATTTATTGGAATTTGATTTTATTTTTTAAATTAGGTGCCTTTTTTACTAAATTTTTTATAAAATATTTACTGGTGTGCGCATTACTTTAGACAAAATTATGTTCCCGAATTGATCATAAATCGAGTTAAAAAAAAAAAAAATATTGCATGAAATGATGTAATAGTTAAAACTTGAGGGCAAGTCACCATTTTCCTTATACATCTTTTATTATACGGGGTGTCTGGAAAAATGTGGGAAGTCTCTATAGAGCATGAAAAATTAAGACAAATTGCTTTCAAAAAATTTTCTACAAGCCCTCCCTATAAAGATATGCTCCTGAAGCCTGAAGTACTCTGATGCAAATAAGTTTTTCTTGAATAACTCTTGAATTATTTGATGGAAGTTTACAAACTTTAATATGGTGAACACTAGTAAGGACCACTTAAAATAATTACATTGTATGGTTTGCCAGGGTCGGACTAAACTAAAAATAATAAATTTAGGTAGCTCAACTTGATTCTTGTTTATTGTACATAAAATGGGGTTTCGCTTTTGTTTACTTCGAGTGCTAGTTGCCAGCAACCTTGACAACAAACATTATTAATAATGAAAGTCCCATTTAATAGTATATTATAAGTGATAGAAATGCATCATATTACATGCGAGTGAGAATTTTGACCAACAAGTTAGCTTGCGCCCGAGTGGGACACTTTTCCCGAGCTTTGTAATGGCATTTCAATCACGTGTCTTGCAGGTGCATTGCAAGTAAATATCCGCCTGTAATCTCCACCGGAATGTAGAACGTCTCATAGATACAAGCAGTAGATTCTTTTTACGTGTTAGTGTTTGCTTCAATCCCCGATAGATGGCATTATGCGTTGGCTTTCCGGTTTCGTCATTGATTGAATATCGCGATTATAGTGTCGTGATGGATATCGATTCAGAATCGATTATATTTCATCAAAGATGGCTGCTCTGTAATACCGGAAATAATGTTACCACACGACGGAACAACGCAATAATTTAATAATATCTATATATACAATGTGTCCAAAATTCGATGCTCACCATTGGTATTTTGGAAACGGTAAGAGTTACAGGGTCGGTTAAATGGAACAATATGGAGGTATTTATCTTACCTCTTCAGACCTTCTCTTGTTTTTCCAAAGAAATGCGTTGCCTACTAGATATTGCAAAAAGTGAAAATCGGCATTTTCTTTAAACTTGCGTAGAATCCACACTATTTATCCTATCAAAAATATGTAAATATAAAAGTTGTAGACATTTAGATATTGAATAATATGCGTCATTAAAATATTTTTTGCTTGCATCAGTAGCGAAATATGACCCAAAGTTGCATTTTTTAAATGGAAATGATAATTTATTTTTATACAGTTGAATTACTTGATTTTTTTCCTTTTCAACGATATAAGGTTCGAGCTATTTATCTTGTGTACTTTAGAAGATATAAAGAAAAATCATTTTTGAGGCAGATTTATAATGTTACCAAGTTGTAAGCAATAATAACAAAAACATAACGGGTGGATAACATTGTAAAACGAATGAGTTTTCCTATAAAAGATTCTCAATAGTGCGGCCATTGACTTCTAAACATTTTGTATAGCGTTTTTCAATATTTATTCGGCAATTCATTAATTGACGGACGCTAACTGAATTAAAGGCTTGCATGACGCTCTGCTGCAAATCATTAACGTTCTCATAATTGACAACGTATACTAAATTTTTATGTGTCCCCACAGGAAAAATCTAGTATGGACAAATCTGGTGATCGCGCAGGCCAACGTATGGGACCGTTTGTTCCAATCCAACGGTTTCCAAATCTTGCTGATAAATATTCAGTGACGATCCTGGAATTATGGGCCGGGGCGCCGTCTTGCTGAAACAAAATACTTCTTTCTTCTTGAATAGGTAGCTCGTCCAATGCATCTTCGACTTCGGCTTGCAGCAGTTGAAGATATCTAGTCGAATTAAGCGTTTGATTATAAATAAATGGACCTATCAAACGATTTCCCAAAATACCGCACCACACGTTAAATCCGAATCGTTCTTGGAAACGCGATTCTCGAACTATTTTCGGATTTTCATTATTCCAATAATGATAATTATGCCGATTGTAAATGCCGTTGTTTGTGAATCTACTTTCATCGCTCCAAAGAATTTTTTAGAAAAAGAATTATCGTTTGTAACTTCATCCAGGTACCATCTACAAAATGTAACTCTTCGAGCATAATCATTCTCTTTGATATGATGGCATATCATTGGCTTATAAGGATGAAATTTCTTCTTTTTAAAACATAATGTACTGAACTTCTTGCCATACCACTGTCATTCGAAATTTTTCTTACTGAAACGGAAGGCTCAACATTAACAGCGGCTAGAACAGCTATTTCAGCATCCTCATTGTCTTTTTGATAGGTTGTAGGACGAATGGCGGTGAAGGATCCACCTTGTCGAAGATTTTGCTCGAGTCGGGAAAACAAAGTTCTGTGAGGTTGCCTTCTTTCGGGGTATAAGTTGTGATATTCATTTGCTGCCGCAGTTGAATTACGATGGCATCTTATGTAGACAACAAACATGTCCGTTTTTCATGGTTTGAAAACTGCATCATCAATTTTGAATATGAATAGCTTACTACAACAACTACAAGTTCTGACACGATACTACTGTAACAATATTATTGACAGATTTGATGTGCAGTTGTTTGTTTCTTAAAATTTGCAATCATGGATAGTGTGATGTGCTTTAAAATACATCTACAGATCTCAAAAACGATTTTTCTTTATATCTTCTAAAGTACACAAGATAAATAGCTCGAACCTTATATCGTTGAAAAGGAAAAAAATCAAGTAATTCAACTGTATAAAAATAAATTATCATTTCCATTTAAAAAAATGCAACTTTGGGTCATATTTCGCTACTGATGCAAGCAAAAAATATTTTAATGACGCATATTATTCAATATCTAAATGTCTACAACTTTTATATTTACATATTTTTGATAGGATAAATAGTGTGGATTCTACGCAAGTTTAAAGAAAATGCCGATTTTCACTTTTTTGCAATATCTAGTAGGCAACGCATTTCTTTGGAAAAACAAGAGAAGGTCTGAAGAGGTAAGATAAATATCTCCATATTGTTCCATTTAACCGACCCTGTAACTCTTACCGTTTCCAAAATACCAATGGTGAGCATCGAATTTTGGACACACTGTATAATAACTAAAATATTATAATAATGTAACACGTATCGCCACCTATCGACAACTTCGGAAAGTTCATATGCAAATATAGAATCATCTGGACCTTATACATTCCGGAGGAGATGATGTTTTTCTGGTTCTATGTATCAGTTTTTGTAGTGACTGTGGTTGCAATAGTTATGAAATAAACAGTCCTATTGTTTTCCCCAATTTTCTCAAAATTAATAAAAATAGAATTTCTTCCAAAAAATATGCAATTGGACGTGGAAACCGCAGTTTCCTGTTTGTTTCCGGTAAATTCAAATCATATCTACCAGAAACAATATGATCTATTTGTCAAGTGGAAAGCTGAGAACTCTTTGAATGTTAACACAGAAGAAGTTTTATTGGCATCGTACGTTTGAATGGTTTAGACAATGTTATGTTTGAAATAATAACACTATTCTGGACTTCCATTGTCTATATTTTTTTTAATAGAATACGCTTGGCCCGATTTTTGAGACAAATTCAATGGTCTAAACAGCACTTCGATATCTCGACTCGTTTGGGAGATACAGAGTGTTTTGCGTTTTATGCCCATTTCTTTAAAGCTTCATATTTTTTTTTTGTGAATATTTTTATTTTAACCAAAACATTTTTTGTGCATTTTTATATATGCAATTCAATGGCGTTCAAATTGATTCTAGCTTAATTCGTTTTTGAGTTACAAATCAAACATGCACTTTTTTAAAAGGAAACTATAGTTGGCTATGACTTCATTGATTAGAGTTTTTTTAGCTTTCTGAAAATATATAGTTTCATATATTTATCTCGGCAAGTAAGGTAATTATAAACGATTTTGGGAAAAATACCTTCTTGATCAAAGTCACCTATGAAGTTTTGTTTACTGCGCGCATTCGTTGCTAGTTTTTTGACACTTTACGCAGTTGTTTCTTATAAATAAATGGCCGAAACATACATAGATGTGATTAGATTTAATATTTCAAAGCTTTGTTTAAAATAATAATTAATTGCTGAAATTAATAACTTTTTGGCCATTTATTTATAAGAAACAACTGCGTGTCAAAAAACTAGCAACAAATGCGTGAAGTAAACAAAAGTTTATTGGTGACTTTGATAAAGAGGTATTTTTCCAAAATCGTTTATAATTTCCTTATTTGCCGAGATAAATATATAACACCACATATTTTCAGAAAACTAAAAAAAACTAATCAACGAAGTCATAGCCAACTATGGTTTCCATTTAAAAGAATGCATGTTTGGTCTGTAACTCAAAAACGAATTAAGCTAGAACAAATTCGCCATTGAGTTGCATATAAAAATGCACAAAAATGTTTTGGTTAAAATAAAAAATATTTACAAACAAAAAGTTATGAAGCTTTTAAAGGAAACGGCATAAGTATCTCCCAAACGAGTCGAGATATCGAAGTGCTGTTTAGGCCATTAAATTTGTCTCAAAAATTGGGCTAAGGGTCCCGACCACAGTTTTTCCCTATCAATTCGCGAAATACCTAAATCCCCCCAATTACATTGAAAGTAGGACACCCTGTACTGTATGGATATGTTATGCATATACATGTTGTATTTTATAGTCACAAACATACAAGTCGTCTTCTCTTTGGGCGAAGTACTCAATGCTGAAAACTGCGCTAAATTCACATGAAAATGGAAAATGTACGATAAAACAAATGCCACAATTGATAACAAAATTTAAAGTTAAACTGCATTATTAATGTGAACGAGATTCCCAATAATTTTGGGCCTTCTTATAGGAGTTGAGGAACAATAGGGTCGTCAATGATACACCATGTTCTTAATAGCCGACGTTTCGATTGGCGATGGCCAATCTTTCTCAAGGCAATCTAAGAGTTGGTGACATTAGACATTAGATTGCCTTGAGAAAGATTGGCCATCGCCAATCGAAACGTCGGCTATTAAGAACATGGTGTATCATTGACGACCCTATTGTTCCTCAACTCCTATAAGAAGGCCCAAAATTATTGGGAATCTCGTTCACATTGAATTTTTAAGGAGCTTTAATATTTTGCATTATTAATGTTAACTTGTAACTGTTTAAAGTGTTCAACGCAAAATGTTAATAATTTTGAATAAATATTCTTTAACAAATAACCTAGTGTTTTCAATTCAAAATTACAATTTTTAATTACAACTGACAGCTGTCAGATTTACTCAGTTGTGAGTAGAACTGACAGTTTAATCTCTCTTAATGAGTGAAATTTGATTTCTGTCACCGAATACAATGGTATAATGTACCTTAAAGTCGTCTACCACTACCATACATGGTGGTCCAATTCAATCAATTTTAAATTGAAATTTTACAAGGTCGTACCTCTAAAGTAAGCCCAAAGTTTATAAGAAAAGTTTTATAACTTTTTATGCTTAGTAGCGTAGTATAGTTTGCGACCTTTATTTTTGGACCACCAGTATATTCTAGTTCCTCGTCCTTTTACCGTGAGTACTTGCTTTTCCTTAGCACTTCCTTTTTGTTTTTATACATTTTGGTAAAATTGCATTATTTTTTTTCTTGGATCTCTCTCATCATTTTTTGCATGCTGTTTGTATTTATTAGTTCACATTGTTACTTAGGTGCTTTTGCTTCTGACCCTTTCATACATCCTTATTTTTGTTTTACTTCCTCATACTTTTGATATAGAGAATTAAATAAAATCAGTACCTGTACCTGTATTGAAATTCATATTATGCCACCATTTTTAAAAATTATAAATTCTTTCTTACCAATTTGAGCAAAGGATATTACTGAATTCATTTTAAAATTTTATATTTAACCACCTGTGCGTAAACATGTGTTGTTTCATTACCTCCTAAGGTTGTGTAAGTTACATTTTTTATAACAATCTAAAGCTTCAGTTTCCTCCGAAACGATACCGCAAAACAGCTGCCGTCATTTAACGGCTGTAAAAGTACGGTGCTTGGACGGTGTAAATGTAAAGTAAGAAACCGTTTTTGGTTAACACATCAACGAGTTATTGTAACGATTTGAAACATGAACGATTTAGATCTCGCAATAGTAATTTGTCTCTAAGGGGAGGAATGCAGACAGTGACAGGCGGGTTTCTGACTTATATAAGACAGGAGAAAGAGAGAGTGCTTATGAAAATCTGGTGACATATGTCGTTATCTGATACCGAATGACATCAATTAAAAGAATATTTCCGATTAACACCCGGATTGTTTCATGACGTGTTGAACTTTATTAGGGATGACATTACAGCGATGTCAAACAATAGAATAAAAAAATCGATATCCCTGGAACAAAAACTCTATATTTTTCTCAGGTAATAATAACAGTACATAATAGTTTTACAATATAATAAAAACAACATAATGCCGTTATCTACAGTGATTGCAAAAAATAACAATCTTTCTCTGAGAGATCTGTTGACGTAGGTGGTGTAGAAGAGTCGGAAATGTGTTTCTTGCAGTACACTGCTTATGAAACAGCATTTGGGTGGGGCTTGACTAACCATGTTACCAAATTCCATCATCAGCTTAATTTGCACTTCTACAGGCAGTTTCTTTATAATGTTTGCCATTGAGGAGAAATGCAGGTCGTTCTTATCTTGTTCTTCTGTAACATTTCTCTGTTTAACCGCAATTTCTTGCAACAGTTGTAGTCGGACCTCGGAAGTACTACTACTTTTACGCTTTTTGGAAAATCGCAACGAGACTGATTGTACAGGCATGGTGTCACCGCTGCTCGGAATATTATCTTCATCTGTGTTTTCTGCGACCTCATCAGATGAATAGATATTCTGGTCAAAACTAACATCACCTGCTTGTTACTTGTCAATATTTTGAGTGCTGCTTTGACTCTCTTTTTCCAAGTGCTCTTACTTCACTTGTGTACCATGTTTAATATTACTAATAGTACTATACAGAATGTTACTATACAATTTTCTTTGGAACATTTTAACATACATTCGTTTTCCACTTGAGCAACTATCCAAAAACGACAACAAATCAGATCGTTTTCTGGTAGCTTTACCTGCTGATCCAGTGTCGAGATTTCCACTTTCCTAATATAATAATCCCTAATGTAAGCCCAACGTTTACTGCAATCGGTACCTGAAAGTGTAAACACTTATGTGGTTTCTGCATATACATTACATAATTAGGGTCCGGTGGGGTAAGTGTGTACGGAAAATTATGTTTCTTTTTCAACACCGATTTTCTTGGCTGGGATAATAGGTATGGGATTGGTACTAAATCAGCATTGAGAGTGATTACTGGTCTATCGATCAGATAAATGCAACTTTATTATGTAAAGGCGTTGTTGTGTTACACTTATTTTTTTTATGCCTGTCACTGTCTACACTAACCCCTCAAATTGGGGTAATTGGATACCGACCCGTATTTTACGTACTGGTCAACAATTATTTAGATCGGGTAAGTGCATTTCAAAGTATAACTTTAATTCTACACATCAGTATGCGAAACATACATATATTTTCAACAGCGAGCAATAAACAGTTGACTTTTGATACAACAAACTTTTATTTTCTTCAAGTTGAAGATATGAGAGGTAATAAGAATAAACAATTCATTCATATTTAAGTATAAAAAATAAACATTTTGGTCTCAAACAAAATAAAATAAGTTTTTTGTATTTTTTTGCTGCAGTACACATCTTATTTATGTCTTTTGGCTCACGAAATAGAGAAATTTTTTAGTTGACTTTGGTAACTGCTATATGGACGATAATTGCATCCTTGTTAACCTCGTCGATATCGGGCCGTTTTAGAAATTGAAATTTATCGTTCGTAATGCGTTCAAGAAATGTAATGGACAATATTTCTTCATTTATCTCACTAATTTTGCCGATATACCATTTGTTAATGTAATCAACTGCAAGGTAAGTTCCGACGGTTAGAGAAGTGGTAACAAAAGTTTGTTCATTAGGTGTGTTATCATCTTCTTGACAGGCATCTTTGGCATCTACCATTTTAGCTTCTACATTGTCTTCATCACTTTCCTCTCCGTAGATAATTCATTTTCGGATTCACTTGATGAAGATTGCTAGACGACGGATTTTTTCGATTTGGTTTTCTTATCCTTTTTCTTCTTCCCGTCGATTATTTCCTTCTGCGGAGATGCTTTAATGTGTTTCACGTTTTTCCTCATCTTCTTTGTATTTTTTTCAACTTTCTCTTTCTGCAGACGTTGCTGTAACATTTCGGGTTTTTTGAGGCTTAAATTTTTTTCCCGACTCATAAAATGAAGGTACCAATCTTCCCCAGGTCCACAAGGTCTAACAACTCGATCCGATCAACAGGAAATCCTCACTGTGCCCTGGCTAAGATCCACTGTTCTAGATCATCTTCAATTTCTTTAGACAATTCAGGCTTCCTGCTACCTCCAATGATATTCATATCTGTTTTCCTTCCTTTAAGCCTCTGGTATATCACAGATTTGTTAACATGGAAATGTTCAGGCGCCTCTCAGTAGGTCATCATCCGTTTGTTTATTACAGCATCACAAGCAGCTTTTACCTGTTCGGCTGTGTAGGATGATGGGGGCTTCTTTCACTGGTATTTGCGTAGCATAGTAAATATTGTTGATAATACATGAAAGCAAGTAATACCTACTTATAGTACCTGTAGGTAATATTTATTCATTTACTGTGATATCTACACCTAGATTGTATAGATAACACAACGTCATATGCAACTGTTTACGCCTACCCCACATATCTACACATTCCCCGGTATTTTGTATCTAATTAATTGCTACTTCGGGTATGTGTAGACACGTCAATATTTTCAACTCGAATAGTAGTATTATAAGCGCATAACCTAACTTTCAAAACAAAATGTCTGTACTTCAATTTCACGCAAAGTATACAATCCTACATTTAATAAATATAATGATATTAAATATCAAGTCAACAAGAGCGAAAAAGTATATAAGTATCATTTTTACTTACTTTTTATCGTTAGCACCGACGAGTTCGAAAGAGATTCGCTGTCAAGCACAATCGCGTTGTTGCTAGCCTACTATCCAACCTACTTAAGACTGAATATGACGCACCAAGACTACCAACCGGCAAAATGTTATTAGCACTGTATCCATTTACCCCACATTGCGGCTCCGTTTTTGTCATTGCGTTGTTCTAATTCTGTATAGATTTCTGGCCACCGGCGAATCCTACAGATCTTTGGCATTCTAATTTCGAATATGTCATTTCTGGATTGAAGTAATAGTAAGACAGGTCGCAAATAGTATTGTGGCCATGTCGTCTTACCGGCACCAACTATGGAAGATTTACGGAAAAATGCGCAACAATATGCATCCAAATGGAACTTTCCTAATTGTGTTGGAGCGATAGATGGCAAACACATCCATATAAAATTAACAAAACAGAGTGAATCATTATTTTTTTTACAAGGAGTTCTATTCAATTGTAATGTTGGCGATTGTTGATGAGGATTTAAAGTTTGTCGCTATTGATCTTGGTTCATATGGCCGGAACATGGATGCAGGAATATATCTGAAAAGTAGTTTTGAAAAACAAATTCGAAACAATGAATTTAACATCCCTCCTCCAGCCCCTTTGCCTCGAACAGACACCGTCCTGCCATATGTCATCTTGCGAGACAAAGCATTTGCTTTACATGAAAGTTTAATGAAACCTTTTCTAAGGAGTCAGTCAGTGGACAACGAGTGTAAATCTGTGTACAATTATCGCCTCTTCCGTGCAAGGCGTACAACCGAACACGCATTTGGTCTATTATGTGCTTATTTTCGTTTTTTTTTCAATCCATTGATGTTCCTCCAGAGACAACAGATAAGATAGTTACGTGTGCGTGTTATTTGCACAATATATTACGTAAAGCAAAAGTCCTAGAACCTAATGAAGCTATTGGAGATGCTGATATACCTATGCAAACAGACAATTTAATTAATCTGGCTGAAAATAATTTAAGACCTTGACAAAAACCACAACAAATTCGTAATACATTTAAGATTTACTTCAACGAACCCGGCACTATTGAATAGCAATATTGAAAAACTTTTTTCTTCAAGCGTGCTAAAATATGAATTTTACTATACCTCATTGAATATATAGAACGACTACATTATTTTACGGCGTACAATAATATTATTATTTTACGCTCAATTAGTAACTTAGTTTGCCGGTAGAGGTATTAGCACTTTTTAGGCAGAAACGCCATTTAAAATTTAAACTTTTAAAAATGTCGCAAATTGAAGGAACTCCACCTAAAATAAAACAAATCGCCGATGCCTTAGTTGAAAATTTGATCCCCAACAAATCGCGCAAAATATATGATTTTGCTTACAATAAATTTTTGAAATGGGCGCAAGAAAATAATATAACCAATTACACAGAAAATGTTATGTTAGCGTATTTTTCCCATTTGGCGGAAACTATGAAAAGTTCGTCATTATGGGCACAATATTCCATGCTAAAGTGCCAATTAAATATTAAACATGACATAAACTTAAAAATTACGCAAAATTAATTTCCTTCTTGAAGCGCCAAGCTGATGGGTATCAACCAAAAAAGCAAAAGTTTTCTCAAAAGAACATTTTAATAACTTTTTACAAAATGCGCCAAACAATGAATATTTGGCCATGAAGGTAATTTCAAATATAACTTTTTCAATCGCTAAAGTAGATACTATTTTCTTAGATCCTATTAATATTCGGAGTTAGTGGGGCATGTCGTTGCGACGAACTAGTCAATTTAAGAATACAGGATATCGAAGACCTGGAACGTATAATACTAGTAAAAATTCCTAATACTAAAACGAATAAGTCACGGACATTTACCATAGTTGGAGATTTTTATTTAAATTTATGTAGACAATATATGACACTTCGACCTAATGACATCAACATAACAAGATTCTTTTTAAAATACCAAAATGGTAGATGCCACCGTGTCGTTATGGGGATACATAAAATTTCAGGTATACCAAAACAAGTGGCAACTTTTTTAAAACTACCTAATCCAGAGGAATACACTGGTCATACACTGCAACGAACCTCAGCTACATTGTTAGTTGACAATGGTGGAGACATTACCACTCTAAAAGACACGGTGGATGGAAATCTAACAATGTAGCTGAGGGATACATCGAAGACTCCCTTTCAAACAAACGTGAAATTGCCAATAGAATATTAGGGTGCGATGAAGGTAACACATCTACCGTAACATTAGGTGATCTTAACAGGCCTAGTACTTCCACCGCAACATCGAGCATATCCCAGTCAAGTGAATATGAAATCCATCACGACTATAATGACGTCAATGTCAGTTCTAAAACAGCAAGTAGTGGATTAAATATTATTAACTTGACATTACAAAATTGTACCTTTAATATTACTATAAATAAGAAATAGGTATTTTTTCCACTATATAGTTACTACAAAAGAATGTTTGTTTTAAGTTTTCATCTGAAATAAGAGTTAATTATTATTATTGTTAAATAATTATAGCTTTCTTTCTTACTCTACAAATTAATACAAAAATTTTCCTTTAACAAACCGTGTTAATACACACAACAAAAATAATGTTGTTTGACAGTCATGTTTGACAGTTGTAAAGTTGAGTTAACGCTGTTGCCTATTCATTCTAAAACCACCTCAATTACTTCAAGAATTTAGTTTTTACGCTTGAAGAAAAATAGTATATGCTACACGGAGTCGAACGCCTTTTTGTGTTTCGCAAAGCAATACCTTCGCTCAACACAAAAGAATGCGTTCTACTCTAGTAGCATAATATACTATTTTCTATTGCTTATTGTAATATAATAAATAATTTTTGGTAATTAATTGCACAGATGTTTATGTTGATTGATTTGGTAGCGAGCGGGCGTAATGAAGCAATGAGGTCGAGGAATCTAATCCGCTCTGCAAGTACGGGCACGTTTTTTTATGACGTCACTTGACGCTAGATCACGGCCGCTGTTTGCGATACCGTTTAGGAGGAAACCAAAGCTTAAGCCAGGAAATCGATTTTAGGAAAACTTGTGAATAATATGGTAACCCCTAAATTGATGAATTGGTAAATCGGATTATGATGACACTACTACTAATATGCTACCTTCTGCAGATAAAAACTTAATTGAGACCAAAACACACTCACCAGCAGTTTATAAAAAAACGAATGATTAATGAAGACAAACTATTTCTTTTGTCGATGCTCTAAAGCTATTCAAATAAAATCACTTTTGCATATTTTAGATAAATAAGGCGAAAGTTTCCGTCGAAAGAATGTCTACCTTTATGTAAGTAAACGTTTCTTAGAAAAATTGCTTTGGTAAATTTCACAAAGGTTTTTCAACATGTTTTATAAAAGTCTAACTCTTGTAAACTTCAAACTACAAAAAGCTCTTGTTTTATGTTTCAAATTTAAATATTTTCAGAAATTTTATATATCTATACTCTCTATTTATAACATTTGAAGATTAAAGTTTTAGTCAAGTTTACATAATAAATGACTCGTATGAGAAAATTATTTAATTAGAAAATTGGTGATGTTGAAGTATTCAATCGCTTAAAAGGAAATTAGGTCATTCCGTTTCTAGAATAATTTTCGAAATAGCAATTTGCTTAACTTTCCATTTAAAATGTTTTTGCTTAGATATTTAAATTAGCTTTTAAATATTGTAAAGGTTTTCAAGAATACAAAATAAATGTTATAAAATTTAAATTAAACGGAAGATAAATATGTGCAATATTGCTGCAATGGGCAATTTTCACACTCATTTATTTACTATTACGAATACAGCAATACTAGTACGAGGGTGGTTTGAAAAGTCCGTGCAAAAATAAAAACTACTTAATTTTTTGAGATAAACTCTTTTTATTTTTCAACAGTCTCCTTTGAGGCTTATACACTTCGTCCAACGTTGCTCTAATTTGTTGATCCCTTCCGAATAATAGGATTTGTCCAAGTCTATAAAATAGGCGTTCGTTTCTGCAATCACCTCCTCGTTTGAATAAAATCTTTTTCCCGCAAGCCATTTCTTCAGATTGGAGAACAAGTAATAGTTAGAGAGAGCCAAGTCTAGAGAATAGAGGGGATGCGAAACGAGTTGGAATCCTATTTTCAAACTGCTGAGGCCTGAGCTGGTGCGTTGTCGTAATGAAAAAGGACTTTTTTGTGAGCCAATTGCGGCCGTTTTTCTTGCATTACCCGTTCATTCGAAATGCCCACAGAACTAGCAATCTCACGCACCTTCACTCTTCTGTCATCCATCACCATATCATGGATTTTATCAATGATTTCTGGAGTAGTGGCCTCAACAGGGCGTCCAGAACGTTCAGCGTCGTTTGTGCTCATATGGTCACTCAGAAAATTTTGAAACCACTTATAAACTGTTCTAATTGATGGTGCAGAATTACCATAATGTTTATCAAGCTTTTCTTTAGTCTCCTGAGGCGATTTGCTTTTCATAAAGTATTGTTTAATCAACACACGAAATTCTTTTTCGTCCATTTTTTGAAATTCCCTCGACTTCCTCAATTCAGACAAACGCCTAACACAAAGAAATAGACCTATCTGGCTGAAACTTGGTGTGTGTTCTTCCAAGAGATGCTACTAACTGAAAATAACCTCGATACGCACCAGTAGTGCCATCTCTTTGAGTTTGCCAGACTTTTCAAGCCACCCTCGTACCTACATTACCGTTATCTTGCTCTTTTTCTAGCTTTACACAAATTGTAATGTTAAATTTTTAAAATCAAATTTACTTCAATCTAAATTTAGAACTCTGTTAATACAGGGTGCCTAAAACTGTGGAATTCTTCTGTTAAGGCTTTATTTAAATGATCTAATTATAAAAAATAGTAATTGTCATCCAATACTTGTATTAAATCTAATTGTGACCGGTTTCGACTTTAAAATTACATAAAAGTCATCTTCGGACAAATTCTACAAAAAATAAACGCTAACAATAATAATAATAAATAAATCTTATTCTTACATTCAAAAATTAATACTTCTAATGAAAATGTCAAATTGACATAAAACAATTCATTTTTAGATGTAAGCAAAGATGGCGTAAAGAAAGATAACTAAATTTGGCAGGATGTTTTAAATTTTGTAGTTTAAACAAAGTTTGAAAAGGTTAATTTGATTATTGGTTAATGAGTTTGGATTTGTGGTGTGAATATAAATATTTTCGAGTATATCTAAAATGTGTTTATTGTTATTATTAACATTAAAGAGATGAATTAGTTGTTGATTTTTAACTGAGTGTTTTTCTGTAATAACATGATAAGCATAAGTAGATTTTATTGAATTTGGATTATTATTGTATTTTTCTGGTTTTTCTATATATCGTAAGTGCTCTTTAAGTCTAATTTTAAAATTTCTGGATGTTTTGCCAATACAAAATTTATCACAAGAACAAGTGAGTTGATAAATACCACTTTTGTCATTTAAATCTAAACAATTATAAATAGATGAGAAAATATTTTTAAGGTTGAATTTGGTAGAGAAACTAATTTTGTGTTTAATATGTTTTCTTAATTTATTAATTTTGTTAGAAGTCGCTTATTGTGAAATAGGTCCCTAATGTGAAATACCGATTTATTACCAGATCTATAAATGACATCTGTACGCAGGCTCTCACATTACACCCCTCTCCTAAACCATTTCTGTCCAGCATCAGCCATAATTGCATCAAGGTCAGTTGTACGTCGGAATCCGATGGAGAGCGATATCAGTCACGGCCAACATTTTTTCATCGTGAAGGTCAAAGTGCAAAAACTCATTTGTTTTGGAAATTGAAGGTGAGTTTTTCTTGGGGTTAATCATGATAGTTAGGGGCTCTAGAATCTATCTTGTTTTTGTTGCTGGTTGCAATTTTATGTTAAAAATTGTTGAATTTTGAAATTAATCGTTATTGCCCTATTGTGAAATATGAATGGGGGTCCGAATGTGAAATATTCCACATTAGGGCTGTATATATCATGTCTGAGAAACTTTTAATTTTTTTCAGGTGAAATGCCGTTGAAAAACATAAAAGAGCAAACGTGGAAGGAAGAAGACATGAGGAATGCTGTCGAAGCAGTGCGATCTCATAGAATGGGTTATTTAAAAGCTTCCAAATTGTTCAAAGTGCCTCGAGCTACTTTATTTAGATATTGTAAGAGCGGTAAAAACATCGAGGATATCAAAAAAGAAGCCCTAGGAAGGAACCCTATTTTGCCAAGAGAGTTGGAAGTTAAACTTGTGGACTACATTCTAAAGATGGAAAAGCAATTTTTGGTTTAACGAGGAGAGATCTACGTACTCTGGCATTTCAATTAGCGAGGCGAAATAATGTTCCGAATAAGTTCTCCTTACTTAAAGAATCTGCGGGAAAAAAATGGCTCAAAGGATTTCTGAGAAGTCACGGTGATAAAATTAGCGTGAGAAGACCGACAGGCACATCAGTTGTACGAGCTGCTGGCTTCAATAAGCAAAGTGTTGATGAGTTCTTTGACTTGCTTGAAGCAGTTATGGACGATAAACAGTTTTCTCCCAAACAGATCTTTAACGTGGATGAGTGTGGCATATGCATTGTCCAATCCAAATGTCCCCAAATCTTGGCACTCAAAGGTAAACGTCAGATAGGAGCATTGACGTCTACAGAGCGGGGATCTTTAATCACTGTATGCATGTGTATGAGTGCAGATGGAGTATTTGTGCCACCAATGATCATATTTCCCCGAAAAATTCTAATGAGCAATTGAAGAAGGGTGCTCCACCTGGAACTCTATTTAAATTCCATCCATCTGGGTGGATCCAAATGGATCTCTTTACTGCTTGGTTCGAGCATTTCATTGAATATGTTCGGCCTTCTCAAACTAACCCAGTCCTGTTAATACTGGATTGTCATAACACATATACGAGAAACCTAGACGTTATTGTGAAGGCAAAAGAAAATTTTGTCACTATCTTAGCTCTACCTCCACACACCTCCCATAAAATGCAACCGCTCGATAAAACGGTCATGGGAGCATTGAAGACGTTTTATAATGAGGAAATAAGAATTTTCTTGAGAAATAATCAACGTGCTGTCTCTCACTTCGACATCTCTGAACTCTTTGGGAGAGCCTACTTGAAGGTTCAATCAACTGAACGAGCCGTCAAAGGGTTTGCAACCACGGGAATCTATCCGACAAAGAGAAATATTTTCAACGAAGAAGATTTCATAGCTAGTGAGAATCAAGAGGTGGTTCATCAGGCTTCTCCTGTACCTCAAGCATTACACAATGTCATCACTTCAGAAGAAGAAAACGAATGCGAAAATGAACAAGCATCATTGGTGGTTTGTCCAGAAGATATCACACCAATACCCAAATTACAAAGAAAAGTGGGTACCCGAGGAAGAAAGCCAGGAAAAGCCAAAATAATAACTTCAACTCCTAACAAAGAGGAGCTTGAAGAATCTGCCAGGGTGAAGGTGGTTAAACCAGTTAAAAAAAGAAAGCAGTTAAAAACAGGTATTTCCCGAAAATCCAGGTTGCAGTTCAGCTCAGAAATTGGATCAGAAGACAAAGAAGAGGCTTATTAAACAAAACAAGAAAGAACTGTCCTCGTCAGACTCAGAATCCGAATCGAGCATTTCAGTTCACAATTCTTCGTCAGATGAAAACGAATTTTTCCGGAATCATCCAATCCCAATGAAGATGCTGAGTGTATTTTCTGTGGTGAAAAGTTTTCGTGCAACAATCGAGGGAAATATGGATTATGTGCGTATTGTGCAATTGTTGGGCACATGAAGAGTGCGCAGGTGCAGATAAAGACCCATATGTCTGTGACTTTTGTCGATAACTTTGTCTGTACTTGATAAAATTGTACTGAGAATAACTTGACGTTTGAATTTATCTAATACCTAGGAATGTTTGATAGTTACCATATGTATAATGAATAATAATAATATTTCACATTAGGAACCCACCTATTTCACATTTGGAACCAGGGTATTTCACAAAAGGAGCCCCGTTTTGAAAATTCCGAATAATGCACTTTTGTATGTTTTTATTTTTTGGCATTTTCAGTAGGTTCCAAGGCTCTGAGTTAATGATCATACATACTTGATAACCAGATCTACTAGTATGCAAAATATCTTGAGGTTCCATTGAGGAACTGTTATATTTTGACCTGGAAATAAAATGGTATTCCACATTCGGCGACTTTACTCTAGTATAAGACTTTAAATGATGTTTGTACAATAATTTTTTTATATAAATTGTTAATTAGATCAAAAGGGTAATTATTTAATTTAGCTAAATAAAAATTAAGTTAAGTTCTTTAAAATAGTTGGCATTTGATAAAGGAATATTAAATAACCTATTAAAAAGAAAATGGAAAGAAGAAATTTTGTGTGAAATAGGATGACAAGAATCAAAAGGTATAATAATAATAAAATCTACTTTTGCTTATCATGTTATTACAGAAAAACACTCAGTTTAAAATCAACAACTTATTCATCCTTTTAATGTTAATAATAACAATAAACACATTTTAGATATACTCGAAAATATTTATATTCACACCACAAATACAAATTCATTAATCAATAATCAAATTAACCTTTTCCAACTTTGTTTAAACTACAAAATTTAAAACATCCTGCCAAATTTAGTTATCTTCCTTCACGCCATCTTTGCTTACATCTAAAAATTAATTGTTTTATACCAATTTGATATTTTCATTAGAAGTATTAATTTTCGAATGTAAGCATATACGATTTATTTATTATTATTATTGTTAGCGTTTATTTTTTGTAGAATTTGTCCGAAGATGACTTTTATGTAATTTTAAAAGTCGAAACCGGTCACAATTAGATTTAATACAAGTATTGAATGACAATTATTATTTTTTATAATTAGATAATACATACCAATACATTTTTATAATGGATCCATCATTCGTTTATAAGATGAACTCAGCTAGTCAAAGCAAACGGATTCAAATTTATAAAAAACTTTCATATGATAAAAAGGCTATTCACTGAACATATGGTTTCTCCAACAATGTCTAAAACACAAAAAGTTACCTAAATTTGCGAAGATTAAATTACCATTTATCTCCAATTCAACTTTGTTAGCACAATATAATTTTACTTTAACACTGTTGAAATCTGAAATTAAAAAATTGTATAACAAGATTAATCAACTTCAACATAAGATTTGGTACCTACATATATTCATTACATCAAGAATTCAATCAACAATTTGGGATAGTTTAGACTCCAACCTTAGAGGTAAGATATCTGAATTCGGCAGAAATCTTTTTAATAAATTAGAAAATAAATTAAATTCTCTTACCACTTTTATAAAACCACAATTTAGTTCTTTTCATAATAATTTATACATTAAAAATAATAACAATTCTAAAACAAGTTTTAACTTTCACCCAAATTTTCTCAATACAACTAACACAATATTTTCTCTTTCAGAAATCAATCTTTTAAACAAAAGTCTTAAATTTGCTCTTTTATTAAACATAGTAAGTGGTCAATTTATAATTTTAAAGCTTCAATTGAACACATTTGCAATTTATATCCTTCAATTAAAAATCAAATTAGAAATATTTTCTCTGTCACCCTAATAACAAATTTCTAAATAATTATGATTATAAAATTAAAGACCAATTTAAAACAATTAAATCTTTAAAAAATAAGATCATCTCTAATAATCTTCTAATTACAAAAGCAGACAAAGGGAATTGTGTAGTTATTCTTAATAAAAATGATTATCTTGTAAAAGGTCATCTTTTCTAAACACTACTGATTTTAAGATTCTTAAAAATACTCCTTTACAAAATTTTTGGTTTTCAACAATTAATATAATTTCAAAAAATTTATATACTTTTAATTTTTCAACGTATCTATTAATAAAATAAGACCAACTAATCCAAAATTACCAGTCTTATATAGTTTACCTAAAATACACAAACCAAATATACCTATTCGACTTATTGTTAACTACATAAATTCACCTACATATTTATTATCAAAATTTTTATCTCAAATTTTTTATAACGAAATTAATTTCACACCTAAACATTCAATAAAAAATTCTTATCAATTAATTAATATTTTAACTAATTTAAATTTATCAAATACAAATAATCTTATCCTTATTTCATTCGATATTACTAATCTATTTCCATCAATACCTCCTTTAGAAACTATAAATCTTATTTCTAATTTCTTGTTTTCATGCGACCTACTTGACATTATAACTCAAAATTTAATTAATCTACTTGAATTTTGTCTCAAAAATCAATTTTTTCTTTTTCAAAATAATTTCTACAAACAAGAACAAGGTTTACCTATGGGTTCTCCGTTATTCACTATTTTAGCAGAAATTTTCTTAGATAATTTAGAAACTAATTTTATTTTTAAAAATATTCTTTTCAAAAATCATATAATATTATGGAAAAGATATGTTGATGACATTTTCTGTATTTTTAAAGGATCTTTAAATGATATCAATATTTTTCTTAATTTCCTTAATAATTTACACAACAGAATTAAATTTACTTTTGAATTATCAATTAAAAATAAAATTAATTTAATTTTTCTTTCTATTACATTAACAAATAATAATATTTTTCTTTTGATATATATAGAAAACCTACCACAACATCACAAATTATACCTTTTGATTCTTGTCATCCTATTTCACACAAAATTTCTTCTTTCCATTTTCTTTTAATAGGTTATTTAATATTCCTTTATCAAATGCCAACTATTTTAAAGAACTTAACTTAATTTTTATATAGCTAAATTAAATAATTACCCTTATGATCTAATTAACAATTTATATAAAAAATTATTGTACAAACATCATTTAAAGTCTTATACTACTCTTTTACCTGTTGATAATAAATTAGAATTTAAATACATCTCTATTCCTTATATTTATTTCTTTTCTAACAAAATTAATAAATTAGGAAAACATATTAAACACAAAATTAGTTTCTCTACTAAATTCAACCTTAAAAATATTTTCTCATCTATTTATAATTGTTTAGATTTAGATGACAAAAGTGGTATTTATCAACTTATTTGTTCTTGTGATAAATTTTATATTGGCAAAACATCCAGAAATTTTAAAATAAGACTTAAAGAGCACTTACGATATATAGAAAAACCATAAAAATACAATAATAATCCAAATTCAATAAAATTTACTTACACTCAGTTAAAAATCAACAACTTATTCATCCTTTTAATGTTAATAATAACAATAAACACATTTTAGATATACTCGAAAATATTTATATTCACACCACAAATCCAAATTCATTAATCAATAATCAAATTAACCTTTTCGAACTTTGTTTAAACTACAAAATTTAAAACATCCTGCTAAATTTAGTTATCTTCCTTTACGCCAACTTTGCTTACATCTAAAAATTAATTGTTTTATGTCAATTTGACATTTTCATTAGAAGTATTAATTTTTGAATGTAAGAATAAGATTTATTTATTATTATTATTGTTAGCGTTTATTTTTTGTAGAATTTGTCCGAAGATGACTTTTATGTAATTTTAAAGTCGAAACCGGTCACAATTAGATTTAATACAAGTATTGAATGACAATTACTATTTTTTATAATTAGATAATACATACCAATACATTTTTATAATGGATCCATCATTCGTTTAAGATGAACTCAGCTAGTCAAAGCAAACGGATTCAAATTTATAAAAAACTTTCATATGATAAAAACGCTATTCACTGAACATATGGTTTCTCCAACAATGTCTAAAACACAAAAAGTTACCTAAATTTGCGAAGATTAAATTACCATTTATCTCCAATTCAACTTTGTTAGCACAATATAATTTTACTTTAACACTGTTGAAATCTGAAATTAAAAAATGGTATAACAAGATAAATCAACTTCAACATAAGATTTGGTACCTACATATATTCATTACATCAAGAATTCAATCAACAATTTGGGATAGTTTAGACTCCAACCTTAGAGGTAAGATATCTGAATTCGGCAGAAATCTTTTAATAAATTAGAAAATAAATTAAATTCTCTTACCACTTTTATAAAACCACAATTTAGTTTAATTTCATAATAATTTATACATTAAAAATAATAACAATTCTAAAACAAGTTTTAACTTTCACCCAAATTTTCTCAATACAACTAACACAATATTTTCTCTTTCAGAAATCAATCTTTTAAACAAAAGTCTTAAATTTGCTCCTTTTATTAAACATAGTAAGTGCTCAATTTATAATTTTAAAGCTTCAATTGAACACATTCGCAATTTATATCCTTCAATTAAAAATCAAATTAGAAATATTTTCTCTGTCACCCCTAATAACAAATTTCTAAATAATTATGATTATAAAATTAAAGACCAATTTAAAACAATTAAATCTTTAAAAAATAAGATCATCTCTAATAATCTTCTAATTACAAAAGCAGAAGGGAATTGTGTAGTTATTCTTAATAAAAATGATTGTCTTGTAAAAACGTCATCTTTTCTAAACACTACTGATTTTAAGATTCTTAAAAATACTCCTTTACAAAATTTTTGGTTTTCAACAATTAATATAATTTCAATAAATTTATATACTTTTAATTTTTTCAACGTACCTATCTATTAATAAAATAAGACCAACTAATCCAAAATTACCAGTCTTATATAGTTTACCTAAAATACACAAACCAAATATACCTATTCGACTTATTGTTAACTACATAAATTCACCTAAATATTTATTATCAAAATTTTTATCTCAAATTTTTTATAAGGAAATTAATTTCACACCTAAACATTCAATAAAAAATTCTTATCAAATAATTAATATTTTAACTAATTTAAATTTATCAAATACAAATAATCTTAACCTTATTTCATTCAATATTACTAATCTATTTCCATCAATACCTCCTTTAGAAACTATAAATCTTATTTCTAATTTCTTATTTTCATGCGACCTACCTGACATTATAACTCAATATTTAATCAATCTACTTGAATTTTGTCTCAAAAATCAATTTTTTTCTTTTCAAAATAATTTCTACAAACAAGAACAAGGTTTACCTATGGGTTCTCGGTTATTTCCTATTTTAGCAGAAATTTTCTTAGATAATTTAGAAACTAATTTTATTTTTAAAAATATTTTTTAAAAATCTTAAAATATTATGGAAAAGATATGTTAATGACATTTTCTGTATTTTTAAAGGATCTTTAAATGATATCAATATTTTTCTTAATTTCCTTAATAATTTACCCAACAGAATTAAATTTACTTTTGAATTATCAATTAAAAATAAAATTAATTTAATTTTTCTTTCTATTACATTAACAAATAATAATATTTTCTCTTTTGATATATATAGAAAACCTACCACAACATCACAAATTATACCTTTTGATTTTTGTCATCCTATTTCACACAAAATTTCTTCTTTCCATTTTTTTTTAATATTTCTTTATCAAGTGCCTACTATTTTAAAGAACTTAACTTAATTTTTTATATAGCTAAATTAAATAATTACCCTTATGATCTGATTAACAATGTATATAAAAAATTATTGTACAAACATCATTTAAAGTCTTATACTACTCTTTTACCTGTTGATAGTAAATTAGAATTTAAATACATCTCTATTCCTTATATTTATTTCTTTTCTAACAAAATTAATAAATTAGGAAAACATATTAAACACAAAATTAGTTTCTCTACTAAATTCAACCTTAAAAATATTTTCTCATCTATTTATAATTGTTTAGATTTAAATGACAAAAGTGGTATTTATCAACTCACTTGTTCTTGTGATAAATTTTATATTGGCAAAACATCCAGAAATTTTAAAATTAGACTTAAAGAGCACTTACGATATATAGAAAACCAGAAAAACCAATAATAATCCAAATTCAATAAAATCTACTTACACTCAGTTAAAAATTAACAACTTATTCATCCTTTTAATGTTAATAATAACAATAAACACATTTTAGATATACTCGAAAATATTTATATTCACACCACAAATCTAAATTCATTAATCAATAATCAAATTAACCTTTTCGAACTTTGTTTAAACTACAAAATTTAAAACATCCTGCCAAATTTAGTTATCTTCCTTTACGCCAACTTTGCTTACATCTAAAAATTAATTGTTTTATGTCAATTTGACATTTTCATTAGAAGTATTAATTTTCGAATGTAAGCATAAGATTTATTTATTATTATTATTGTTAGCGTTTATTTTTTGTAGAATTTGTCCGAAGATGACTTTATGTAATTTTAAAGTCGAAACCGGTCACAATTAGATTTAATACAAGTATTGGATGACAATTATTATTTTTTATAATTAGATAATACAAACCAATACATTTTTATAATGGATCCATCATTCGTTTATAAGATTTATTTAAATGAATTCGCAATAATTTGCTTGTATTTTACGAGCTATTTTTGAAAATATTTTTACTTGTAAAGTAAAAAATGTATTTTGACTTTATAATAGCAATAAATGCATAGGGTGTTGTATAACTAGAATTGTTTTTTTTTAATGGCGACTACTAAATTTTATTGGAGATTTGTGTTTTTGAGAAAATTTTACAACTAAATAAGATGTAGAGTAAAAAAGTATTGGAGATATCGTTCAAACAAATTTAAATGGGGAAAACAATCAATTTTGTTTTGTTAAATAATTTATTAAACTCCGATAAAACATTAAGGTAATCACTGATAAAACGTGAATGTTATTTGCCTTACATTTTTTATCAAATAAACGACGGTTTTTTACTAGGGTTTTTTTGTTAACAGAAAGAGTCAGTTTAATTTCAAATGGCGTACGTGTTTCTTAAAAAATTAAGCAATCGATGGTTATGTTCGCACTACCCTATAAACCGTAGACATTATTGTTAATTCTCTCTCCACTTGAATTCTTTATTTACATATAAAATCATGCACACTTATTTGGGTTTGAATTATTAAATCAACTCACGCATAATGCGTGCGCTCTTGTTAATTTTTAATCGTTTCCTGCATAGTTTTCCAATATTTAAATATACAGCCTGCCGGTAGTACACGGACCTTTGATATTGCTTTTAAAACGTAATTTTTTCGAAATCGGTTCTGACGATTCTTTTAGGTTTCTCAGTGGCCACAATTTAAAAATATTTTCAATTATACAAGGTGTCCCACTTTCATGGACCACCTGTCAACTTTGATATTTTAAATAGAAACACAAATTTTTTATTCTGAATCTACTTGAAAAATTATGTTGACTTTATATATACGAGTCTTACTCAAAAAATGATACTTTTGGAGATATCCATTTTTAAAAATTTAATTGGGTCAATATTGAACTTCACATATTTCACGTTTTTTAGGTTATTATTTAAAATATCAAATTGAAATTTTAGTCACACTTAGGACGACCCTAACTATCCATTATTTAAAAGATGACATATATTATACAGAGTATGAGAAAAAAATGTCAAAGTTTGTAATCCAGAATAATCAATAATTTGATAAAATCAGATGGAATACCCTGTATATTTCTCTCTTAATGGGTGTACAATTTAATTCTTTACTGTTAGCCTTGAAATGCGTTTTTTTTTGCAAATACACACGTTTTATCAAAATATTTTTATTAACTTTTTAAATAGCATAATGGGTCAACAGGCACCTCATATGAAAATCCTTTTAATTTTCTATACAGCAATATGCAACTTATTTTGGTCAAGGAGCCACTCGACAGCCCTATTTTCGAAAATAAAGAAAAAGTCAGAAAATACTGCAATATGGTCGAGAATGCTAATTCATGTTTACAAGAGACATTCATTAACTATCGTAAGGTAAGGGTTCTTTATACACGAGATGTCGGAAAGAACAGGAAGTGAAAACGAGATAGAAGAAAAAAAGATAATTCCAGATTGGCAGACAGGGTTTAGGAAGAGAAGAGGGACAATCGATAACAATGAAACAATTAATAAATAAAGAGATAGGAAAGAAAGGAGGTAAGGTATATGCATGTATATGTATGGGTATATTCGATGGCATTTGATAGGGGTGATAGAAATGATGAGGAAGAATGAAATAAGAGATGACATAATAGAAGCTGTGGTAAGAGATTTATAAGGAAACAAAAGTAGAGTAAATGTAAAAGAGAAGTTAGGGAAGAAGTTTTTGACGGAAAATGGTAGAAACAGAGTTGTCCGTTGAGCCCGAAGCTATTTTCAATATATCTAAGAAGTTTAGAAGGTGAAATAAGGAAAGATCAGGTGAGAGGAATAAAAATAATAAGAAAAAATATAATAAGGCTTGCATATGCGGATGATATAGTAATTTTTACAAGTAAAGAAACAGATTAAAGAAAACAATAAAGACTTTTAGAAGATATTTAGAGTAGAAAAAAACAGATTTAAATGTAGAAAACGCAAAAATTATGATATTTAAAAAGAAAGATAAAGGAGAAAAAAGGAGAAATAGTAGTGGGAAAAAAGAGATAGAAAGAGTGGATAAATACTAATACTTAAGGTACATGATGAGGTAATATTATAAAGACAGTGATTATATAAGAGAATTAAGAAAACATCAAGTAATATAACGGAAGAAACATGAGGTATAGGAGAATAATTATTATTTAGTAAAGAAGTAGAGAAAAGAAAGTGATTATTCGAAAAAATAGTAAAAGTGTAATGATGTACGGAACGAAGATTTGGAATGAAAATAATGGGAAGAACTGAGAGTATACAGAGATGAACGCTAGCATTGGAGAGAGAAACACCAAGATATTTAATAGAGAAAAAGATGTAGAAAAATGTATAGGATGTGTGGGGAAAATTGGGAGAATGTAGAAACATAGTAGATAAGTGCAGAGAATTAAGGAGAGTGGAAGTAAGAACGGAAGTTCTGCTAAGAGAGAATGGAGAGGGCATAACATAGATGAAAGAGGTAGAAAATCAAAAAAGAGGGATAAAATAAAGGAAGAGGAGTATAATGAAAAACATCTAACAGATGAATGTGGCGTGGTTAAAGCACAGAAAGAGAAAATAAGTAAATGTTTTGCAAAGTTTTTTGTGTTAATGTGGGTTTAGTTTTTTGTTAATGGAGTGTTTGCGGTAGTGTATTTCCCGTTATAGAAATTACGTTATAACGTTAGATTTTATAAAATTTTATACGGTATAAAGAAGTTTCTAGACTATTTCTAGAAATAATGGAACCAATCAGAAAATAACGTTTATGACTGGCGCATGCCTTGTTGCTTTGTGGCGGGTAGCGCATGGGCCTGTGCACAACAATCGCGATCAGCTGTTTTACGCTATTCATCCCTCTGTCTCGTTGATAACTGTAAAGTGTGAAATTAAGAACATTGATTTTTTTTTGAGTTGTCAAAATGACCGATTAAATTAAGGGAAAATGCAGTACCGCAAACACTGTATTATTTAAATGCACAACCGAATCAATTTGGCAACTTTTAAATTAAATCACAGACAGTTAGGGCCGTTACCGTTCTGAGTGTCAGTAAAATTTGAGTTTACTATTTCAAATAATAACGTTAAATATCTGAAGTCCAAATATCTGACCCAATTAAATGTTTAAAAATCAATATCTCGTAAAGTATCACTTTTTGAGTAAGTCTCTTATACATAAAATCGTCATAGATTTTCATGTAAATTCAGAACAAAAAATAATAAAAATTCATTTAAAATGTCAAAGTCAAAAGAGTGAAGCCGTCAGTACGCGTCACGTTTTAAGGCTAGAACTAAATTTTGTAAAATTTTGCTAAACAAACAAAAAATGGAAAAATAGTTCAAATAAAAGTTATAAATAATAAAATTTCTAACTTTTTTTTCTGTAATTATTATTATTATTAGTTGTGTTTGTTTGTATATTTAAGCTTATTTTAGATAGTACTATGAAACCAAGAAAAAGTAATAGAAATACAGATACTAGTATTTGAGGACGATTGAACTGCAGTCAGATTTGCTTGTTATAGAGACGAGATATAAGTAAGTGAAATAAGTTTCCGCGCTTAAAATTTTTTAAAGTTAGGCAATGCCTGATAAGTGAAAAAATCTCAGTAAAGCAACTATAGAAATTAGACTTAAAGAAATTAAAAAAAGTTGTTAGTAAAGAAACTTTAGCTCGGCCAAATAGCGGAAATAGTGGTAGATGCTTTGAAATCGGGTAGCCGGCCCGTAGAGGCTTATGTCCCCGAGACCACTTAGTTCCGTGGTTGCTTAAATGACAAATGCAAGGTTACAACAAATATTGTCGGCACATATAAGAAAAGTGACACAACTAAAATTTTTTTATGTTACAGTTGTGTCGTTTTACATAATTGAAACACTTCACTTTCCGCTCAAAGACAAAGCTACACTTATGCCCAGTGGTAGCCGTCTTGTAAACTGTCTTTATGACATTTTTCTTGGTAAAAAAATTATTTGGTTAACTTATTTAGGCATTTAACTCAAAAATGGCAAGGAAGAAAGTGCATCTTTATAATAAAGAAGAACATATAAAAAATATGCACTACGAGTTAGTGGAGGAAATAGAAGTAGACAGCATTCCAAAACACAATATAATAATATTAGCGAATGCAACTGCTAAGATTAAAGAAGAAGACACTTATGACAAAAGGAAGAAAATGGTAAAAAAGATAAAAGAATTTAGAGAAGCAGGCGCAGACTTCAACCACTTTTTAATTGGAATCCTAATAAAAAGTGTAGAGATAGAAAAAAGTAGAAATAATAAAGTAAAAAAAGTAAGATTTGGAAATAGAGGCCTGTAGTACGAGGAGGTGGCAAGAAAATATAAGATGGACATAGACCATTTACTAAATAAAACGTAGTAGCGACAGAGGAGATATAAGAAAAGGAAAACATACTAAAGCAAAAGTTGAAAAAAGGATTTTAAAAGTTAAACGGAGAATGTGAACACCCACAGTTTCTGGGCTACTAACAAGTATTTCTTGAAACATCAGTAAACTTAGACTTTTGTCTAAAATTTGTACACAGCTGGTTGCTATTAGCAGCGGAACTAAAAGTAAAACAAGTAATTATGAAATCAAACGATAGATGCGTGTCGACATTAAACAATATAATACCTTATAATAAATGTATAGCCACTACTCTGTCTATATATAGAAGACGTTTGAAGAAAAAGTAACATGTTTTTTTCGGAGTAAAACAAACTTTTATTCTAATAAAACAATATACTATTTTTTCTCATAAAATAAAATTCACTTTACTGGATCAAATTGTAATATTTGTTCATAAAATTTTTTAACTTGTAACAAGAGTCAATTTGGTTCTGGTATAATGAATAAGCATTAGTCCACTTTTCCTTTTATAATAAATTTCAATTTATAGTTAATTAAAAGGTTAGTTAGTTGAACTATTTTGATAGGACTTATAATGAATAAAAAAAGTAAAGAGATAAATGCTTGAAAGGTAAAAACGTAAAAAAGAAAACTTTCGGTGATTGTGACATTTATGAAACACTTTTGGTATATTTATGCATAATTTGCCGTTGTTTCGATTATCTAATGTCATCGTTTTTAGTGTCTTAATAAAGAAGAATTTCTGAAAGTTTTTAATACGAAAATATTTAGGTTGGTATTTGTGGTGAGAGCCAATATAAACATTTCCTAAATTTACCAAATCAATTTTCAAATTGTTAAACATGAACTATCTTGAAAAGAGCTCACAAAACATTGAAACAACAGTTTTATAAAATAACTAGTTTCAAATTTGGATCCCCCATTTCAAAAATCTCAATCTACAGACCAGGTCAAGTGGCACTTCATAAGGAAAGTATTGTAATTCTCTATTCAAACAAATACATTTTATTCCGAAAAGGAGACTGAAGGGAGCCCAAGGAACTCCTCTTCCTAAAAAACAATAGAATATACAAAAAATGCTGAACTAGTTGGTACGATCAGTTCAAGTTTGGAGTAGCCTTCTCGAATAGATGAAATTTCTCTGTAGATGCTAACAGGGGCAACGCCTTTCTCAAAAATGTTAAGTGGGCTGGTGGTGGAGTGACACCCATACGTAAGATTATGTTTGATCTTTTGCATACACGGACATATTGTGCTAATCAAACTTAATGCTTAAAGAAAGGAGGATTCGTTTCACGCCCACACGCAACATTCGAAGAAACTAAATATTTTGGTCGGTATTTATGGCAACAATATTATTGGGCCATTCTTCTTGCCGGGAAATTTGAATGGGGACATGTATTTGAAATTACTCCAAACACATATAGAGCAGGCCATAACTGATGTAAAAAATACAACCAAAGTGAAACAAATCCTCCTTTTTTTAACGGAGCATTAAATTTGATTAACACAAAATGTCTGTGAATGCAAAGGTCAAACAAAATCTTAGGTATGTTAAGATCTACAAAGAAATTTCATCTAATCGAGAAGTCCACTTCAAACTTGAGTTGATCTTATCAACAAGTTCAACATTTTGCATTTTCTATTGTTTTTCTAGGAAAACTAAGTCCTCGGCTTCTTTACGCCTCTTTTTGTAATAAAATAAATTTGTTTAAATAAAGAATTACAGTACCTTTCATATGAGATGCCACTTGACCCACTCTGTAAATTGAGATTTTTGAGATGGGGGCTGCCGCGGACCAGGTCAAGTGGAACCTGATAAGGAAAGTATTGTAATTCTCTATTCAAACAAATACATTTTATTCCAAAAAAGGGGCTTAAGGAAGCCCAAGGAACTCCTTTTCCTAGAAAACAATAGAATATGCAAAAAATGCTGAACTAGTTGGTACGATCAATTCAAGTTTGGAGTAGACTTCTCGAATAGATGAAATTTCTCTGTAGATGCTAACAGGGGCAACCCCTTTCTCAAAAATGTTAAGTGGGCTGGTGGTGGAGTGACACCCCATACGTAAGATTCTGTTTGATCTTTTGCATACACGGACATATTGTGCTAATCAAACTTAATGCTTAAAGAAAGGAGGATTCGTTTCACGCCCACACGCAACATTCGAAGAAACTAAATATTTTGGTCGGTATTTATGGCAACAATATTATTGGGCCATTCTTCTTGCCGGGAAATTTGAATGGGGACATGTATTTGAAATTACTCCAAACACATATAGAGCAGGCCATAACTGATGTAAAAAATACTACCAAATTGAAACAAATCCTCCTTCTTTTAACGGAGCATTAAATTTGATTAACACAAAATGTCTGTGAATGCAAAGGTCAAACAAAATCTTAGGTATGTTAGCATCTACAAAGAAATTGCATCTAATCGAGAAGTCCACTTCAAACTTGAGTTGATCTTATCAACAAGTTCAACATTTTTTGCATTTTCTATTGTTTTTCTAGGAAAACTAAGTCTTTGGCTTCTTTACGCCCCCTTTTTGAAATAAAATAAATTTGTTTGAATAGAGAATTACAGTACCTTTCATATTAGATGCCACTTGACTCACTCTGTAAATTGAAATTTTAGAGATGGGGGCTGCCGGGGCACTCTGTTCATTTCTCAGTGCAAATGTTATCGTTAATAAATCTCCCTTGTAAACATGAATGGGATTCTCGACCATGTTTCAGTATTTTTAAAAATAGGACTGTCCTGGGCTCTTTGGATCCCCTGACCTAAATCAGATGCATATAGCTGTATAGAGAATTAAAAAAGCGGTACCTGTCGACTTATCGTGCTATTTAATATTTTTGACATGGGAGCTGCCAAGGGCACCCTGTTGATATTCTGGGGTCAACTTTGTCTTTAGAAGATGTCCTCCTATAAAAAAAATTGACGTGTCCAAGCGTTTTTTTTTAAGTGTAAGGTAGCTCCAAAAAATGGCTTGTTTTGTTTCGTTGGGTCACCCTGTATAATTGCCGATGTAGCAAATGTTTTTTTTACAGATGTTCACTATCTGATTTCCAATCACGTTTCTAAATATTTTCTTTAGGTTTTGACGTTTGAGATTTTGTATTGGTTATTATGTATAGTATTACTTAATGTTGGCAACATTTAAACTTTTCCACCCGGCACTAGTATGAACAAGCACCTGCCGATCATTGCCGTTAGGAATGACAGTCTTTCCAAAATGTAGAAGATTGCAAAACATAAACGTTTTTCAGGATAACTCGACATTCAACAAAAGTTTTTTAACATAAAGAGCATTTGCCTTCTATACTACTCTATCACCAATCGATGGAACTCTACTAAACAAAATTTGATTTTTAAACTCTAAACTTTGTATAGTTTTCATGCATCCAACGGTTGTACGAATTTGCGCGATTTGTACTTGTTATCGTTGAATTTATCATTGTTTTGTTTTTATTTCAACTGTCTTCGTTTGATTCAGAAGAGGAATAAGGCTTCCAATTTTTGGATATTTTTAGTTTTACTAATTGTGCTTATCAATAACTTTGGGCAACGTTAGTAGGGTATAACACACTGCTTTAAACTCATACAGCATTAGGATTACTTATATAGAAATATTTCAGTAGTCCTGAGTGGTGCAAAGTTTTCTAAATACTGCTTGTATACGTTTTCAAATAAAATGGGTATTTTTACTAAAATTTTAAGAAATTTAAATACTTTAAGATTTCAAAGTAGAGGTGTTCGTAGTATGAGGTCCTGGAGGGTAGGTTCATATCTTTTCCATTTGCAGAAATAGTGTTATAGACCAAGATATGTTGCTGTGTGTTTGTTCTGCTGTGACTATACTATGCATTATCAAGTGTTTAGTTAAATTGTCTATATTTTGGTTTAGATAAGTTATTATCTATTCTTAACAGCTCAAAATTTTTGTAGTTAATGAATATGCAAGTGATGAAGAATTTGGGAAGTTACGCAACGCATATGAAAACAATGTAACAAAAAATTAACACGACATGTAGATAGCTTTATAGTTTATTTAACCCAAGTTGTTTAGTTGCTTCGTGACTGTTTTTGGTACCGCGTTGTAGTTACTGTGATACGTTAGTTTCACAAATAATAAAAACAACAATTTGCAGCAGTTACCTGCAAAAATGCGCGTTTATATTTAAATTCAAATTCAACTTGCCATTATTTGTGGTATTGTAGTAGAACTGATGGTTAAAGCAAAGTTGCTTTTTTTTTTGGAAATCATTTAAGTTTTCTTGTTTTAATTTCAAAGCGGTACGGTTTTTATTATGTATATTTTTTCGTTACAATCTTTTAGAGAATTACAAATTTGGAATAAGGAGTTGAGTTTGGTTTTGAGGTAATAATTTCAATCCAAATCAATTTCGTTGTTACGTTGAGATGATTTTTAACTTATCTTTAGTTACGGCTAGTTTGACGTTTCAAAAGAACTAAATTTGTTGTCTCAATTTTTGGCTACGCATGCGAAAATTTTCAAAAATGACGTCTGTTGCATTTCCATTAATTAGTCAAGAGAAGTATATTGTTTTCCAATTCATTCACCTACACATATTTGTTATTCTGCCTTGGATTCTGAAAATGCTATCACTCATATTTGGGTTTTGTTTTTCCATTAGGAACCGATTTAAGAAATTGTGCCTTACTTTTAGTTGCAGTACGTTTGACGTTCTTCAAATTTTGTTCCAGTGCGGGACCGCAACACAATTAATATTTGACCGATTATTAATTAAATAATTCAAATTTCTACATTCTTATGCATTTGGGTACCATAGCACCCTTTGACAGTTTTAAAATTTAGTACTATATGTTAATATCCTTTAAGTTTATTATTACGATATTTACCATACGATTAAATAAATTGTATAATTTTAGATTAAACATTAAATTTAATAAAAAAAATGAAAGATAAAACATATATTTCTCTATCTCTTACACATATATAAATATATTACATTATAAACTAGTACACAAACACGAATAATAATCACCGATTCACATTTTAATATAACAGGTGGCGCATGATTTTAAACATGGCGATTCAATATCGCTAGCGAATCAACATGGTTTCCAAATTACCGGTAAATTTAAATTTTAAACATAGCGATTTAATATGGCTACCTAACTAACATGGTTTTACTAAATTCCAGTAGATTTAAATTATACCCTGAGGTTGTTGTTGTGGATTGAATTTACACTAAGTTTTTATTTAAAAAGAAAACTTAAACATACCGCGGTTCGAACCTTTACCGTTGGATAACATGATGACGTATGTTTTAGTTAGCAAACTAAAAAAACTGATAAACAACATCACAAACACGTATAACAAACACCAAGTGTCATTTTGACATGATTACGTAGGTTTAGATTGGAAAATTTAACATAACAACAATGAGGATAAACATATATATTCATTGAAGTAATAAGTACACCTAAATCTTTATATAGTATTTAATTTCAGTACGACCGGTTTCGAAAGACATTAGCCTTCCATTCTCAAGTATGTCTAAAATGTAAAAAACACAGTTTAACAACAAACACTCATAAATTAACACTTAAATAAACAGACAAAATATGACTTAAACGCAGAAAAATCTAATTAATTAATTACCTATAAAATTGTTGGTTTTATGTTACGGTATTAAATATGGTGGTCTGACATTAAATAATGATACAAAACCGAAATTTGCCGAAAATAATTTCAAATGATCCATTGATACGGGAATATGTTAATGTTGAACTAACATCTATGCGACTTATTTAGCATTCAAGTTTGTTGAGAAATTTTTTTTATTTAATTGTTGGAGAATATTTTCTTAATAAATTCCCCGTTAGGGAAGTCGAATTGGAAGTTAAGTAAATTATTATTACCTCCTATGATGGTAATGTAAAATTTGTTCCAAATTAAAAATATAATTGTTTTTGTCGTATGGATGCAAGAGTTTATGGTTTATATCTAATGAACAAGAATGGTCAGTATCCAAAATATGTTTAACAAAATTAGACTTACTAGGTTATTTGAGTCTGATGCATCTTTCACGTTCTTTAAATCTCGTAGGATATGATCTTTTAGTAGAACCTATGTAAAACTTTGGACAGTTACCAGATTTAAGCATATAAACGCCTATACAATCTAAAGGTTTAAATTTATCGGTGATGTTTTTGATTGTATTTAAGAGGTTGACAGTTTGAAAACCTAAGTGAATATTGACTTGTTTAAAAAGTGTGGCCAAGTTATTACTGATATTATTCAAAAACGTAAAACTGGCAAAATTCTTAGTAGGTGAGACTTTAGCTTCTGGGTTTATTGACAGATTGGTAGATAAAACAAATTGTTTTTTCTTCAATAGCTTGTAAATAGTTTTGTCTTTGTAGCCATTATTAATTGCGAAAAATTCTTATTGTATTTAATTATTTAATAAAGTTGTCATAACTAAAAGGAATCGAGATTAGTCTATGTAAATTAGTATTGAAAGCTGCGATTTTATGTGTCCAGGGATGATTGGAATTGTTGTGTATCAGAGTATCCACAAAGGTAGGTTTACGATATATTTCAAAGGTTATTGAGCCTTGGTCCAAATGCAAATTTAAGTTTAAGAACGGTAAGCTGTTTTGATTTGAAATTTTCGATGTAAACTGAATATTGTTGTCGAAAGTTCAACATTAACATATTCCCTTATCAATGTACCATTTGAAATTATTTTCGGCAATTTTCGGTTTTGTATCATTATTTAATGTCAGACCACTACATTTAATACCGTAACATAAAACCAACAATTTTATAGGTAATTAATTAATTAGATTTTTTCTGCGTTTAAGTCATATTTTGTCTGTTTGTTTAATTGTTAATTTATTAATGTTTGTTGTTAAACTGTGTTCTTTACATTTTAGACATACTTGAGATTGGAAGACTAATGTCTTTCGAAACCGGTCGTATTGAAATTAAATACTATATAAGGATTTAGGTGTACTTATTACTTCAATTAAACAAAATCCTTATGCACTCGCAACAATATTGATAATACAAAATGGAGGTCCGTTCCAAATGTTAACAAGCGCAATCTTAATCCCACGATATGGACAACAAATCTGACATCAAACACGCTTGCAAGAAATTCTACCAGCTTCTATCTAAAAGAAAGAAAAATTGGTTTCTAAGAGAATGCAAGGTCAGAAAACTTTTTCCAAAATGTATCTTTATAAGAACTCACAACAAAAGAAAAGATAAGTTCATTTATAAAATTATAGACAAAGCGAAATCACAAATTTTACAACATATCATGTGTAACAACTATTCGACAATCAGCGAAACAGAATAATTTCTTATACAAAATTCATTTAAGATTAGCTAACAATACCTCACACCAATTTCTCGATGATTTCTTAATTAATACTTACACATCGGTGTTTAACAAATGTAAGGATCTTAAAATTAAGTTAACAAATAAACTAAATCTTATATTAAAAAGAGCTAATAAATCGAGATTTAATTCGAAAACTACAACATCAAATACTTATGTTAGTGACAAATCAAAAGATTGGTATGAGGTTTCTCAAAAAATAAACTATTAAATAAGAAACCTAATGTTAATAATTTTACTAACAATGATAATGTAAAACAAAGTATGACTTACCAGCAGAGACAAAATCAGACCACAAATCACAATTTGGTGTCTAATCAAAATTTTACCTCTGCGCCACTAAGACAACATAACCGTTGCCATTCAGAAACTAGCACAATATTACACAAAACGGTGAATAATATCAATAACTCTAATCTAATAATCAATCTACCAGACATTAATTTAAAATCGATATTTAGCAGACCCCCTAATATTATTGCAACAACAAACCATAATAATTTCTTCAACAAATGTTTAAATTTCTCTAATACGAATTTCAGTGAAGAACTAATTAATCTTTTAAACAAAAGTTTAAATAAAATTCATTCCACATAAAATATCAACGATAGAGACTTTAACATCAACTTAGCAGAATGCCTGAATATCCTTAAACGTTTCCCACATTTAGACAATGACCTTATGTAAACTCTTAATTAAATCGAAAAATTACAGATATAAACAATTAGATCCCAATTTCAAAACCTTCTTCGATATAAAAAAAAAATTAAGTATAGAAAATAATTTAATGTTTACGAAATCAGATAAAGGTAACTGCCTAGTAATCATGAACAAAATCGACTACATTAATATATCGAACAATTTTTTGAACTGTGAGAAATTTAAATTAATAGAAAATGACAAATCTACTGCTATCAAATGTGAATTAAACACACTATTTAACAAGGATATTCCCAATAAATTTAAAAATGTTAAATATTTGATCCCCACAGGACAAATATTCCCATGTTATACACCTTACCAAAAATTCACAAAATTAACAATTACAACATAAAGAATTCAGGTTTACCAGTAAGACCTATTGTGAACTTTACAAATTGTCTTACGTACATGGCTAAATATTACATTAAAAACTTGTCTCAACGTAAATTTCAAATACTCCATCAAGAACTCTAAACAACTTACTAATGAGTTATCTAACGTCAAACAAATTCCCAAAGAAGCACGGTTAATGTCTCTAGACGTCCAAAAATTATTTCTATCAGTTCCACTTGATCAAGCACTAAAAATCATTAAAGAAATGTTATTCCAATCTGAGCTGAATAATTTAGAATCTCAGTTTTTATTCAATCTACTTACTATCTGCTTGAAACAAAATTTCTTTAAATTTAACAACAATATATACTCGCAAGTGACGGGATTATGGCCATGGGTTCGTGTTTAAGCCCTTTCCTTACTGAACTTTTCATGCACTATTTAGAAAACAAAATTCTAAATACTAATAATGTTTTAATTAAAAAGATTTTGTTTTATAGAAGATACATAGATGACATTTTAATTATTTTCAATGGATCAACACAAGAAATCAATAATTTAACAGATTTATTTAACACTTTCGACAACAATATTCAGTTTACATCGGAAATTTCAAATCAAAACAGCTTACCGTTCTTAGACTTACATTTACATTTGGACCAAGGCTCAATAATCTTTGAAATATATCGTAAACCTACCTTTGTGTATACTCTGATACACAACAATTCCAATCATCCCTGGACACATAAAATCGCAGCTTTCAATACTTATTTACATAGACTAATCTCGATTCCTTTAAGTTATGACAACTTTATTAAAGATTTAAATACAATAAGAATTTTAGCAATTAATAATGGCTACAAACACAAAACTATTTACAAGCTATTGAAGAAAAGAATTTTGCCAGTTTTACGTTTTTCAATAATATCAGTAATAACTTCGCCACACTTTTTAAACAAGTCAATATTCACTTAGATTTTCAAACTGTCAACCCCTTAAATACAATCAAAAACATCACCGATAAATTTAAACCTTTAGATTGTAAAGGCGTTTATATGCTTAAATCTGGTAACTGTCCAAAGTTTTACATAGGTTCTACTAAAAGATCATATGCTACGAGATTTAAAGAACATGAAAGATGTATCAGACTAAAACAACCTAGTAAGTCTAATTTTGCTAAACATATTTTGGATACTGACAATTCTTGTTCATTAGATATAAACCATAAACTCTTGCATCCATACAACAAAAACAATTATATTTTTAATTTGGAACAAATTTTACATTACCATCATAGGAGGTAATAACAATTTACTTAACTTCCAATTAGACTTCCATAACGGGGAATTTATTAAGAAAATATTCTCCAACAATTAAATAAAAATTTCTCAACAAACTTGAATGCTAAATAAGTTGCATAGATGTTAGGTTCAACATTAACATATTCCCTTATCAATGTACCATTTGAAATTATTTTCGGCAATTTTCGGTTTTGTATCATTATTTAATGTCAGACCACCACATTTAATACCGTAACATAAAACCAACAAGTTTATAGGTAATTAACTAATTAGATTTTTGCTGCGTTTAAGTCATATTTTGTCTGTTTATTTAAGTGTCAATTTATTAGTGTTTGTTGTTAAACTGTGTTTTTTACATTTTAGACATACTTGAGAATGGAAGACTAATGTGTTTCGAAACCGGTCGTATTGAAATTAAATACTATATAAGAATTTAGGTGTACTTATTACTTCAATTAAACAAAATCCTTATGCACTCGCAACAATATTGATAATGTATATTCATATTTCTTTTACACATACCACATTTACAAGTATGAACGACGAATGTTTTAAATGGGAAATAAAAAAACAACAAAATCAATCTTTTAACAGCTAGGTGAATAAAAGACAAAAACAAAATTATTTTACATACAATATAAAATTATTTCACAAAATATAAAACTTCATCTCTAATCACCTGTCACAGAATTTTCAGAATTTCGTTAACGGATGGTGTACAAACATCGAACATTCGAGCGCTGGTATCGACGGATGCTAAAGTACAAAATTTTCTTTTAGCAATATTATTATTCATCTCCACCATCTAGAATTTGAAATAACAATAAAAACGTAAGCTTTTGTAAAGAGTTGACGAGAACATACAAAATAAATTAATAATCAATATTTAGAACGTCGACGTATCTCTTTGGAAGGTACATACATGCATCCTCTGTATACAATAGTTAACTTCGTGAATAAACTTGGATAGTAAATAATTCTTCTATACCCTAAATCTTTATTACCCACGTGATGATGAAGTACATAATATGTGTTTAGATGGATTTTAAACATGGTTCAGTTGTTTCATAAAATTATCAGTTTCATTTAAAAACATTCTATGCAAATTTGTTATACAAACTCAGTGAAGTTTGAAACTCATCCAAGTTTTAAAAACAAAATTAATTCATAATTGTAGTATAACGTGATTGTATATTAACTTTTTCACTGTATCTTAATTGATCTTTTCGTCGACCGTGCATTTATGTCTTACATTAATCTAAACAAAATTGATCGTTAATGATTCCTATTAATGAACGATGTTAGTATAGGCAAACAAGCATACATATTTAGTACATCAAGTTGCCATTTTATCTGTCAATCAACTACAATATCAAAATATAAATTAAAAATCTCTCATAATTTGTAGCAAAGCAAATTTTAATAGTAACAAATTGACATTAATCTACTGTTGTAATAAATCTTCAATTTGTTCACAAAAACTTTTTATAAACTATTGTCTAACGCAGTTCTTTAATATTGTTTTTACGTTAAATTATTTAAGTAGAGCTGTAAGAGAAAATCAAAACTATAAAAAGAAATGGCTCGATAAACATTCCGAATCTTAAAAAGATTTTTTGGAGGTGTAGTGGAACCACTTTAACAAAATGTTTTTTTTATAAACTCTACATGCCTATTTGTGTGAAATAACAAAACCATTAAGGTGAAACCAATCTTCATCGTTAAAAAATCTTGAGCGAATAAATGTCTCCAATAAAAATGTTGTAAAACTATTGCCAGTATTCAATACATGCAGGATAATCAATCCTGTCTCAATAAGTTGGTGAACCACTTGCACACAGTAAGGATATAAATAAATATCTTTGTTCGGTATGATGTGACAAGTCATTATCAAAAGTTCAACGTAGAGATGTACTTGGGTTTTGTGCATGATTTGTCAGACATTGACAATCACTTCTGATGTGTTCTCTGTAAGTGCATCATTATTTTGATTAAGCACCAATTTGTTCCCACAAAAAAATTTAATACACCTTGTTTTGCTGTGATGAAAACTATTGTATTTCGTTGCAACAATTGGAGTTGAGTATCTTAATTTTCCATCAACTTAGTTACCTTAATTAAAATACTGTTGGCAAATAGCCATACAAAAGACAAAAAGGTAAAGAATGATCAAAGAAAAGCTCACAAAAAGTAGAAACAATGAAGTTAGGTTATGTTTATGATTGAAAATTTTGGTGAGTTCACAAACGGTAATTTTCAAATGTAGGTTCACAAAAGCATATCTTCTCTAAAATTATTACATTATAACTTCATTAAAATTCCAAACTACGGTCGAAGAAAACTTGTGTAACTAACTCTTGAATTAAACGGCAATTAACAATCTCAAATATTAAATATCTCAATTGTTAATCGCTTATCTGCTGATATACCACGTTTTCCTATACCTTAACTGAATAATTTGTATAAAGATCTACTTTTTTCTACTTTTCTTGGAGATGATGTACTAAATTAATAGTGTGCTTGGTAATCTGTTTCAGCCAACTGATTGAAGGTATCATACAACAGGCAGCTAAACAAATTGCAAAGCATACGATTAATTTACTACATTATCTTCAGAATAGTAGAAAAAAAACAGATAACACGAAAGAAAAAAAAATTGAAAAAAAGGAGATAACACGAAAATCATTCAGTTTAGGTATAGAAACATGATATATCAGCGGTTAGGTAATTAAATTCTGAATCAAATGAGAATATAAAAAAAATTTAATTTTCTTAACTACCGTTACTCCTGGACGTACCCTAAACATAAATTTCAAAACTGTCTAATACTGAAAATATAGTCCAATACCATGTCTAACCGTCGTACAAGTTTCGCTTATCTGCCATTTATGTTTCATGAAATACTAATTTTTCAGTAGATTCAAATTTTCGTTGCTAAGGCCTGAAATTATTATTTTTTAATAATAGCAAGAGATAGGTACGCCATACATAATAGTAAAAGACGTAAAATTTTACGCGGAAATCAATAATAAAATAAAATTGGAGCATTGTATTTAAAATAATAAAGTTGGTACCCACTTCCGACCGGAAGTGACACCGCCATGAAAATAATTTCAGTAAGTAGACCATGTCTATTTGTATAGAGTTATTTTCGTTCTCATTATTCGTGTAGCATGCTATCGTCGTCTTCTTTGTAATAATTTTTGTAATAATTAAATGAAGGTTAATTATTACACTCTGTATAAATTTGAAGAACTAAGTGATTATTAAACTGTTTATTTTATCGTAATCAAATACGTTTGAATACGTAAGATTAAATTAAATGAGTGTCACTAAACTGTTAAGATTAATAAGTAAAATGTGTGTCTAGCGACATCTCGTGTATAACATGAACACGTATGAATAGTATAAAACTAAGAAAATGCCAACAGTTAACTGTAACGACGTTAAGATTAATATAATAGACTTGTTAACGAGATATATGTAATTGGTTGTTAATTTCTTTTTCAAACATATTAATTTAAGCTAAAGTTTAATATTTTTTAATTTTTTTTAATGTAATATTTTTAAATTGGTTTAATGGTTAAAACATTGTTTGTTAGACAATCATTTAAAACAGACGTTTGTACAGCAAATTAATTTTTGTGTTCTGGTAATGCAAAGAGAAAATGTTTTTTAAACGTTACATTATTGAACAAACAATTTTGGTAATTGAAGTTAAATGTACAGATGTTAAGATTGTAACACTGTCGGCTCGGGTAGCTCTTTGTCGGAGAAATTAGGTTCGCCTATTTGGTATAAAAATTTATTGTTCTAACTACAAAATAAATTTAAAATTAATTTAAATAAATAAACAGTTTTGTCTCTAGTTGAATGCGGCTCTAACAGTAGCGACGGTTCGTCGCTGAACGATAGGTGCTGCCAGAAGTCGGGGTTGTTGGTTTCTGACTCGGGCTTAAGCGACGTCGTGTTGCCGTTCGGCGTGGCCTCGGTTTCACAATCGGTCCCTACTTGAGTGTAGACGACAATATGGCGGGCGCTGTAATAAACAGATTACCTCGTTCGGCTTATTTTATTAATTTAGTGAACTACGGAGAAATTAATGAACGGGTAAATATGAAAGTATATTTGGGTTTAACATCAATAATTTCTTTAAATGATTGTAGGTAACACAAACGCTTTTTATTATTTATTACAATCGTACGATGATCGGCAGGGAACAATTATTACAGGTATTCACACGCGTTGTCGTTAATCCCTAGCGGGCAAATGACGGTTTAATTGTGAACAAATATAATTACGGTAGCTCGGTGAGTTTTATAGCGAATTGCATACGGAATTTTTATTTGTGGTTTTAAAGGAATGCAGCGGCGGTCCGCGGGATGGGCACCCCACGTACTGGCAACTGAACTACGGGACGCAGTTGTCTCGCGGAAAATACTCTCCACGTTTTAGCTGCGAGGATGGTTTCCAACTTTCCCGCAGAATAGGTACTCTACGTTCCAGTTGCCTTTTGGGGCAGTGTGAGGTTTTGATCCTTTTCGCTGAATGTTAACTCTACGTACTCAGATCAAGGGGTTGAGTGTGTAGATTTCGCTGAAAGACAACTCTCTACGTTCTCTACACTCTATGATCGGTTTGCAGGTAAGGGAAAATACAACTCTGATACTTCACGGTATTGTTTTAGCTGAGATCCCGCTGGGGTGGAACCCCTACGTTCACGTCGGCTGACACGGCGGAATAAAAGAAAGAAAAATCAAACGAAACTAAAATGAACGGATAATAAAAATAAAAGGAATTCGAAAAATAAATGAAAATCAACACGGTTCTTTTTGAGTGACGGCGGAAAATGTTCGTGCGTATGTTGTTCTCACAACCATACACCGGACGGAGTTGTTTCGCGATCAGGGATTCGCGCTTTTATACCCTGTACCTATCACGTCGTGACGTCAAACGGAATTTTGTTTGTCGTTAACTTTATCGCCCAGCATGTACCAAATGATAGCGGCAATCGGCGGTGTTACGGATTTTCCTGTGTAAAATTTTCTATATTTTAAGTTGTTAAAATTATTTATCAGAAAATCTATTAAAATTGGCGGTATTCTTACATGTCCTCCCTTCGGGAATACTGAGACCAGGGGTTGGTGCGACGAGTCCCAGTTGTACCGCTTGCTGTCGTATTATACGAATTCGTTTTCCAGTGGGGTCTCGGATCCGACGGTCCGCTTCTGCCTTTTCATGGTCCGGGCAGTTGTGTAGGTTCTTCTTCTTCGGTATAGGGTCTGGCTGAAAGTAAAGGTCCACGGCGACAGGTGGTTCTTGCTGAACTCGGAGGTGTTCAGGCGTCCTTGGTGTAATTGGAAGCCCTTCCATTGGAGAAGTTTTTGGGGACACTTGTCGACAATGGATATGCGGCGGAATGGACGGAGAGTTGAATAGGCGGCTGAACAGCGAAGCCAGCTCTTCTTCGGTTCGGCTGCTCTGATGGTGGTGGGTACTAGAGATGCCATTTGATGTTCAAGTGCATCCTCATCGTGGGTCTCTTTATTATATATCCTGCCCCAGTCCCTTCTTCTTCAGTCAGCCTGGTATTGGACACGTTGTCTCCCACCACTTTCAAATCTTTTACGTGGACTCGTTGACTTTTCTTCCGTGAGTGGGGCGTTTGAATTTCGACAACGACGGGAGAATGCACCCTATGTATGATGAACGGACCGCTGTACTTAGGGTTTAACTTTGCCATAATTCCCTTGGACGCATCCGAGAGGGAGATTTCTTTCTTGTAGACGAGGTCTCCTTTCTGAGGCACCCACTTCCGGCGGCGGAGGTTGTAAAATGGCGTTGATCTTCGAAAGCGGTGACTAAGTTCTCTCGGGCTAATTGTTGGAGCCTCTACGCGACTTACCTGTTGGAAACGTTCGGTAGGCTGGAGCGGTCAACGGATTCGTCGGACGGTGGGCGGTATAACGCATTCGGGGCGGTCAGCTCGACCCAGAGTTAACATGGCCGGCGTGAATCCGGTGGACCGATGCTCTACCGAGTTAATTGCAAACGCAATTTCAGGAAGGTGGATGTCCCAATGGCGGTGGTCTTCGGTGGTGAACTGAGCAACCATGGTTCCAATCACTTTATTTGTTCTTTCAACGGGATTAGCCTGGGGTGTGTACGGTGGCGTCGGACGGTGCGTAATGCCATATTCGTTTAAAGTGTCTAAAAATATTTTACTAGTATATTGCGGGCCGTTGTCGGTGATTAGAAACTTTGGCGACCCAAACCGAAAAATCACATTTTCTCTCAAGGCCTGCCTCAAGTGCTGAGCGGTGGCGGTACGTAAGGGCTTGATCTCTACCCACTTTGTGAAACGGTCCTGGAAAACCAATATATAACGGTTACCTTTCAAGGAACGCGGGAACGGTCCAATCAGGTCGGAACTGACGACTTCACCCGGGTGATTCACTTTCCTAAAGTACATTTCTCCGGCGGGTTTCTGGGTTGAATGTTTATAACTGAGGCATGAAGGACATTTTCTTACGTATCGAAGAACATCTCGAGTAATTCCAGGCCAATAATATTTCTGAAAGATCCTCGAAATGGTTTTCGCCACTCCGAGATGGCCGGCTTCCGGGACGCCGTGGCATTCCTTTAACACCTTGCCTCTGAGGTTCTTCGGTACACACAGCCTCCACGGATTACGGAGACCTTCAGCGGTGACGGGGGACGAATCCGGAAAAGAACGGTGGACATCTGTTCCAGACACCTTATAATCGGGGTATGCCTCGGGGTTCTCAATTATCCGGGCACGAAGACGGTCTAGCCAGGTACAGGTACCAAGACCATTGGAGTTTGTCAAGGGTGCAAGATTGGCGGCCAGGGCAGTTCCTTCATAGCGCCGAGAAAGGGCGTCAGCTACATAATTAAGGGCCCTTTACGATATACGACCTCAAAATCGTACTGTTGTAGTTCTAATATCCATCTTGCTAGTCGAGCGGTCGGCTTTCTCCATAGTCCGCAGCCATTTTAGGCTGCGGTGATCACTAATGACGGTGAAATGGTAACCTTCTAAATATCCTTTTAACTTGCAGACGCTCCAGACCACAGCGAGGCATTCAAGTTCAATGGCCGAATAATTTCTTTCGGCAGTGTTCAGTGAGCGACTAATATATGCTATTACCTTTTCTTGTCCCTCTTGTACCTGTGTAAGGACAGCCCCTAGTCCGGTGGTGCTGGCGTCTGTTTGTAAAACGAACGGCACTGTAAAATCCGGACAGGTCAAAATTGGAGCCGAGGTAAGCGCATCTTTTAATTTTCGGAATGCAGTATCTTCTTGGTTAGACCAAACATACTTTTGATTCTTTTTCAGAAGGTTAGTAAGCGGATGTGTAACCTGCGAAAATTGTGGAATAAACTTACGATACCAGGAGGCCATCCCCAGGAATCGACGAAGCTGTCGGACATTTTGGGAGGTTCCATTTGTTCAATCGCTTCCACTTTTTCCGGGTCTGGCTGTATTCCTTGTTCGGATACTAGATGTCCCAGATACTTTAATTCCGGGACGCAGAAAACACATTTTTCCGGGTTTAGCTGTAACCCGGCTTGACGGAGACGGTTGAATACTTCTTGTAAGTTATGGATGTGTTCTTCAAATGTTTTACCAATTATGATGATATCATCTAGGTATACGAAAGCCCGCTCGTTCAACTCGGGACCAATAATTTGGTCTAGGAGGCGTTGGAACGTCGCCGGAGCGGAGTGTAGACCAAACGGCATGACCTTAAATTGGTAAAGTCCTTTACCGGGAGCCGTGAAAGCGGTTATGGGGCGGCTTGCTTCGGAAAGCGGAACCTGCCAGTACCCCTGTTTTAAGTCCAGGGTACTAATGAAGCGGGCAGCTCTCAGTTTATCTAAAATTCCTTGGATGAACGGAATTGGGTATGCGTCCTTGATGCTGGCCTCATTAACTTGGCGGTAATCCACACAAAACCGGTGTTCTCCGGACGGCTTCTTCACCAGGACTACGGGTGACGACCACGGGCTGTGAGATTCTTCTATGACGCCGTCAGCCAGCATCTGGTCAACTTCAGTGCTAATGACTTGTTGCATCGCGGGATTGCGAGGATAGTAGCGTTGTTTTCGGGGCTCTACGTCTGATTTCAACTTGACCTCGTGAGTTATTAGGTGAGTTAATCCGGGAGAGTCCTTAAATTTCGGCAGTTCCTGTTCTAGAAACGTCTGCAGTCGGGCCATCTGATCTTTTCGGGGGCTTTGGATGCCAGCGATCCCAGGATTGTATCTTGGAGACAAATTTATTTCTTCGCCGCCAAATACTAAATGGTTTTGTTTCAAATCTAGGACAGCTTGTTGATTTTGTAAAAATCTAAACCTAAAATCATATCAGTTGTTAAATTTGGCAAATAATACGCTGTAATTTCAAGTTGTCGATTATTTGCTTGAACGGGAAAAGAAAATATGCCTTTTGTACGGGTGGCGGATCCGTCGGGGAGTCGTACTTCTTCTGAGTGGTGGTTATCTGGTCTGACTTCGTTTCTAGCCAAGAGGCTTCGGATGGCGTTTCCAATATACGTTTTTGCAGCGCCAGTGTCCACTAGAGTGGAAAACCTTTTCCCATATACTTGGATATCTATAAACAAACGGTCATCAATGGCGGCTGCAGGAAATGCTGGTAATTGCGGCGGACGGCACGTCTGTTGAACCTTAAACAACCAATTTTTCCATTCATCAGAGTCGTGACGTAATACAGAGGCGAATGCCATTGGTGACACGAGCCGCCTTACTGCTCGTGTCGGCTTGCGGAGTTTCCCTGGACGCGTCCACACGAACAATCACGAGAGATATCCCGTTACGTCCACATCTAGAACAGAACGCTCGAAACGTCCCTTTGCATTCACTTCTGAAGTGTCCATCCTGGCCACATCTCCAGCATTTAACTTCCTTTGATGTTGCGAGGGTGAACCGGTGACGGCGGTCGTTTCACGCCGAGGTTGCTTACAGCTCCAACTTCCGTTTGCTCGGTCGGTATAGTGATCGGTTCGGCGAAACGTATCTTACTCGGTGTCGGTGGTTTATGTAGCGGTGGAAGTGTTTCAAATTGTGCGGCCATTTCTAACAACTCGGTTAGGTCAGTGAAATCTCGTCGGCGGATATAGTATTTGTATTCCGGTTTCAAATTTTCATAGATGCGTTCTAATTGACTTTCTGTACTTATGCCTCCATGTCTCCTCATGAGCGTCAGAATGGCGGTAGCGAAAGCACTAGCTTTCTCCTGCGGTTTCTGCAAACGGTTGCGGATTTCTTCTTCTATCTTGAAGTTGTATCGAGGTAATAAAAATTGGCGTATGAAAACTCACCAAAAATTGATCCCAAGTATTCCAAAAATTTTTGTTATTTCTGTACCAGAGTAGGGTGTCGTCTTTCAATAACTCAGGTAATGCTTTGAGTAGGTGGTCAGCGGTTAGCTCATAGCATTCTTGAAGTTCGGCTATTCTTTCTAAGAACGAAAGCGGATCACTTTTGCCGTCAAAACGCACACCCCATTTGCGAACGATCTCGCATGTTGCGGCAACGGGTATCGGTGTTGCTTCGGGTTTGATGGGTTACTAATGCTGGTTTCTGCAGCGGTTCCTTCTTCCTGGAGTAGTCGGCATGTTTGCGGTTTTGTATACTGAGCGCCAGTCCTTCAAAAGGATGAAACGGATCAGCAATGTTATTCCTGAAAATACAATTAGTACTGAAAGCAAACGGTTAATTAATACGGTCTTGAGTTCCGGGGTCCCTGCTCGTGAAGCGCCAATTTGTAACACTGTCGGCTCGGGTAGCCTTTGTTGGAGAAATTAGGTTTGCTCTATTTGGTATAAAAATTTATTGTTCTAACTACAAAATAAATTTGGGAGGGGGGGGGGGGGGGGGGGGGGGGGGGGGGGGGGGGGGGGGGGGGGGGGGGGGGGGGGGGGGGGGGGGGGGGGGGGGGGGGGGGGGGGGGGGGGGGGGGGGGGGGGGGGGGGGGGGGGGGGGGGGGGGGGGGGGGGGGGGGGGGGGGGGGGGGGGGGGGGGGGGGGGGGGGGGGGGGGGGGGGGGGGGGGGGGGGGGGGGGGAGATATTTTATTAATTTAGTGAACTACGGAGAAATTAATGAACGGGTAAATATGAAAGTATATTTGGGTTTAACATCAATAATTTCTTTAAATGATTGTAGGTAACACAAACGCTTTTTTTTTAATTATTTATTACAATCGTACGATGATCGGCAGGGAACAATTATTACAGGTATTCACACGCGTTGTCGTTAATCCCTAGCGGGCAAATGACGGTTTAATTGTGAACAAATATAATTACGGTAGCTCGGTGAGTTTTATAGCGAATTGCATACGGAATTTTTATTTGTGGTTTTAAAGGAATGTAGCGGCGGTCCGCGGGATGGGCACCCCACGTACTGGCAACTGAACTACGGGACGCAGTTGTCTCGCGGAAAAATACTCTCCACGTTTTAGCTGCGAGGATGGTTTCCAACTTTCCCGCAGAATAGGTACTCTACGTTCCAGTTGCCTTTTTGGGGCAGTGTGAGGTTTTGATCCTTTTTCGCTGAATGTTAACTCTACGTACTCAGATCAAGCGGGGTTGGAGTGTGTAGATTTCGCTGAAAGACAACTCTCTACGTTCTCTACACTCTATGATCGGTTTGCAGGTAAGGGGAAAATACAACTCTGATACTTCACGGTATTGTTTTAGCTGAGATCCCGCTGGGGTGGAACCCCTACGTTCACGTCGGCTGACACGGCGGAATAAAAGAAAGAAAAATCAAACAAAACTAAAATGAACGGATAATAAAAATAAAAGGAATTCGAAAAATAAATGAAAATCAACACGGTTTTTTTTTGAGTGACGGCGGAAAATGTTCGTGCGTATGTTGTTCTCACAACCATACACCGGACGGAGTTGTTTCGCGATCAGGGATTCGCGCTTTTATACCCTGTACCTATCACGTCGCAGCATGTACCAAAATGATAGCGGCAATCGGCGGTGTTACGGATTTTCCTGTGTAAAATTTTCTATATTTTAAGTTGTTAAAATTATTTATCAGAAAATCTATTAAAATTGGCGGTATTCTTACAAGATGTTATAATAAAATCATCTTATTTTTAAAACATGATTTTAGTTTAGCATCTATGAGATGAAGCATCTCATTCGTTATATTTAATTATTTAATTATTTCATTATATTATTTTTCATAAACTAGATTAATAAAGTATTAAATAGTTTTGGTAATTAGGTAGGTAACAGGATTCTCCATTGACATCAACAGTGTTAGAAAAACGAAAACAATAATTCCATTTAATTATTATTATTATTATTAATTTTACTGTTTATATTTATTTGATTAATACATATCATTTTCAAGAATTTCTCAGAAACATCCTTTTTAATGTTTAATATATATACAAGCAGATACGTAACCATTATATATTTTTGAAAAATTGTTTTTTTTTTTACTTTATAGTTTGGAAATACAAATATTATTTGGTTCCTTTTATCGGCAGGGTATAGGAGAATCAAGTAAAAGTCGTAGAAGCTGAGCTAGGGCCTATGGTATCAAAGATTTGTTAAAGGTGACAAGTCATCAAGTCACTCCTAAGATAATAAATATGTTTAACCAGATATTTTTAAACTTTTAAAAATATTTTCAACATTACCGGTATCTACACCTACGGAGTTGAATTTATTCCAAAGTTCATAATTTGTAATATTTGATAAAGCAAAATCCAATTATCTCAGAAACTATGGCCTGGAGCGACATTTATTTTGATGCAAAATAAGTGGAAGTAAAAATATTTGATTAAAAATTTCATACAAGAAGGTACAAAAATTAGGCATTTTAAATGTAAAAAGTGCTCATCCCAAAAATCACTTATACCAAATTTCGCCCAAATAGTACAGCATATTAAGAAAATTATCCTCATATTTTGGAAACTATAAACTTTTGAAATAAGGTAATTTGGGTTAAATCGGCATATTTTATTCTCATAAATCTACAGTAACTAACTCTATGTATACGGAATATCTGGACTATCGTGTACATGTGTAAGAGAGAGAAATATATACCTATAAGTTTTATCCTTTTTTATTTTGTTTTATTAAATTTAATGTTTAATTATAGGTTATACGTTTACATGTTAAAATAGCGTTAGGTGATTGTTATTCGTGTTTGTGTACTAGTTTATAATGCAATATATGTTTGTGGCGGCTAGGGGTTAGTTCTAGGCGCCGGTTTGCATCAGAGAAAAACTACGTTGAGTTTACGAATACGAGTTTATTTTAACTTACAATAACCGCGCTGTTAGTTGTTTAATGTTAATGCGTTTGCTGCGAGAGCGGAATGCGAGTAAGCGCCATATAGGAACGCGGAACTGCTGGGATCGCACTAGTCACTTTGGTTACTACGCCGTATCGTACTCTGGGTCTGTCTTCTGTTGACTCGTTCGCCTCATTATATACCGTCTGGCGTGTTGGGATGCTTAGCTTGCAAGGTTACAATAATCCTTGCGAACGTAGCATTCTTTGTTTGTTTATACTTCCGCAAAATACGGACGCGGAAATTGCTTGTGCATGCAGTTCCTATATGGGTCCCCCTTAGTGGGTAAATCCCACGATAAAACGGAGCTGGTGGGCAAAAATGTTTAATTTTGCGTATGCTTTACCTTGCCGCTTTATTATTTTGCGTGCGCGCTTAATGCAGGCGCTTGGGAAAATGAACGTGTCTTCCGGACTTTGTTATGGTGTGTGGTGTTCGTTTGGAGGCGGTGTCTCCTTGATGATCCGTGGTGGGCGAGGTTGTCCTTGAAGTTTGCGTCGTCTGCGTGTGGTTCCTTCTACGTAGGCTGGTTTCGTGCGGTCGATGGAGACGGTCGTTTCGCGATCCCTTATTTTTAACGTTAAGGTTTTATCTCCTCGTTTTAAAACCGGGAATGGTCCTCGTACGGTTGTTCGAGTGGCGTCTTTACTGCGTCGCGTCGAACGAATACCTGTTGGGCCGTTTGTAGGTCTTTAAAAATGAATGTGTTTGGTTTGGCGTGGTTTGTTCCAGCTGTGGGGCTTAATTCTGCGAAGTAGCGTTTGAGGTTCGTTATGTAATTTATCGGGTCCGTTGTGGGCGTTTGTTTTGGTACTAGGAATTCGCCAGGGAGTCTCAGGGGTTCGCCGTATACCAGTTCGGCTGCAGATGAGTTCAGGTCTTCCCTCCATGCTGCTCGTAGTCCTAGTAAAATCGTGGGTAGTACGTCGGTCCACTGTTTCGTTTCGTGGCAACGGATGGCGGCTTTGAGGTGGCGGTGGAAACGCTCCACCATCCCATTCGATTGCGGGTGGTAGGCCGTTGTTCGCAAATGTGTGGTGCCGAGGAGTTTGTTGAACTGTTTGAACAGTTGTGATTCGAATTGTCGCCCTTGGTCTGTGGTTATTCGCAGCGGGACACCGAAGCGTGTGATCCATTCGTTGTAAAACGTGCGCGTGATTGTTTCGGCTTCGATATTTTCGATTGGGTATGCTTCGGGCCAGCGTGAAAATCTATCGACACAGGTGAGGCAGTAACGTTTGCCTTGCGATATGGGGAGCGGTCCCACTATGTCGATATGAATGTGCTCGAAACGTGTGGATGGGTTCGCTATCGTTCCGAAAGGTGTTTTTACGTGTCGCGTGACTTTTGATCGTTGGCATTGTATGCATGCGCGTGTCCATTGTCGGCAATCGGCGTCAATGGATGGCCAAACGTAACGCTGTTTGACGAGCTTTGTTGTGGCTTTCGTTCCCGGGTGCGCCAGATTGTGCATTGTGTTGAAAATGTGCTGGCGGTGGGTTGTAGGGACGAAAGGTCTGGCGTTGGCGGTGGACAGATCGCAGTATACGGCTGTGTCCGTGTTGGGGAGAATCACTTTTTTAGTTGGAGTGAATTCCTGGACGCAGGTGCGTTTGCAGATCATTGTCCGTGGCCTGTGCTTTTGCGAGACTTTCGAAGTCGATCGGGCTGTGGCGATTGTTTCGATGCGGGATAGCGCGTCCGCAACGACGTTCTCCGTGCCCGAGATGTGACGGATGTCTGTTGTAAATTGGGATATAAAATCTAGGTGACGAAATTGGCGGGGGAACATTTGTCCGGCTTTTGGCGGAATGCGTATACCAGGGGTTTGTGGTCCGTACGAACAGAAAATTCTCTACCTTCAACCATGTGTCTGAAGTGTTTTATGGCTTGGTAGATCGCTAGTAATTCTCTGTCGTAGGTCCCGTACTTTCTCTCTGCGCTTGAAAGTTTCCCTGAGAAGAATGCGAGTGGTTCCCAGTCGTCGTCGATGCGTTGTTGGAGAGCGGCTCCGATTGCGTTATTTGAGGCGTCAGTGACTATGGCAAGGGTTGCTCCGGGTTCGGGGTGTGCGAGCATCGTGGCTGTGCCAGTTTTTCTTTGCAGGCATCGAAAGCTTCGTTTGCTTTGGTCTGCCATTCGATTGGTTTTGCGCCTTTAATGTTGCGTTTGAGCAGGTCATTTAGCGGTGCCTGCAGTTCGGCAATTCCTGGTATAAATCTCCTGTAGAAATTTATCATGCCCAAAATTGTCTCAATTGTTTGGCCGTTGTCGGCGGGGAAATTCCTGATTGCGTCCACTTTGTCCGCCAGTGGTGTCGTGCCCTTGCTCGAGACTTGGTATCCGAGGAAACGTGCGTTCGTGACGCCTAAGTGGCATTTCGTTGGGTTAATGAGTATCCCATACCTCTGTAAGCGCGTGAACAGTGTTCGTAAATGGATTTTGTGCTCGTCTTCGGATGTGGAGGCTACGAGTATGTCGTCGAGGTAGGTGTAACAGTAGTCCAAACCTCAGGTTACCTCGTCGATAAAACGCTGAAAAGTCTGGCCGGCGTTTCGTAGTCCGAAAGACATGAAGGGGAATTCGTACAGTCCGAAAGGTGTCGTAATTGCGGTTTTCGGAATGTCTTCATTTGCAACTGGGATTTGGTGATATGCTCGTACCAAATCTATTGTCGAAAATATGGTTTTCCTCGGAGTCCTTGCGCGAAGTCTTCTATGTGTGGCACGGGGTAGCGATCAGGGATTGTTCGGGCGTTGAGGGGCCTGTAGTCTCCGCAAGGCCTCCAGTCAGGCCGTTTTTCGGTGCCATGTGCAGCGGTGATGCCCAACTGCTGTCTGACGGGCGAGCGATGCCCATGTCGACCATGGACTGGAATTCATGTTTTGCAATCCTCAATTTGTCGGGTGCAAGGCGGCGTGGTTTGCAAGTTATTGGTGGCCCTGGAGTGGTTCGAATGTAATGCTTCGTTTCGTGTTTTTGGCACGTGCGGTGCGCCCGAAGGTCTGCGTGATCTCGGGAAATTCTTTGAGAATTTCGTGGAACGGTGTCGTCCCTGAGATTTCGCGTATCGTAGGCCGTTCGTGGTCTGAGGTCACCCAGTGGCTCGTGATATGTTTGTTAACGGGTCGGTGATCCTATTGTTGTGGATGTCCACCAGCAAGGCGTAGTGGTGCAGAAAGTCGGCTCCGATTATGGGGTTCGTTACGTCTGCTATTATAAAACGCCAGGTGAAAGATCGTCGTAAGCCTAAATTGAGGCTGAGGGTTACGAAACCATATGTCGCGATGTTGGATCCGTTCGCTGCTGTCAGCTCGTATGATGTTTTGTGTCGTGGTCCGTTAACTAACTTTGCGGGGAAAAACTGAGACGTCCGCGCCGGTGTCCACTAGGAATCTTTGTCGTGTGGCCCGCTCGTGCAAGAAGAGGCGGCGCGGGGTTATGTTGAGGCTGTCGTTGGCCGCGTTTATCGACTGCCTTGTCCGCTTCCCGAAGGGAAATCACACGGTTCGCGGCATTTTCTCGCTCGGCCTTTGAAAACTTCTGGTGGTACCAACATGTGGCAGTGTTATTGGGGTCGTAATTTCGATGTCGATCTCTCGAATTGAAACGGCTTCGAGATGGTGGTCGTGATTGTCGGAACGCGGCGTTGCCTGTTGCGTCGGGGTTCGGCGTCCATGCGTGGGGTTCGTGGCGTCGCACGTATATACGTTTTGAATGCGAGCGTCTCGTTTACGGCGTCGGCGAGCACGGCTATTTTGTATCGAGGTCGTCGTGGGTCTGCGTTGCCAGAATCGTCTGCATCGTTGCCGGTAAACGGCTGAGTTTACGGTTCGTGGTGGAAGTCGTCAGGGATGAGCAATACGTAACCGAACGAAGTACACTGA
>JALBCR010000056.1:0-99075 GCA_030710515.1 Abscondita cerata | reverse complement strand
TTTTTGCACTCCCTATATATAAACTATCAAAAGCGCACGTAAATGACGCACCGAAACTTTGTTTTCCGGAACATGTGTTTCAAAAACAACAAAAAACACTCCACTTTCGAAGATTTCTACAGACAAATTTTTGATGAACTTAAATTTTTGTTCACCTAGAATGCAATTTACGCACATTTCTTTTTCGTATATGGTTGAAAACAATTCATATTCTTCAAATAAAATTTCGATTATTAAAGAGGTTACCTTGCTGTCAGATGACAAATGCGTTTTTGTTTTGGCCCATGTTTGGCTCTTTATTCTGTGAATTTTGATATTATCCTATAGAAGTAGTAATTACGGAATAAAATAAAATTGAATGGACAAGTTTTAATTTCGATGACAAACAAAGAACAGGTAAAAAATTAACATAACGTACATAACCCTACTTATTATTATTATTATTTCTTAGATTTAGAAGAATTGAATACTTTAATATTTATTGTGCAATTTTCGCACTTTGAAAATGAAACTCCGGGTCCCATAAACTGACTAGCTTGAGACAGAGGGTAAGTAGACGATTGCACATCTGTTATTGTTCGATTAAAGTTTTGCGATGATTCTGATGTAGGCAGAGACGAAGATGGACCTGGAAGGCACAGTGAGGATGGTGTGGGCCCTGTGAGAGTTTCTGCTGAAGATGGACCTGGAAGGCACAGTGAGGATGGTGCGGGCCTTGTAAGAGTTTCTGCGATGTGTACTTTGTTACAAGTTGAGTCCTCAACGTAACTCTCAGCCACAGCTGATGATTTCCACCCCGTGCCTTTTTAGTGCAAGAATGTCGCCTCCCTTATCTGCCAGTAATGTAGCGCTGGTTCTGCGGAAACAATGCCCTGTATAGTCTTTGTAATTTGTTAGGTTTAAAAATTGAGCAATATTCGATGGAACTTTTCCCAATGTGTTTATTCCCACGGGCATATTTATACAAATACCATTACGATAAGTGTAAAATAAACGGTGAGTTTGTGGATTTGATCTTGCTCTTATTTTTAGGTAATTTCGAATTATTTGTATCCATTCAAATTTGGTAACGACAAACTTTCTACTCTTATTATTCTTTGTCTCGGGAATTGACACCATTATTATGTCGTCTTTGAAAACGATATCGCTTGTAAGCATTTTACACAGCTCTTCTCGTCTGCAGGCACCAGATACACCCATTATTAAAGCCACCTACATAACGTATATTTAGATTGTGAAGTAACAGATTTTTTTATACCTTCATTAGTAAGTATTTCGGATTAGGGGCTTCAGAAATAAATTTTATGATGTGATCATCTTCTAGGACAGCCGACTTTTTAGGTTTGTGATGCTTAGTGGTCTGTTTAAGAAACGCATGTAACCTAGAGTATTTGGAGATATTCACATTATGCTTTACATTTAAACATGATTTCAGCATACTGTAAATGGACCATAGTGATTTTTTTCACTTATATTTTGAAAGTAAGCCAACAAACAGTTTTCTGAGTAGTGGTTGTTAATTCTTTTAGATATGCACCAGGAAGTGAACTTCTTGAATTCCATTTCATAGCGACTTTTCGATTTTTGAGGTAATAAAACATCAAGTGCATTATTTGCAGCTTCCCGTACGTCAGGTGGAGTTTGGGAATACTCGCTTTCGCTATCGCTAAGCATTTTTCAATTGCGTTATACTTGACTTATATAATTACGTGAAAATTGATTATATAGACTGTCAATGAAAAAAATAAGACGCCTACTACAATATTTGTATTATAGATTGTGTGCATTTGCGTTTCACCATAGCTTACTAATTAATTTTTGTAATTGGAATATTATAATGTAGCAGATTTGAAATTGTGATTTTCGAAAAACCGTGCAAAAATAGCATACGCAACTTGTGCGTAAACAGTATTCGGGAATTCGTGCCAATGCTATCCCTCGTGCGCTAACGCGCACTCGGGCTTACAAACAGGCACTCATGCCCGAAAGAATCTGTTTCCGCACATGTTACGTAAATAACTATTAGCAGTGTGTATGAACATTATGAGAAACGTTTCTGAAAGATTGCTTTGTTATAGCCAGAGTAGTGGTCATGCATGAAACACACTGAAAGCAGTAACCATAAAAACTGTTTTATTCACTTAATATATAATAAAAAGAATTACTAAGTATAAATAATATTTATTCTGTGGTAGCTGTGGTGGTGGCTGCTCCTTTTTCTGCAAAAAACGATAATTATTAATTATTTTGTATTCATCTTCTTATAATCTTAGATTCAGATTTAAAAAAGACTGCATTGGATTGATTAGGATTCGATCTCGTCATTTTTTATTCGATTTTGAGTTACAGAATAGGATTGATTGTGCGAAACGTTAAATGTTTTTTAAACAAATTTCCGACAAACTTCTAACCTTAAAATTTTTAGTGCTTTGAAGGCAAAAGTAAAAAGAAATGCGGATTCATTAAGGCACAAGCACAAATAATAAAATTACTTACCTTTCCAGATTCTGCCATTTTTATACTAAACGAAATTTATGTGTTTTTATCTATGACTAGTTAACACTAAACAAATTTAAACGGTTTGATTATTAAACAATAGTCACTAAACTAAATAAAAATAACTAAGCACTAACTAAAAAGTTCTATAAAATAACATCGAACGATAACAATAATGTTTACTACAATTGCGCAGAATAATAATATGTCAAAGAGTAGAACAAATCAATTGACAAAGACACTCTGTGAAGACGATAAACGTGACTCAACACGATTCGAGTGAAGAATTCTTTTGTTTAAAGAGATTTGTTTTTGTATGCATTTGCAGTTACTGATTTTACGCTTCTATTGGAAACCTAACTAACATGACAATACTAAGAAAAAAATGTTGGGAATCGACGAATTATAACACAAAAATATTTTATTTATATTCATACATTTAATTTTGAAAAAAATACCAACTTTGATTTTTAACCTTGATGCGTATTATTTTATTTCTGAATGCCCTCAGACAGAATGCACTGAAATATTTTTTTCTCAACTGTCAGGTACATCTCAGAAATGTATCTGTGAAACCGTAATATAAATGAAACATTAAAATATGTCCGAAACATGTCAGAAACCCACATAGCACAACAACATCTCTTAGATATCCATTAAATGTTTCTAATGAATATCCATGATATCTAAAATATATACATAGATCTAAAATGGACATCCTGTAGACATCCAAATGTCCGAAAAATATCCAGAAATATGGATATAGTTTTATGTATGTTGAATTAACTTCTACTGGTTATTCAATGGATATCTAAATCTTATTAGGAAAATAACCAATGGATATTGAAAAACTGAAAAACAGATCCTTTATTAATATTTTATATATATATCCATGTCAAGTACATATACGATTGACTAAGGGAAAAACGTGCATTAAATATTTTCTCCGTCTACAGCAGAGTCGGATTTTTCATTTACATTTACTTGACTCTTCTTGTCCCTATAAAAAAAAATTAATTTTGTTAGTATGGCAAATTAGGTAGTAAGTATTGAAGTTAATGTTAAACTTTTCATGATTTTAAAATATTATTTCCACATGAGTAGATAATTTGTGTAAAGATTGAAAATAAAATAAACACAAAAACTTTAAAAGCTGATTATGCAATAATAAATAAGGTTCTCTGAAATTACGTTGTAAAGAAAAGTCAAGATCTAAGCATGAAACTCACTAATTTATAATTTTGTATACTTTGAACAATAGTATTACTTAATAAAATAATTTAACATATTTTACCTATTGTTACTTCTTGTTAAGGCATGTCGCAGCCAGTTTTTAATGCTATCTACTATCTCCTTCTCAGTACATGTTTTGGCTACCGTGTTAGCTCGAACACTTTCTAGAAAAATATATTTTATCATACATTAAAATTGCATTTTGCGAACTTACTAAGAATAACATCTGCAATTGACAACCCAGAAAATACTCTTTTTTTCTTTGCTCCTAGCCAGCTGTATTCTGCCGCAATTTTATCAGAGAATAATCTTAATATTAGTTTTACAACTTCATCGACACGGTTTCCTCCAATTTGACATATCTGAAAATTAACGAAACTTTTAAAAAGTGGACATCACGATTTCTTACTAATTCAATCTTACAATTAAATTTATTGAAAACAAGTATAAATTTACTAATAATGACCCAAGGCAAGTCTATCTTTTGGAAGGCATTATTAGCCTGACTTAAGTATCTTACCAGTTTTCTCTTATACTCAGGATTAGTCTTTAATTTTTCTTCCACGGTATTTATATTAGCTATTGTAGGTAATGGCAATTCTTCATCAAAATTGAACTCTAATACATCAGTGACAGTTTCTTCATTTTTATTTGTTAAAGAAACTTGTATCCCAGGTAGCAAAGTGACGTATTTATCACGTGAATAATAAGTCATTAATTACGTCTTATTACCAAAATGAAACGTCTAAATAACGTAATTATGACGTGAATATGTCACAGACCATAGACGTGTTTTAATGTCGTCAAAAAACGTCTTATTTTAACGTCCTATGACGTTCCAATAACGTCTCACGTCGTCCTATAATGACGTCGTAACGATCTCTTTTTATTACTAATTCGGTCTATCCAAATTCTTAAAATGGGGATAAATAATAATTGTCATCTACAGAATGCACTTTTATTATAAAAACACTAGCTACTAAAGTAATACATAAAAATTATATATAAATGATAAATTATTTTAGGAATATATAAAAAATATAAACTACAAATGAACTAATTTCGAATGAAACTTACAGTTTAGAAAAACTTAAACAACTACAACGTATGAAGGAGAGGAAATGATGCATAACTTTCTTTGTATGGAAATAACAAACATTTAGCCGTAATTATTTGTAATGGCCAACTATAAAAACCTTTTGAGAGATTGCTGACTTTATATACACTGATCTCTTTTGAATTTATTGGATAATCATAAAGTGAATCGTAATTTTTAAAATTTTTAGTAATCAGTAATGTGGTTCCATTTGATGTTAAAATTATATTATGAATCTCCACAACTTTTGATTCTACAAGGCAATAACAATTAGCAGGCGAATACGATTTAGTTGATAGTACAAAATTTTGTAAACATATTTTGTTAAACTGTGTTCCAATATTTGACAATGTTGGTCCCGATATATGACTAAATTCATATTTAATCTGATCATTTAATTTGGAATGAATAAGATTTAGTGATTCTATTTCTTTTAATCTTCGAAAAATTTGTTGGAGTGGTTTATTAGGACTTCGAATTAAACGTTTTATTTGCCTAAATAATTTTCAAAACAAAAAGCTGAAAAAGTATGTAAAGGGCCGTATTTAATGACATCATCAATTAAATGTGACAAAATATGAACATTGTAAACTACAAACTCTGGTCCGTAAATGCATTCACAATGTTTAATAAACGTAATTAATAAATCTTGAGGTAGCTGACATCCGAATTTCGATATGTATTTCTCTGTGCTAAAAATAGTAATTGCTACATGTAATAGTAAGAAATTCTCATATACAGCTACGTCAACTATACCAGGTAGAATCATTGGGCCTAAATAAAGTAGAAAGGTTCTAAATTCTGTTGCTTTAAATCGTAAAATTTCCTTCAGTCCCCTAGGTTTTCTGTTAATTTCAACAGGAACATAATCTTTTAGTGCTTCTAACTTTTTTGATAATAGTTCGACAGACTTATTAGGTAACCTTGTTGTTAAATTGCCATTTAGCCAAGTAGTCAAAGTTTTCTTACTACACCTAAGCACACACAGTGCATATAATCGGTAGGAAAGTTAGAAACCAATCCTATTTGAAGCTTTAATAGTGGCGACGTACCAGTATGATGGTCTTCATCACTTTGATTAATAAATGAAGTGTCACTTCTCTTTGATGCAGATAAATTTTTAAGAATCAATCGCCCATTGGAATACTCGCCTCGATCTGAACATTTTTCACAACACGAATATCAGTATGAGCCTTGATGCATTTTAAGTAAGCACGCGCAGGTGCGTCACAAATGAAGCTGTGAATTTGTATTGTGTAATGTTTCGACTTAAAATAAAAACCATCTTTAGTCAATTGTAATAGATCATTAATTAGCATTGCAAGAAATTCATTGAGGGGTTTTGGTTTAGATACTCCACAAAATATTCCAACCACAAAAGGATGTTCCGTAATTGAATTTTTAACAAGGCAAAGAATGGGCCAAAATTGAGTATTAGAACTGTGAAATAATGGAAGGCCGTCAATATTAAAGCTAAGTTCGATCGAATTACTATTGCAAAAACCGGGATTTCTTACTAAGAATTGTTCTAATGAATTCTGAAGGCTAAAATGGCAATATTCACCGTTATCTAAAGAGTTACTTTTACATATCGAAGGTGTTTTCATTAAGGATCTACTATCTAAGGGTAGATTAGGATGGTATTCATGAAGTACATGCAAAAGACTAGTAATATTTGAATGAGATATGCCCTTACTTTGAATTGCCCAATTACGCAACTTTGATGACAGACCAACATTCTTATCAGGTTTCTGATGTATGTCAACAATACTGCTATCTTGCTTTCCAAAACATACAATTTCATTCTCAGTTAGATCATCCGTGCTTTCATATGCATCATATTCGCAAGTTATATCATCATTGAATTCTAATTCTACATCATGTTTACAAACTATTGTGGTAGTAGATTCTACAACTTTATCATTACTTCTAAAAAATTCTGACTTGCTAGTTGTGGTGTCATCATAATACTAACTTTTTAGAAGCCCTTCTATACATTTGTCTTTTACTCACAAAAGGTTTCATTTTAGGTTTCGTTTTATGTAACGACATATTTAGATTAAATTTAAATAAATGTGTAACCAACACTAAAATACTTAGAAACTAATCTTACTTTTTCTAGCCTCTTTCACTTTAACCCTTTGGGAGCGTGCTTAAGCCATGTTTTAATGACATTATCGATTTCTAATTCGGTGGTATCTGGAAGATTGCACTGAACAGCTCCTGGAATACAATATATTAGTCATAGTATTATCTTGTAACAAGTTACATACGAAGAACGATAGTGTGCAAATTCAGTTCCGAAAATGATTTTTTGGAGTTTCTTGTGCCCAGAAAACTATAGTTGCATGCCAAGACGTCGTTCAATAAATTCTTCAAAATAATATTAGTTCTTGAAGTACAATCACGTCCTCCTAACATTGAAAAATAAGAACTCTAAAAAAAACATTAAGAAACAAATCTGAAAATGTTTTTTAAATTATACCAAAGATGATAACTTTTCCTTATTGGATAGATATTCTTCAATTTTAATCAAATCTTCTTCAGAATGAATTGGGAAATTTACAGGCAAATCTTTTGGTAGTTGCTTTAATGTTACATCGGGTGCAGCTCGATCTTTTTGTAACAACTCCAATATTTGATTATTTTGTTGTCTCAAATGAGACATAAACGAAAAGACTTTTTTTTGAAAATCTAAAGGCAAATACATAATAGATCTTAGAAAGAACGCCTGTATTATGTTTACCTGAATCAGTAGCTGTACAGTTACAAGTTCGAATATGTGAATTGCTAGGTGAATTGTTTTCATTAACAGTTAATGTGCTGGATAAATCTACAAGAACATAATTACTTATAAAAGGTGAGCAATGGAAATGCAATTACCAGAATGATTGCTTGTTGGAGTACTACATGGAGTATTAGATTGAATTGTGTGTACTTCTTCATCTGGTATATGTACAAGAAATTTCTTCCTAGGAGGTCGTTTGAGATTTGATATTTCTTCGTCATCGGAAGTTGCTTCATAAGAAAGCCGTTTCGGTTTGACACTTCTTCTCTTATGACTATCTCCAGACTCTATATCAGAAGAGCACTCGAGAAGTTTTAATTTTTTTCTTGCATACAAAAGATCATCTAGAAATATAAAATTATTAAAATACACATATCGATATACTAATATGAAAATATATTCAAATATTGAGAATGTGTTAATGATTACTGAATAAGTGCATTAATATAATCAGTGTTCGTACACAGAAAAGTAGAATTTGAAATAACACCAGTAGTGCAAATATTTTATTAGGGGTGACAAGTGAATCATTGGCCATAATCAGAATTCAACAAGATTAAAAATCACTGTCTAATTAAATATTGATATTCGCTGGCTGATCTCGATATTTAAGCAATTAGTGCTATCGTTATCAATATTATGCCACCATCACCCATTATCACTTTCACAAAACACAAATTTAACAAAACAGCAGGAAAAAGTTCCTGTGACAACAGATCATTTAACATTTTTATTATTAAATTAAGCTTACAACAAATTGTTTAAAAATTCAATTACCAATCAATAACTAATAGGAACAGTTGATTCGGTTAAATTTAATCGTAGATTAAAAACAGCCTGCTATGCTTTATCCTTAGATACTATACAAACAAATTTAACCGAATTTGGTAATGGATGAATTTAAAATTTATCTACTTACCAATTTGAAAATAAATGGATTGAACAGGACACAAGCTCCATGTTTCATCTGGTGCAACTCCTTTCCTCACTGCTTTGTCGAACTGCTCCTGAGTTTTAAATGAATCAGGCCAAAAACATGTTTCTTTTGTGGAGTAAGCCAGCGTGAATTAATTAAAGCAAAATTTTCCCATCATCCTCTTTAAATTTAACACCTGCGAATGCCATTGTCCTAAATTAAGAAATTATAAGGATGTATAACTTTCAGTAAATATTCTTTAATTTTATAAAACAAGCAACCAAATAATGAAACATAACCCTATTTATGTACAACATTTATGAAGATGATATAATTAATTTCTACTTAGGTACTATAATACTTACATGCATAAAATCTTATACACAAAGAAGGTTTGAAAAAACTAACACGAGAATCAAAAAATTTTACTTTGTGTTTGAACCCACAGAACCGTTAACTTAAACAACTATTATTGCTTTAAGCGCTTAAATGATCTGGCGCATGCACATTACTATCACACTGCATGGCGGTAGAATTCGATTTCAACCGTCAGGCGGCGAAATCATGTGGGCAATAAAAGGGATGTTTTTTTTATAAAAGTGTCATTAAATATGTAAGACCATTGTTTGCAAATCAGTACAACACCTATTTTTTATTTTTATAATTTGTGATTACATTACGTTACATATTATGACGTAAAATATACGTATTAAGACGTGATATAAGTAACGTCATCTTAAGGTGAGATAAATCACGTCAAAATTACGTACCTTATAGGTACCAGACGTCTAATGACCAAATAACCCAAATATTGACGTGAATATTACGTCACCTTGCTGCCTGGGATAGTATCAAGGCGTTTATGCAAACGAACAATATGGGTTTTTAAGAAAGACATGTCTTTTAAGATTTGCTGCTTGAAATCTAATAATTAAGATAATGTTACTTAGATGATGTATATATAACTTAAATCAAAACCTTCTGAAATTTCTACGTCATAGGATTGATGGCTTGAAATTGAACTTGTAGTAACCGCATCAAGAGGTATGCCTAAAAAGATATTACTTTAAACAATGTTACAAATACATTTTTTCCATATTTATACCTTCAAAACTCCTAACACTATCGGTGTACGGATGTAAATTAGACATAGAACATGGTACAGGTTTATTGGGAGGATGTGGGCTAACTAATGAAACACTTTAGAATAATCATAAGAAAAATAAAAATAATGTTACCGACTGCATGATTTAAACTTGTTATAGGTGGAAATGGTTTTATTAAATGACAGTTTTCCTCTTCTTCACCTTCGTCACTAGAAATTACTACTTTGTTTCTTTGCCTCCTTCTCTCCTTACTACCTTCATCGTAATCACTGTTCAAGTCAGAGTGTTCTTCTGCTAGTCTTAATTTAGGTTTTGCAATCTCATAAGAATCTACAAATGAATTACTGTGTAACACTGGTTTTAACTACTTCAAATACATATCTTACCATAAGTTCCTAATATTCTGATTGGAAACATTTGCCAAGTAGATTGAGGTTCCTCTGAATTGCGGACTGCTTTTTCATAGCGTATGTTGCTATGAAAAACTGGCCAAAAACACTTGTTATGACGTATCCATTTTAAAGGCACTAACTGAACTCCATCAGAAAATTCCACAATACACCATTTTTCTTCAAGCAGGTATAGGTCATAAAATTATAATTAAATTAAACATGTAGAACTTAACTAATAAAATGTACATAGCAATAAACAAAATGTATTATTTAATGTTAATTGAGGTCATTACAGTAATACTTATAGTTCTGACTATATGCTGCTTAGGAGTGGTATATACTATAATTAAAAACACCTATTTATCACCATGTAATAATGGAAAAATTGCGAATTTGTTACGAAAAGGAAACTTTATACATTTAGCTGTGATCAATGAGACGGGGCAGAATTCCAAAGTTTCAGATAGATCACTCACACATACACAATCCACTAAGGAGGAAGGGCATGGCTTTTTATAAATGTCAGAAGTTTCTAAGAATGATTTTCCTATAACCACCATGCTTTTACAATCAGAATTGTAAGCAAAATTAATTATTTCAATTACAGTTTTTCCAATCATGCAACAATTATCTGGTTCCTTTACAGATAGTAACCAGTCTTTACTTTGAAATGATTGAAACTGTTTTTGTAAGTAAACCCTTCCAACAAAGGGCCATTAGAATGTAAATACAAAATTCTTCTTTCTTCTGATGTAATGTATCGCTTGTTTGTGTAACCTCTTTCTCTGCATACCTTCGGTGTAACTGTTGCAGTGGTTTGTCATGTTTGCGTAAAAGCCTTTTTAAAGTTCTCATGAAATTTTCAAATTCAAAGGCACTAAAACAATCAAGGGGGCCTAATGCTTTCACATCATCAACTAAGTGTAGCAACCCATGAACATTATGTGATATCAGTTCTGAACCATATATTGTAGCAAATGATTCCACAAAATGTTGCAAAAGATTATGAGCGTAGTCTAAAGATGAAGGTTCTTTTGATCTTTCTTACATAATATTCTAATTGCAACATGCAGTGTTAGAAAATGATCATAGATTACACTTGGCACAACCCATGAAGTACGATTGGAGAAGAATATAAAAGGAATTGTCTCAATTCAGTTGCTTTCCATTTACTTATGGATTGAACATCCTGTGGTCTTCTTGAAAATTCTTTTATTATTAATGCAATGCAAACCAGGTGCATGTAATCCAATGGGATTTGGGTAACCATCTTAATATGCGGAATTGTAGTTAGAATAGATGTTCCTAAATGATACTCGTCATCCATTTGTGTAAGAAATCCGTCATCAGTTCTTTTAGAACAGGAAATTTCTAGAAAGCACATTCGTTTTTCACGCTATTGCCCTTCTTGTACACACTTTGTGCAACCAAAATAACCAGAATAGCCTTTGGTTTTAGTTAGAAATGATTTAGCAGGTGCGTCACACACAATACAATGAATCTTTACTTTAATACATAAACCATTATCTAGAATTAAACCATCTTTAATTAAAGACGACATTTCTTTTACAAAATCGTGTAAGAAACCATTAGAGTCATCTGGTTTAGTAAAGCCATGGTAGCACCGATCAAAAACACGTACTTATTAGGATGAATAGACCCTAAAATAGGCCATAACTGACTAGTGTTAGAGTCTGAAATAGGCAACCCATCAATACCTACTTTAAGGTAAATAGTAGAACACTGAGAAATATTATGATTTATTACTTTGATTGCATCCAGTATGCCAGAAGCAATACCAAAATGGCAATATTTGCCTGGTAAAACATCTCTAATTATTGTAGTTCTTGGGGTCTTTAAAGAGTTCTAGGATCCTTAGGAAGTGTAATGAATAAATGAATGTCGGTTGTTTTTGCAAAATGCTAAGTAAATCCGAAAGTGCTACATGAGATATATTATGTTTAATAGCCCACGATGAAAATTCACTACTGAAATTAGGAATACTATCTTCATAGTTGATAGTATTATCGTTATAATTAACGAATTCAGAATCATTTTCTCGATGTGAACTATCATTAAGAAATTCAGAATCATTTTCTCCATGTGAACTATCGTTAACAAATTCAGAATCATTTTTCGACATGAACTATCGTTACTATTCGATACTGATTGAACTAGATTAATTTCTGGATAACTTATAGTTTCAAACGCATCATTTAAATTTTGATTGAAATAGATATTATTATCATTGCTATTATGATTAAGAAGATCTGGGGCAATGATACCCATAGTGTCAACACTAGAAACACAGTTAATACTTTCGTTGGCTGCTGTCGTAGACTTTGTAACTAGTTTGATCCACACCCCCTTAATGATTAAATTTATATCTCCTTGACATAAGAAAATAATATGTACTTATTCTAAGCCTAAATCTCTACAAAACTCTTGGAATAAAGGTTTACCCAAAGGTTTGGTAAAAAGATCTGCAACTTGTTTTTTAGTGTTTAAATACTCAACGGTTATTTCCTTTTGTTTAACTTTATCACGAACAAAATGGTATCTGATATTTACATGTTTCAATCAATTATGAAATTCTGGATTTTTGAAACTTTTATTGCCGATTGATTGTCTTCATATAACGTTACACATTTACAGTTAATCTCTAAATGAAAATCCTGCGTTAAATGTTTAATCCAAGAAGCCTCGCTAGCTGCCAAACTTAGAGCTATATACTCAGCTTCGGTCGAAGACAGAGCCACTGATGATTGTTTACGTGACGCCCACGAAACAGTGTTTCCAAACACTTTAAACACATATCCTGCAGTAGATTTTCTATCTAAACAGTCTCCTGCCCAATCCGCATCCGAATATCCTATGATAGAATTACTATCATCTGTTGAATATTTAAACACCAAACTGTAATTCAATGTACCTTGAACATATCGTAAAACTCGCTTTAAACATTTCCACAATTCAAAACTAGAACAGGTTTGATATCTACTTAAAATATCAATAGAAATGCATAAGTCAGGTCGCGTACATAACATTGCATACATTAATGACCCAATCAAAGCTCTACATTTTTGTTCAATCTCTAAATTTTCCGAGGTTTCAATTTTAACATTTCGTGCTTAAAATTTGAATCCATTGGGGTACTGATTTGTTTACAATCTTGCATGTCAAACTTTATCAAAAGGTTCTTTAAGTATAAAGATTGATTTATGGATATTTGATTCTTTTCTACATCTTGGTTAATAACCATACCTAAAAAATGTTTAACTCTCCCTAAATCCTTCATTTTAAATTAGCATGCAAAACCTCTTTAACCTTTTGTACCTCATTTTCATTCGTTCCTGCTAATAAAACATCATCAACATACAATAACACATACATTTTCCAGTTATCTGTCTCGTTGACATATAAACAATATTCATATTTTGACCTTACAAAATTTATTTTAGACATAAGATTATTAAATGTATCGTTCCATTTCTTTGGAGAACATTTAAGACCGTACAGAGATTTTCTTAGTTTGAATGTAGTCCTTCTTTATCTTTAAAACCTTTCGGGATGCTTATAAATATATCTTCATCTAACTTTTCGTTTAAGAAGGCACTACATACATCTAATTGATAAATTGTTATTTTTAACTGATTACACACAGACAAAAAAATTCTCACTGACGATAATTTTGCGACAGGACTATAAATATCTAAATCTGACATACTCACTTGTTGAAAGCCTCTTGCAACTAACCTGGCTTTGTATGTTGTCACGCTATCTGCTTCATCTCTTTTCTTCTTGAAAACCCATTTACATTCGATTACTTTTAAGCCAATTGTATTTTCCTCTTTAATCCATCTATTGTTTTCTTCTAACGCTTTCATTTGCACTTCCATTGCCTGTATCCAAAAGCTCGAGTCGTTACTTGATATAGCCTCTTCATAAGTCTTCGGGTCTCCATTGTCTTCATATAACGTCAGAAAACTTGTTTCGTAATCTTCTAGTTTACTTGGCCGCTTTATAGACTGCCTCAGATTATATCTAACATCTTCATTTCTAAGTATGTTGCCTTCAACACTTGTTTCTTCTTCTTCTTCCGTATCATTTTCTTGGGCTTCTTCAACGTTACTTTCTAGGTCAACTGTTTCTTCTGTCTCTTCTATGATTTCCATGTCTGGTAACATATTTTCATTGAGCTTTTGTGTCTCTAACTTTTCAGAAGCATCCGACCTTTTCTTTATAAAGATGACATCTCTTCTAAGTTCGACTTTATTTTCATTTAGAAACAATATTCTGTAACCTTTGACATTTTCTCCATAACCAACGAATATACCTTCCTTATTTTTAGGATCCCACTTAAGACGAATTTCTTTGGGTACGTGAGCCGAAACTTTGTCACCAAATACTTTTAAGTCGTTTAAAGATGCCGGTTTCTGATATCAGATTTCATAAGGCGATTTTGTTTCCACTGAACTCGTACCAGTCTTATTTAAAACAAAAGCAGCAGTGTTTACTGCTTCTGCCCATAAATTTTTGTCCATTCCTTTTATCATACATCGTGCGGCTTCTACCAGAGTCCGAATTTCCCGTTCGGCCCTTCCGTTCTGTTGAGGAGTGTATGTAACAGACCGCTGATGAGTGATCCCATGACGTTCTAACAACATTTTAACTTCAGCATTTACGAACTCCAAACCGTTATCTGATCTAAACGTTTTAACTTCTTACCCGTTTCTCTTTCGGCTTTCACTATAAAGTTTTCAATGTTCGTTTTCACTTCAGATTTGTGTTTCATGAAATAAACTCGACGATATGATGAATAATCATCTTTAATCACCAGAAAGTATCGCGAACCGCCTAAAGATGTAACTTCCATTGGTCCGCAAACGTCAGCATGCACCAAGTTTAAAACTTCATTTGCTCTTGAACTACTTCTTTTGAAAGGTTTCCTCTGTTGTTTCCCAGTTAAACACTTTTCACACATGAAATTTTCGGTGTCATCAATGTACTTAATGTTTCTCGTTTTCAAAAGTCTTTTACATGATTTAAATTTTGATGAACTAATCGATCATGCCACATGCTTAAAGTTTCAATATTTTTCACTAAACGACAATCAGAGTTGTTTCGTTCATTTTGCTCCTCTTCGGAAACTTGATTTTCTTTTGCTACTTTACATTGTAAATATTCTATTTGGGTGAACTCCATTTTATAAAGTTTATTTATTCGCACTGCAACTGCTCGTAGTTTTCCATTTGCATCAATAAACTCACATTTTTTGCTGTCCGATCTCATTGAATATCCTTTGTCTAAGGCACATCCGACAGAAAATAAATTGAATTTTAATTTGGGTACATACAGCACGTTTGATAATGTTGTCTTTATGAGCTTACTATCATTAAAGGAATTTAATATTATGCATCCGATACCTCTAACGTCTAAGATTGTTCCATCCCCAATTTTAACTTTTGCAGTACTTTGTTGTTCGACAAGGTTTTCGAATAAATTTTTGTCCCAGCACATGTGTTCACTAGCCCCTGTATCTAAACACCAGTCACTTGATGACATTTCCATTGAGCTTCCTATAAAAGCATTTAAGGTTGGTGAATTTTCTCTTTTATTTTTCTTTTCCTCCTTGTTCTTCTTGAACCAACAGTCTTCTATTTTATGACCAATCTTTCTGCAATACACACACCTTTTTATTTCTCTTCTTTTATTGCAATATTTTGCTACATGTCCAACTTTTTGGCAATTGAAACATTTACTTTGACTTCCTTTTTCATACGTTTGTTGTGTTTTAAACCGATTACAATTACTAGCTAAAGCTGTAACTTCCTCTGTAGACTTAAATCTTTCTTCTTCCAACAACAATCTTGAAGTCAATTCCGCAAGAGTTTGCTTTTCCATAGGTGCGGACTCCCAAGCAGACCTGAAGTGCTTGTACTTTTCTGGCAGTGCCATTAATATTTTGTCATAACCATTTTTTCTGAAATCTCCTCACCTGCTTGTTTCAATTTATTTTTAATCTCTTCAATCTGGGATATGTACATTGCCACTGAATCATTCATAAATTCGAGGGTAAAGAATTTTTGTTGCAGTAAATGCACACTTACAACGGATTCTTTTTCGTAAACCGATCTTAATTTCGTCCATATTTGATTCGAACTGTTGCATGAAAGTATGTGGGTTAATGGCCCTTGTTCCATTCGCGTTACTATCAACTCTTGAGCCTTAGCATCGTCTTTATCCCATTTTTCCATTTCATCACCTACCGATGGTCTTGTCTTTTCACCAGTCACGATATTTATTAATCCTCTTCCTTTTAGTATTACCGAAATTTGAAACCGCCATATTATCCAATTTTCGCCATTTAATTTAAGCATAGGAATTTGGGCGTGGTCCATTTTACTTTTTTATTTAAACAACTTTTTAATTTTTCGGCGACTACACTAACGACTATTTAAAAACAAGCACAATGCCTGAGCCCATAACCTGTGATATGAGGTCGTTTTAAATAAATAGCCCTTTGTAGATAATTTAACGTTTTAATTTATTTTATCTAACTAACAACGCCCTCGCGACTGTCATTTATATTATTGCCACACTGTTGCCAAACTTAAATTTTTATTATAAAATGTAATATAAATTTCATCATTAATATTTAACAAAATTAGAAATAATTTTGATTTAAAAACGTCTACAAGCAATAACTTTTAAATTAAATCAAAAACTAAACATGGTTATTTGGGTTGACTGATTATTACTTATTTTTAAATAAATCTAACCTACTAATTATTGTAAGTTATTAAAAAAATCATTAAACTTTCTATTCATAATATTTAGTCCTTACAAAATGTATATTTTATGACGTTTCATTTTTTCTGTAGTTAATATAAAAAGTGAAAATAAAAACTAAGGCAATTCTTATTGTCAACGTATATATTTAGTTTTTTGACAAGAATTTATTACATAATTATAATTAAGATACCAAGTTATAGTTTAAAATTAAATGAAAACGTTTTTTTTTAAATAAAGGTATTACTATATAAATAAATATAAGAAATCAATAATGGGTGTGACCTCCATTATTATTGATACATTCTTGGAGGCGTCTGCTCATTGACGCTATCAAGGTATCAATATAATTAATATTAATCGTTTCCCATGCGGTATCAATGGCTGCAATTAGTGCATTACGGTTTACTGGTATAAAATTTGGCCCTTGTTGTCTTCGGATAACAGCAAGTATTCGAGCCCAAACATTTTCGATAATGTTAAAATCTGGGCTTTTGCTGGCCAGGGTAACAGCTCAAGTTATTTGCTTGTCGATGGTGTCACAAGTTTTAAATTTCATGAGTGTATACCATCAAATCTATTTTGAGAACAGAACAAATAAGCAATGAAAGAGAGAACTTTACCAAAAAGAAACCAGAAGATAATCGGTATCGATCGTCATCAGAATCGGACACTGATGCAAGAAAAAGGAGTTGGGGTTTAGTTCGGGCAGATGGAACAAAGATTCCTCTTGTAAAATCTTCCAGTGACAAAAGAGAAAAGAAGGCAAGAAATGATGCATAATGCTTTGTGGAGGGATAAAGAACGTGCAAATAATTTAAAGGTATATCGAGAAATTAAATCAAAAGAGGAAACGCAGAAGGATTACAATCCTGATTTTTTGAAAAAAGAAACAGCATCAGTGTCGTAAGTAGGATTAAAGCTAATATTAACAATATACAACGGTTGGGAAATGACATGACTCGTCATTTTCTAAGCGTTGATCTTACAATAAGTATAAAACCAATTGATAATTTCATCTTATATATTCTTGTATACATGCAAATTTTACATTTAATATAAAAGAATTATATTATTGAATCAATCGTTACTTTTTATACAATGTGCAATCGCGGGTAGTTTTTGGGTGTTTTCAATCGCATTAATCATACTTATCTCGGTGACATCGCATATCGTCATCAACAAAATGTATTGCTTTTGCTTTGCACGCATCTGTAGACTGAGGCACGTCGCTAAGCATTATTGGTTCAAAAGGCTCTGGTAATTGGTTTCATGTCGGGTGGTATTCTTTGGGCGTCTTTCGCTGCCGCACATTCTACGGGTTTAACGTGATCGCATATTTCATGTTGTTTTCTGTAAACTCCTTCGGGGTAAATGAATCGGTTCCAACAATAATAAATATTAATGCGTAATTTAAACAATTCCCATTTTGTAATGATTGGTAATAAATAAATTTATTGCTATCGGGTCTACAATACAATTGTAAAAAGTTTAATATTTATATGCAGAATAACTTATTATATAGGTACATATACACTCTTGCCATCTAAGTAGTCCTGAATGGTATAAAACATCATTGACCAAGATACTTCTTGACTTCACAATTAAAGAAATAAAAGTTATTAATTTTTTTAATACCGGAATAAATCTAGGAGTTTATTGTACACAAATATTTGCCCTATACATTGGACTAATAGAAAAAAAGGTGGTCCTATGCTGAGGGATTCTCAAATTCTTACTAAATATAGTGTGCACAGCTAAGTGTGCGCTATACATATCTTGATTAGAAACAAATAGATATTGATTTTCTTTACAAATATTATTAAAGATAAAACATAAATACATGGCACAGTCAGAATATCTAGTGCTTTAAAATGTTGTTTACATGTCTCCCTAAGAGGTAAGCCTAACATGCATCTTATTATCCGCTTTTGTACCGTAAACACACGAGTAACTTAAGTAAGAGGATAAACCCCAGAACATGATACAAAACAATGACACAATAGGTTATCCGTGGATAACCAGCAGCTCGAAGAAATGGAACAACACCCATTCGTGTCACTAAAGTAGCATATAAAGGCACTTAAATCTATACGTTAACCACACTTGAGTCGTGGGCCATAGTGTCATGGGAGCACTTACGTCTCATGACTTACAAGACACATAATCACAATACGTACTTATTACCAATAACAATGATATTAAAGTATCAAACGTCCTATCTAATGCATACCAAATTAATTCTACATCGTAGTAGATCAAACAATCACATGCATCATTCAGGCTAATAACACAAAAAGATTGACTCCTTTGTAACGTTAAAAAGTTAAAAAACAAGATTATTGAGGGCTAAGTCAGATTCTTCTTCGGTTGCCTTTGGGCGTGGGTTGAATTTGAACTGTCCCTGATACAATTTATCAAATAAAACGCATATATTCAAAATTATACTTGTAATATGTAAGAGGCACACAATATATACAATGTATAATAAGTAGAGAAACTCGGTAATAAAGTAAATTAAAAAACGAATTCATTAAAAAATGCAAAGAAATGAGTACTCAGACCTTTTGAACACCCTATATATAACAAAATCATTCGCCATAAATAAATTAGTAAAAGTAAATATAACCTAAAAATTGTACCGAGATAACTGTACTTAGTTGAATTAATTAAAATTAAAACGCGATTATTAATGCACATCCAGACCAGCGATAACAAAATTAAATTAATATTATTGGTAAGTATGTACAAATGTAAATTTTTGATTTATAAGTATAATAACTAGAACTTTTATATGCGGCAAGTATGTACAAATTATATACAAAGAACCGAACAGAGATTACCATCAATATCCTGGTCACCCAGAGAGATAAGGTAAGTCAATGAGGCAAGTAATACTAGACTCACGTAGCTCGTTACGTTTCTTTTAGATTGCTAGTTAATTTGTGGAAGCCATCGTCGAAGACATCCTCAAATCCAATTCTGTGCGATGAATAAAAAACAACCATACGGAGGAACGACTGCTCCGGGGTTTCAATAAACCAGAAATGCTTTGAATAATCCGTAAGCAAAGCAACCAAGAGGTATGTATAATTAATATTCCAAGAAAAAAAAAAGGCTAAAATCAATTGTACTTAGTATTAGGAATTAAGAAATGAAACATCATACCAATTAATGCTGCCTTTCTTTTAGATACAACTTCATAATTAGCACCAATTAGCACATACAGAATTGGACCATTTAATTTTCTTATGAAATATATTTGAAATCGATCCGATTTATTTAGTATGCACCTTGTGGTACTGGATAATTTTAGCACCTGAATCCGCCTATCTCGCGTACCCAAAAATCGTTTCCGTTTTCCCTTTCTTATCACCCTCTTTCAAATCCAAAATTACTAAAATTTTGAATATTGAATGATAATAAAACCCGCGGAAATTTATGCATGTTTGGTTGCCTACCCGTATGCAAATTAAATTATAAATTAATGTGACCATCGTCACAAATACCCCCTTTCTTAAAAAAATTAAATAAAATAAAATTTTATATTTTAATCTTCGTCCAGAAATTCAACACCAGGCTTAAGATCTTTAATATGCCATCGTCCTAAGGGCTTGCCGTTTAAGTCGATGAGATCGTAAATTAATGGAGAAATTTTTCCTTTATCTTGCATTCTACAAACTTCGGGGCAAGTTTGGCAGAAAATTGATTCTTTGCATCGGATAAGAAATAATTCCTTTTCCAAATTACTTCTCCTGGCTGAAATTGTACGTCTCTCTTCCTTAAATTGTATGAGCGACTATTCTTCTCATACGCAGACTTAAGCCTTTGCACAATGTTCTGGTACAGTTCTGGCATGTTCTTCAAGTTTGAAACGAAATTAACTCGATCTGATATTGACATCATATTATTCTCGTAGCCATAAAATTCACCGCTTATTGGCACGTATCTTCCAAATGTTAAAAATTAGGGCTGAATCCGGTGACCTCGTGAACTGCACTCCTCAAGGCGCTTCCAATTTTATAAATTTCACGATCCCACTCGCGGTGGTTTTCCTTGATGTACGAACTCACTGCCGTCATAATTACCCTATTTACTCGTTCGACTGGATTTACTTGGGCATGATAACGAGCATTGTACCACAACCTCTGTACTTTGTACTCTTTTACTAAGTTTCTAAAAAGATGACTAGTGAATTGAACTCCATTGTCACAAACAATGGTCTGAGGCACACCAAATACTAAAAATAAATGGTTTTCAACAAATTCAACTACATTTTTCGCTGTTGCTTGTCTCATTGGGTGAATCAACACAAATTTTGAGAAGTAGTCGCTAGCGACCAAAATATAAGAATTTCCTTTTTTGATAAAGGAAAGGGCCTGCAATGTCAAGACTAATCAACTGAAACGGAAACGACACTTCCTTTGGTTTTCCCATAAGACCTGGTCTTCCTACTTGTGGAACTTTGTGAGCCTGACAAACTTTACAATGAAGAACATATCGGCGGATATCACTTCTCATTTTCGGCCAGTAGTATAATTCAGAGATACGATTTACGGTCTTAAAACACCCATGTGAGCAGACAATGGATCGTCATGACACTTCTTCATAATTTCGTTTCTTTGCGGTTTTGGAACGACCTTTTTCCATTCAGAAAGATTATCGTTTAAGTGATGTTTGTTAGTAACATGCTTAAAAAGTACGTCATTTTCCAATCTCCAAAGTGGATAGTTTTCCGGTTTAGTTTTAACTTGATTTACAGTTTTCTTGTACCAATTGTCTAATCTAGATGTATCAATAGCACTCACTTCAACTGGTGCTCGCGACAATGCGTCTGGAACAACATTTAGTTTCCCTTTCCTGTGTTCTAAAACAAAATCATATTGTTGTAATTTCATTGTCCATCTGGCTAATCTTGAGGCTGGGTCACTTAAATTTCAACCAGAGTAGACTATGGTGGTCTGTGATTACCTTGAACTTGGTTCCTTCTACATATGGACGGAATTTTTCTATGGAAAATAATACGGCAAGGCACTCTTTTTCTACCACACTGTAGTTTCTCTCGGCTTTGTTTAACGTCCTACTAACATAAGCAATGGGATGTTCTTCTTCTCCTTCACCTTGAACTAAAACTCCTCCGACACCACGTTCCGATGCATCAGCTTGGATAATAAATGACTTAGAAAAATCCGGACTTGCCAAGACTGGAGCAGAAACAAGACGATTCTTAATTTCAGTGAAAGCTTGTTCAGCCACTGGAGTCCATATTAATGATTGCTTTTTGATTTTACCTCTCATAAGATCATTAAGTGGAGAAACTAGATCAGAAAAATCCTTCACAAACCTTCGATACCAACTACAAATACCTAGGAAGCGTTTAAGTTCGGTGACAGTAGTGGGTTTGGGAAATTGATTTATTGCGTCAACTTTATCGGGATCGGTACGTAGGCCGTTTTGGTCCACCACATATCCTAAATATTTTAAACTGGATCTACAAAACTCACATTTTCTGGATTAACCGTAAGTCCTGCATCTTTTAGACGAGCGAACACTTCGTTTAATATCTCCAAATGCTTTTCAAATGTACCAGTAGCTACAATAATATCGTCTAAATAGGTAAATACATTTGGTTGAAGAGATTCCGGGAATATTTTGTCCATCAAGCGCTGTTGGGTTTGAGCTGCATTATGTAGGCCAAAGGGCATTCTAACGAATTCAAACAAGCCTCGATTAGGAACTGTAAATGCACATTTGGACCTGCTTGATTCGGTAAGTTCGATTTGCCAGAAAGCAGATTTCAGGTCAATAGAAGACAAATATCTAGCATCTCTCAATTTATTTAAAATGTTCGACACAAATGGAAGAGGGTACGCATCGCGTTTTGTGATAGAGTTTAATTTGCGACCGTCGAAACATAGTCTATACTGTCCAGAAGATTTTTTACTAACAAAATAGGAGAACTCCAGGGTGATTCACTAGGTTGAACTACTCCTAATTTAATCATTTCGTCCAATGCTGTATTTAGATGAATTTGCATTGCTGGTGAAACAGGAAAATGTCTTTGCTTTATAGGTTCAGTCGTTCCGGTGTCTATGTTATGTCGTACTAAATGAGTTTTCCCTAAACCGACTAAAGTGTGAAATTTTTGGGTTATTATTTCGAGTTCTTTTGCTGAGAATTGGTTAATGTACTTTGATCATGAATAACATTAATAGTATTAATAGAAGAATCTCTTGCTTCCCAAATACCAGTTTTAAAATCAATGAAAATATTGAACAATTTACAAAAATCAACTCCAAGAATTATATTATGTTGAACAGAAGGGATAACTAGCATTCTCAAAACATTAAACCTATTATTGGCGGTAACTGGAACATCAACAAAACCATGAACTTCTTGAGATTTACCATCTGCTGTTGTGACATTTAAACGTGATACTGGTTCAACTTTTAAATTTAGAGATTTAATAATATGCAAACCAAATGTACCGATAATTGTATTATCTGCGCCTGAATCCAACAAACAACTTACATTTTTATTTAGAATAGAGATCGTAATAAATGGGCGGTTTGAAGATTTATTAGAATTAAATAACGGGGCTATTTCAGAATGTTTATAAAAATTTCGAACTGTAGTTAACCATGATATCCAATTTGCTTTGTCGGTCTTTTGTGCGCGTGTTAGGAATTCACGACCGCGGTAAATGCCTACGCCTTTACGTTTTTGAACATTTTGGGCAATTTAAACACGTGAAGTCTTTACGTCCACAACGGTAACAAAAATTGTTCTTGGTTTATTACAAACCCAAAAGGTATGGTTTTCCTCGTCACAGTTCCAACACTTAACAACTTTCTTGTTTACATCATTAGACGAGACGGTGAAAACTCGTTTGGTAGCAACAACTGGAGCACGTTTACTGGTTGACGGTTTATAAGCCAATTCAGGTTCTAGGACATCCAATTCCGAACTAGAATCTTCAATAATCTTACAAGCGGATTTTAATTCCTCTAGTGAAGTTATACCTTGGAACAAAAGTTGACTAACAAAATGGGGCTGCAGATTCCTACGGATAATTTTTAGCTTAAGAGATTCAGTGATTGTACCTTTTAGTCTGGAGAACAAATTTTCCATAACGGCTATGTAAATAGAAACTCTTTCTTCGCCACCCTGCGTGCGGTGATTAATTTCTTCCCATAGTCGTTCATTATAATTAAACGGCAAGAAATCGGAACGTAGCCTATCTACTAAGTCATCCCAATTATAGACTTGATTTTTATGGAACGATACCAGATTAATGCTTTCCCTTTAAACAATTCGATTGCCGAGAGGAATAACTGCGATTGGGAAATATTGCGAGAAATGTGTAATTCATCAACACGTTCAAGAAAAGAATTTAAATTGCCTGGTTCTCCATCAAAAGTAATTCCCCAACGATGAACTTGATTATTTACGTTAGTTACATAAGAGTGGTAATGTACCGGAATCGAGGTATTTTGATCATTGTAACTGTGCCCTACTGAATCAGTGAAACGGACTTTAGCGGTATCTCGATTAACTAAATCGTTAGAAATATGTTTATTTGTTCTTTCGTCGGGCTTTGAAATTTTTGTAGGAGTGCTGTTGGAAACTTGAATAGTTCCTAATAAATTACTAAAGTTAGTTATATTGTCATTAGAACTCGCGACGTTACGATAACTTCTGCTCTCAGGGTTATCAAAGATATTTGTGACTATTTGTAACTCGTCAACTGACATGTCCAAAATTGAATTGGAATTACTAGCAGAGGGTCTATTTACAACGTGAACGTTTTCGTTTAATTCAGGGATTAAATTATATGAAACTCCAGCTTCAGTACTAAAATCAATTAAATTAGATTTATTATTAGCATTGATATTTTCTATTTGATTCGACAAATTCGAACAAACTTTCAATAATTCATTTTTTCTAGAGTTTAAATCAAGATGAGCATCAATAATCAGCTTATTAAGCCTACCTTGGACGTGAAGTAAGCGGCTTCGAAGACGATTCTTTTCGTCAGAATCTCCACTAAACTTTGACACCAAACCCATTAGAGAAATTAACTTAGAAGAACACAGATTAATTTCCTTTTCAAGGTCTAGACTGATAGGTTCGTAAACAATGCCAGGATTTTCTTGTTCGTTATTAATGAGTCCAGTTAACACTGACTCTTTTACTATACGATTACCCACTACAGAAGTACCGCGATAATAAAGTTCAAAGTCTAACTCGTCTACCAGCAAGTAGCTAGGATTCATTATAATTGATATCAGTAGGTACTATGCAATATTTACCCAAATAATATTAAAAATTTTATTTGAAAATTGTATCAGTGCGACATAATTATGTATAAAACTATTGGGCGCCAACATAAATAAAATAATAATATGTATGTAAATTTGAAAAACAATGTGACTCGGCCCCACGTTTTCGGCGTCAAAATCAATAATATTGTGTAACGTTAAAAAGTTAAAAACAAGATTATTGAGGGCTAAGTCAGATTCTTCTTCGGTTGCCTTTGGGCGTGGGTTGAATTTGAACTGTCCCTGATACAATTTATCAAATAAAACGCATATATTCAAAATTATACTTGTAATATGTAAGAGGCACACAATATATACAATGTATAATAAGTAGAGAAACTCGGTAATAAAGTAAATTAAAAAACGAATTCATTAAAAAATGCAAAGAAATGAGTACTCAGACCTTTTTGAACACCCTATATATAACAAAATCATTCGCCATAAATAAATTAGTAAAAGTAAATATAACCTAAAAATTGTACCGAGATAACTGTACTTAGTTGAATTAATTAAAATTAAAACGCGATTATTAATGCACATCCAGACCAGCGATAACAAAATTAAATTAATATTATTGGTAAGTATGTACAAATGTAAATTTTTGATTTATAAGTATAATAACTAGAACTTTTATATGCGGCAAGTATGTACAAATTATATACAAAGAACCGAACAGAGATTACCATCAATATCCTGGTCACCCAGAGAGATAAGGTAAGTCAATGAGGCAAGTAATACTAGACTCACGTAGCTCGTTACGTTTCTTTTTAGATTGCTAGTTAATTTGTGGAAGCCATCGTCGAAGACATCCTCAAATCCAATTCTGTGCGATGAATAAAAAACAACCATACGGAGGAACGACTGCTCCGGGGTTTCAATAAACCAGAAATGCTTTGAATAATCCGTAAGCAAAGCAACCAAGAGGTATGTATAATTAATATTCCAAGAAAAAAAAAGGCTAAAATCAATTGTACTTAGTATTAGGAATTAAGAAATGAAACATCATACCAATTAATGCTGCCTTTCTTTTAGATACAACTTCATAATTAGCACCAATTAGCACATACAGAATTGGACCATTTAATTTTCTTATGAAATATATTTGAAATCGATCCGATTTATTTAGTATGCACCTTGTGGTACTGGATAATTTTAGCACCTGAATCCGCCTATCTCGCGTACCCAAAAATCGTTTCCGTTTTCCCTTTCTTATCACCCTCTTTCAAATCCAAAAATTACTAAAATTTTGAATATTGAATGATAATAAAACCCGCGGAAATTTATGCATGTTTGGTTGCCTACCCGTATGCAAATTAAATTATAAATTAATGTGACCATCGTCACACCTTACTTGACTTATATCTTCGACAAAACAAAACCCCACCAACCATCTTTTTAAAAATTAAGATTATACGTCATATTTTTATAATTTTCTTTATTTATACAAAGATAAACAAATCAGAACAACATTTCACATGTCTTACTCTTTGTTCTTTATAAATGGAAGTAAACGAAATGTGAATTTTATCTTCTAAATCAAAAGAAAAAGTTATATCATCAGAAAAACCATCATTCACTCGAATTATGATTTTGTCACAAACGTTGTCCATTATTTTCCTTATTTATGTAGTTGTCTTCAACCTATTGTTATATGCTTTAAATAAGCCCCGATAAATAAACTAATTGTTAACACAATTTGCTTTATTGTTTGTATTCAAACTAATATAAAACTCGTCAGTCCTTTTATCTTTTTAACACAATACATTCAGAGTGCATAAGTTATACATCACATTATACATACAGTTAACGGTAAGTATATAGTTAAACTGTTACCAACCTTAAAACTAAAGCAATAGTATTCAATATTCAATACAACCAACTTCTCTCCATTCTTTCTCATATCCTTTTTTTTTGTTTCCACCTTCTTTACCAATATGGGGTAAAGCATGCATGTAGATACATACGTTTTATTTAGATTTAGATAACATTAACTAGTATTATATAATTAGTCATCTTGATTTTAAATAATTAGTAATCGAACACTTATGTACGAACAATGTAAAATACACATCTCATATCGTTTCATTATTATCTTAAAATCAGATGTTTTCATTCCCGAAATAACCAATAGTTTTCTCGCGTTTAGCAGTTCAGATTGAGAAGAAAGTTTTGGTTGGTTTAGGTATTGGGGCCAATTGCATTTGTACAATCAATGCCCATGTGTTGCTTATAAGAAAGCAATTAAATATATAAATGTATTATCTGAATCTCAAGAGTATTCCAGAACACGTAACCTAAGATGGAGAACCTAAATTCAAATTTACTAACATTTAAATTTCAATTTTTAAATTGTTTATTTATTACAATTATTAAAATTTGTAATCACAAATAAAATAGTTTTTTCTTATATTTTGTACTACTTTTAATCGTACTGAGTTTTAGAAGATAAATTAATTGGATATTTGAGTATAGAACATACTTGCGTTTTTTATTTAAAGTAATTGTCAATGTAAAACTTTTGTACTTACTGTATTTACATAGCTTTTATTTATAACTGCTTAGACACACATAGGAACACATAAAGTTTTCTAATTGAAAATTAACTGTAGCTACTAAGAGGAATAAATGTAATTAATTCCCTGATCTTATTTTCGTTAAGCAATAGATTTTATAGAAAATGTAGTTGTGAGTAGAATTTTACAATCTGTTATTAATTTAGAAAAAAAGTTGCCATGAAGCAACAAAATGCTGGCATTTTATTCACTTTCCACTTACAGCCTTGTAGTATCCTCGATTTAAACGTGTTTTAATAATACTTGATCTTTATGTGTAATGTTGGTTGGAGGCTCTTTGGTTCTTTGTTTGTAGGTAATTTAGACACCACCGAAGAGTAAAAGTGGTATTGTGGGGAATTGGGGGGAAGAGAGAAGATAGAGTGGTAACGGGATGTAAAAGTAATAGAAGTTAGGGGTGTGGTTTTTCGTGTTTGCAGGTATTCTTTTATTTATTTGATTTGCAATTAAATTAGATAGTTGGCGTTACATGAGAAATTAGAGGATATTTTTATGTAGGGCCGAGTTTCTATTTAGATGATTTTCCTTTGTGTAAAAGACAAAGAAAAGTCTTGACATGTTATTGAGCAATAACTAAATAATCTTAAACGGTCAAAATAACAATAAAGAGTAACAAAGTTTAAGTTCTATTCGAGTAGAAGTTATGTTTCCTTGATTTGTTATCGTATTATAATCAGAACTTACAAGACTAAGTAATGTTTTAATTTATGAATATTAAACCTTTACCTTTAAAGTTACGTTATGCTTAAATGTTATGAATTTCTCTATTTGAATGAACTAACACTTTCACCCGTGCTTCTAACTGCAACACATAACTGTGTAGTGCTGGTTTAATAACACTTAGATATTTACTACTATCGGAAGTCTGTAGTCCTGACTTTGCAGTTATGAAACAATGCAACTTTAGCCATGATCCCGTGAACCCAGGGACTGGGACTTGGTACCTTCGGGTGGCATCCCGACTCTAACATTCTTCAGTTTTGCTTAGATGTTGTCTGAGGTTATGTCTTTTATGAGTGAAGGTATTGTAAAGGTGTAGTGTAATTTTATAAGGTTGGTTATTTATCAGTAAGCAATAGCCACATGTGGATTTCGTCGAAGTAAGTTTCTGAGTATTCGCCTCCCTGTTATTTTTTAAAAACATAAACGTTGAACTTCCATTAAAGGTACACAAGCTTTAATGAATAATATCGTTTTGTATTAACAAAACAGCGGACAGTATTTTAATGTTTTAAGACTTACTAGACGCATCCGGATATTTTAGTCCGACAATTGAAATGTACAATGTGTGACTAGTTTTAGCCTTATTGTGTTGCTATGATGTTAATTCTAATTTGATTAGACAATGATAGAAACAGCATAAACGGTGAAGTTTTCTCCCATGCTCTTGCTTCACAGATTTTACAAAGTTTCATCAAAATGGAATTAAAGTTCTTGAGATATTGTATTTATAACAATTTTCAATTAAATCAATACTACAGACTTTTCTGTCTACGTTTTAGATTAGATTATTGTCAATTTAACGTTTTTCGACAATCGTTTTTAAATTCCACAGAAACTCTACAGTAGAATATTTTCAAACGAAAACTTTTTCCACTCACGATTCTGCCAAGCAAGCACCGATCAATGTTACAAAGAGAAAATTTGTTGGCCGATTTGTCGACAAACATAACAATAATACTAAATTACCTAACAATCACTTTTGAATAAATTACCCATGTACTGCTAGACTAACAACAAAGATAATACAAATACAAAAATGAATTCAAACTTGTCGGAGAAACATTTCTTTGGGTGGCAACAGTAACGTGAATCCCGAATATCGGTATTTGTTGTTAAGATGTTAAGAAAGCTGCAGGTAGTGACGAAAATTTTTAAGTAAAATGAACACCATTAAGTGTCAAGTTTCAAATAGCACATTAAATAAACATAAAACAATTCTAGGTATACGTCGGAAAAAGTGAATAAAAAAAATTAAAATTTTCGGTTCTGAAACCGTCTTATTGAAAAGAGATGAAGTAGTAACATCTTTGTAAAAAAAATTGGACTAGTGGTTCTTGAGATATGGTATTTATGTACGACCGGACGGCTTGAAGATGAATGCAATTCAAGTAAAAGTTACAAACATTTCATTGACAAAACTGGTTTCAAATTGTTTTGCTTGATTACCGCTAATAAATTTAAAGAAAACCCGTTCCTAAAATCACGTATAAATTTACCTACATTTTATATTTTGAATGATTGACAGACTTGCGTAAAATTAAATAAAAATGTTATTGAAACAAGTTCACCCTAATATGCAAGAAAAGATGTCGCAAACTCACAAAAATCTAAAAAAAACTGTAAACACCTGTTAACAAAAGTAGGGATGGACAAACAGTGTAATCCAAAATTTTTTGAATAGTTTATTGTTTATTTAACTTAGACGTATTTGAAATTATCTAATTGCACTTCGTACCATAACAACAGCTAATGGAATGTACTGATAAACATTTTGTAAATAAATTATAGAACGCTCGTATGCAATCTACTATTTAATTACTATCACAATAATTATTCATTGTGTAATATCAGCGCTCATATCATTTAAAATTTGCCAGCCTAAACGTTGGGTTTTAATATCTATATTAACTTCCTATTATATGATAATATAAGCACATTCATCGTAATAATATACCTACTGTTCAACCAAAAGAGTTCTGAGAATGCATGCATAAACACTTTTCATTCCTTTATATCAATGTAAAATGATAGTTAGGAATGGATTGGTTTTACTCACATCTTAGAAAAGATAATTTAATTATAAACAATTTTGTTCAAATCATTTTTGAGTAATCACGTGACACTAAATCGTTCAGCAATATCGTTGTTTTGTATAAGAGGATGGGTTTGAAGTAGGAATTCAGTATTGATTCTGGTTTAGTCGTCCGTTAAACGTCAGTATAAACGAGACAATAATTATTATTAAATTGGGTATAAAAGGTAACGAACTCTACAGCACGTGTTATTATAATTGTGTTTGTTGTGCGAAAAACTTAAAATTGGTGTGGAATCGTCAAAGTTTAACGAGTAAGTAAGATTTATTTGTGGAAACGTATGTTTATAGTAACTTTGTATATATAGTGACAAGCAGAGTTCAAGGTCAATATAAATCATCTTCGAAGCGAAGTATGAGCGGAAAAGATGAAAAACTAATGCCGAAGAAAACTAAAATTGAAATGGTACCTAAAAGTTCGATGACAGAAGCGACATGTTTAAATTTAAATAATCCTTCATCAAGTTTAAATATAAATAACCCTATTACAATGTTAAAAGCAAGACACCATTAATTTGCTGCCTTCTGTCGAATGGGACAATATGTTAGGAAATAACGACCAAATACCGTATACGGCGCAAGATTGTGGGATAAATAGTGTAAGTGATAATGTTTTGACACAAAACACACCCACACCATCGTTTAATAAAATTGAAAACAAAATGAAAGGGTGTAACGCTCGGTTGTATGCGAAATGTATGTATCCGTTAAACAAAAGTCATAGCAAATGGATCAAAGTGGGATTGAGCGGAGAACTGCAATTCGACCTCGTCGTTAAATTTATGGGTAAGGGACAATGTCTTACTTTAACAGAAAACGAATGGAAAACGCTGATTTGTTATAAAGCCGTTATAACAAATAGCTTTGCGGGAAACGGTAGTACTCCATCGTATCTCGAAGTTTGCGGTATCAAAATAACTACCGAATGGATGGATAAAGTTCGTAAGGTTTTGAGAATGCAGAGAGGTGAAGAATCTATTTATTTAGCGTACGATTCAGTCCACCAACTATGGAAATTGGAAGATTTAGTAACAAATCGTATAGATTTATTAACAAAATTAGATTACGTACGTTTCTATAATAGTGCAGTCGAAGCGGTAGCAACTATGAACGGAGAAACAAAATATGTTGTCAATTCTAAATAAAACTGGATTATCGGAATTATCGTATTACCAAAGAATTGATGATGTTTCCTATGGATAAGATATTGTTAGATATGGATTTGCGCAAATTCGTTAGAGTGTAAATGTAAATGTAAACATTATAATTAATTCGAACGGTGGGTAGTGGGAGTAATAATAGTAGTGGGGGTAATAGTTGAGTACATAAGAGTGAATAATAAACAAGTTAATCGACAAGTCCCGGAACAAAATTACAAAAAAGGTTAGATCGCGGGGACGTCGGTGTTAATAAATTAGACGAAGCTTGTAAAAAAACCGACATCGCCTATAATCTGCACAAAGATTTGAGTAAGCGTCACGAAGCGGACAAAGTATTTTACGAGTCTGCAAAAGAATTGTTACGTAGTGAAGAGACTAGTTTAGGCCAAAAGCCGCCGCCGAAACTCATGAAAATAAAAACCAGTACAGGTATGGGCCTACGTAAACGCCGCGTTAAGATGAGATGCACGAAGAAAGCGTCGGGGTGGTTCATTAACTTTGCCAAAGCCGTTAGAATAGCTCGAAAAGCCGTTTCACGTTCCAGCGCTAAAGATTTGTTGCGAAATGTTAAAGCGGCTTACGGTACGTAAATTGGAAGAAGATAAACGTCATAATCGTGCAATGGAGGCGCAAACAGTAGGAAGCGGATTTTACCTAAAACCATATAAAAACGGATGCGGATTATATAAAGACGGATATTCAAAAAACTAAATAAACTGCCTTGTCGAGCGTTAACGAACGTGTTTTTAGAAAAAATATGCGCGTAAATACGGAATTTTAAAGTTTCGAGGAGTATTTATGCGAAACGAGCTTCCAAGTAAAATTAACAAAAACTAGTGCGGAATTATTAATTTAGATAACGCCGACGGACCGGGCACACATTGGGTAGCATATAAAAAACAAGTGGACAAGATAACATATTTCGAGACATAAATTTTGGGCAGTTGTGTTTACAATTTTTATTAAATAATAATAAATACGAACGAAAATCTTCAGTGTGTAACTGCAATTCAATGGAGAAATCAAAACAGTCGGTTTAAGAGAACAATTGGCTTTAACAAAATTATCGGAGAAAAATACGCACATAAACGTGCCGTTTAGAAGTTGGGAAATACACGAATATCCATCCATTCGAAAAACTAATAAACAATCTTGGGCGGTTAAAACAGCTTCGGAATTGGAAACACCTAGGTTTAGGTTTATTATCGTCGGATTTCAAACGGGTCGAAAAGGAAAAATGAAATCCAACATGTCTACTTTCGATAGTTTGAACGTAACTAATATCACCGTGTTTTGAACGGAGAAAGGTATCCTTATGATAATTTAACCGTCGACTTCGATAGTAATCGTTACGCATTAATGTACGATATGTATACACGTTTTCAGACCGCATATTATTATCAACCATCCGAACCTATATTGACGCCCGGGGAATTTAAAAACCACGTTCTACTAATAGGAATCGATTGTACGTATCATACCGACGTTTTACATAAAAGCGGTCTCGAGATTAAGAAGTTTATTCGTAATATTTTGAGAGCACCTATGGTGGTTGCAGAATTGGACGAAAACGTATGTAGGGTGCGACGCGATTATCCCCATTGCACTTTTCATAAGAAAGATAAAAGCGTATGCGCATTGACAAACGTCGGCGTTCTATTTCGTTTCGCAAAGATGAGTATGAAAAATTGACTGTTAATTACGATTTGAAACTAAATGTCGACGCAAACGCTTTTACCGATGGTAGTAACACAACAACTCAAGTGGTGAACGAATGTAATACCAAAGAGTCGACGACTATTAGCAGTAACAACGAAAATAACAATCAAACTAACGCAACAACCAATTTCATCAAATTTAATGAAGAAGAGTCGACTAATATCGAAGACAGTAACAAAAACTCGTACGTACTAAAGTAGGATTTTACGTCACATTATAAATCGAGCATGGTAAGTTATCGACAGATATGAAACCGATTTGTCGTTTAAGAACGTCAAAGACGACGAACTGCAATATTTACCTTTAGATTATTGTTTGAAAAACGTAAGACTCTTAACTTTCAAGAAATATGGTGGAAACTTCCTCACGCCTATCGCAAAAATAAACGGTTGCAAAATAAACTGCCTTGTTTGGAACATTATAACTTATCCACCAGCAGAGATCATTAGGACGGATCACCTGTTTCTAAGGATATATGTGGTGTATGTCGTAATTCAAATGATAGTTAATACTATATGACTGTTGTTGTTTTGTGAAATCGCATTGTTGTTTTGTAAAATCGCAGTAAATATGTAAAACTTTATAAAATAAATTAAAGAAATATTAATGTCTTTTATTGTTTAAACGATAACAATAAATGTTGTGGTCGATTATTAAGTGTTGATATGTCGTACGCTCGGTGTTACCTAAATTAAGTTAGGTTAGATCGAAATAGTTTGACCTAATATAGGTAAGTGACATGGAAAACATGTAAATGAGTTAGGTTAGATCGAAAACTTAGAACCTAAAATAGGTAAGTGAGATGTAACCAAAAATAAGTTAGGTTAGATCGAAATGGTATAACTTAGAATAAGTTAGGTATGATCGAACTCATGTAACCTATGAGTTAGGTTAGTTCAAAAACGTATAACCTAAAAGGTTAGGTTAGATCAAAATTGTTTAACCTAAAATAAGTTAGGTTAGATCGAAATCGTTTAACCTAAAATAAGTTAGTCGTTTAACCTAAAATAAGTTAGGTTAGATCGGATTCGTTCAACCTAAAATGAGTGTTTAACCTAAAATATATTAGGTTAGATCGGATTCGTTAAACCTAAAATGAGTGCTTAACGTAAAATATGTTAGGTTAGATCGAAATCGTTTAACCTAAAATAAGTTAAGTGAAATCAAAAACATGTAACATTAAATAAGTTAAGTTAGATGTAAAATTGGTAAGTGAAATAAGGGAAAGAAAGAATGAAGAAAAGAAAAAAGAAGAAAAAAAGGAAGAAAAAAGAGGAAGAATAAAAGAAAAAGACAAAAAGAGAAAAAGAAAAAGAAAGAAGTTAAAATTGAGAAGAAGAATAGAATAGTAAGGAAGAAGGCCCTCCTACAGGTGCGCCTATGGAACGCCTATAAAAAAGAAAGGGAAGAGTAGAGATGGGAGTGGGGACGGGATTTCGTCCCCCCCTTCACCCCGAAAAATCAAAACTCACAATTTTGAAAAGTTACCCTCACCACAACACGCCCCACTCAGCCCACTCCGCCCCTCCACTTCACCCACTCCGGCTTGCCACCACACCTCCCTCCACGTTTTAGGGTTTATAACCGCCAGTTTTTGGGAACAAATCAGTTGTGTTCCAGCTCCTCTAACAGCAACAACAAAAACTGAAGTGTCATGGAGAAAAACATTGTAAGTACATTTAATTTTTAATTTTAGTATTAACCTTTAATACATACATTTGCTTACGACGTTTTTCTTATTGTTTGTGTAATGTGTTTGTGTTTTGTGCTTGAAGACGTCGCAAGACATCGAATATTTTTATTTGGCCGATTTCGATGCGAGGTTGGCTGCGCCAGACAACGAAGAGGCTCCGTCCAAATCGGCCGAAGACGAAGATTCTGCTGCTCGATTCCGTGCCGTCCATGCACCTCCGGTAACGGAGTCGTTTTGAAAGATGTCGATTTGTCCGGTACGTTTGCAACACCTACGACGTGTGCCGCTACGTCGTTCACTACCTACGACGTGTGCCACTATCACCGGTACGTTTGCAACACCTACGACGTGTGCCGCTATCACGACGTGTACTCCTTCCTGTTCCACAACATCGGTGGCAACAGGTAATGGAAGGAATATCGCGCCCAGAAGAGACAATTAATGTCTTTGAGACCTCACATCAAAAGTTATTTATATTAATAACCGCGTTGAATGTGTTTTTCGCAGGTAAAAAATTTCGAGGTGATGAAGCTCTGTCTGGGAATTTAGACTTGATGCAGGTATTGCAAATGCTGGAGTTGCCTGGTTACTCATCGACTCCGTTTCCGTTGCCGCCGCTAATAATCCTGGTTCTTCGGCTACTGGTTTTCATCCTTCAGCATCTACTTCTGCTCTCGTTTCTGCTACTGCTTTTGGTCCATCGACATCTACTTCTGTTCACGCTTCTATTTCTTCTACTTCCGATCCTACAACTTAGTGCTTTGACACTTTTTTAAATACTGCAATTCAAACTGGTTTTCAACGGGAATTGCTTGATAAAACTAACGATATAATTAACCATCTTGATTGCCAACTTAATAAACAATTGACAATTTTGCGCACCAGTTTGAAGCAGATTACGTCATTGGCTAACAGTCTTCGCCACACTAATAATTTAGGTTCGTTAGTGGTGACGTTTGATGCTTTAAGCAATGCCATTCGCCAGCAACTAAGCAAAATTGAAAAAATTATTAATCAAATAAATCTTTCTTAACGGCTACTTAGGGTTATAAGTGACGGCGTTAAATAACGGGGATGATGAGAATCGGCATGACTCGGAGGATGCGGCTATCGTTGAGGTATGAAGTTGGTGGTCTTTTATGTGTTGTCGTTTCTGTTATTATTATGTTACGGTTTAATGGTTATAGAACGAAATTAAGAGATCATCAACTTCATTTCATTATAGATTACATCAAAGGTGATAATCGGACAATCGACATCGACAGCTCGTACCATTGAGAGTGCTGCAGTGTATCAAGTTGAGGTATGAAGTTGTTGGTTTTGTACAATAATTTTATTGCCTTGTTGGGGTTACAGATGGACGATCAAAACTACAACACCGTCTTGTCTACAGACAGGCTATATTGTAGATGATGTATCGACCCTATAGATTATACCCGATACTTTCATCTTCTCCGTCAAACATGGTTGTTGGAAACGAACATGGTTGTTGGAAACGATGTTGACGATGTTCAAAATTGTAATACAAATTTTGGAGATCGCTAACATCATCTTCAATGATCAAAGCTGCCACGCCGTCTCGTATTATAAGTTTTAGCCATCTCCAACGCCATCTTCTCCGTCAAACTTGGTTGTTGAAAACGCTATTGGCGATGAACAAAACTATATTATAAATTTTGGTAGTTACCAATAGCGACTTCCATGATCAAAGCTGCCACACCGTCTCTTCAACGCCGATAAGACTTTTAAAAACCTTTTTTTGAAACCTTGTCCAACGTCATCTTCTCCGTCAAACTTGGTTGTTGAAAACGCTGTTGGCAACAATCAAAATTATATTATAAATTTTAATAATCCCAATAGCTACTTCTATGATCAAAACTGCCACACCGTCTTGTCAACGCCGATAAGACTTTTAAAAACCTTTTTTGAAACCTTATCCAACGTCATCTTCTTTGTCAAACTTGGTTGTTGGAAACGCTGTTGGTGATGAATCAAAATTACCTATATTATAAATTTTGGTAATCTCCGATCGCAACTTCTATGTTCAAAGCTGCCATTGAGGTCTCACCAGTGCCGCCATAAACTGCACAATGTTTACCTCTTTACGTCATACATTGTACCGATAGCTATAAATTACGATGATCGACAATCAAAACTACCACACCGTTTTGTCTACGTTGGGTAGACTATTATATTGTAGATATTTTTCATATTTACATGTATTCTATATTGTAGATATTTTTGACTATGTTTAAATAAATGTATTTCGAGCGCATACGACTTTTACGGACCTATTACTCTTCCTACTAATATATAAATTTTTGTGCCATTTGACGTGGTGTAGAAGAAAAATATAAAATTTGAACGTACCTACATTTTACGATTTGAAGAAAATGAAATTTGTATGTCAACCGTTATCGTTACCGATTAAAAACTTTGTTGAAAGTGTCGAGAATAAGTTTACTCGGCATAGTGCGCTATTTGGGGGTGTATGTAAAAGAGCATTAATTATTGGACCTTCGGGTTGTGGAAAAACAAACGTTATGCTATCTCTTCTGCTTTAGCCCAACGGATTGCGTTTTTTAAATTTGTATGTTTGCTCAAATTCTTTGTATCAAACGAAATACGATTTTCTTAGACGTTTAATTGAAACCGTAGATGAATGCAATTATTCCGAAAGCTGCAACATCGAGGCGTTTACACCGCCTTCGAACATTTCGGAATATTCTGTTGACGTGTTCGACGACATATGTTGCACGGGTCACAACGTGATGAAGGAGTATTTTTCTTACGGTAGACATAAAAACATTGATTGTTTTTATTTGTGTCAAAGTTATAGTGCTGTACCTAAGCAATTAGTACGCGACAATTGCAACTTATTAATTTTGTTTAAGCAAAATTTAACAAATTTAAAACACATTTACGTTTACAATCACATCGCAAACGACATGACGTTTGACGAGTTTAAAAATTAATGCTTTGTAACCTTTGTTGGAAATTGTTCGAAAATACGACGGTCGATATAAAAAAGGTTTAGAATTACATTTTTATTAGTTTAATTTTAAAAAATTTATTAAAAGATTTAACGGGCGGCAATAATTCATTGTTCAGTATCTTTCGCGCTTTCGATACAACAAGTACGTAGTTATTGGTCGCGTGTAAACATGAATAAAAAACTAGCCGAAGACTTGATAAACGCTGGCGAAGCTTTGCGACAAAAAATTCGGACATTAAAAGGAGACATCGAAAAAAGCAAATTACATTTTGACGCTGCATACGCTCCTATTACCGAACCACTTAAGCAGATAGCGACAAAACTGGATGTTGTCGTACCTTCGACCGACGTTAAAGTAGAACCTATAGATATAAAAGTAAAAGACGACGACGACGAAATACAAACCGACGATTATTACACTTTTCTTGCAGATTCATCTTTTCGTATAAAATGGATCAAAATGTCAAATTTTTTATAGTAGAGAGTAACTCGAACAATGCAGAACTAGCTAAATTATGTAAGCAACTAATCGGATGTTTGTTGTATGCAGTTTTTGGCTCAAGACCAGATTTGTGTAGTAGTGTAGCATTATTAAGTCGATTTCAGAGTTGTACAAGCGATAAATTATATAAAGCACTAAAACTTGTGTTAAGATATATAAAAGCTACTGTAGATTTTAAATTAATTTACAATAGTAATGGTGATATTACAAGGGTATGTAGACGCTAATCGGGGAGGCGATTGTAAAGACAGAAAATCAACGACCGGTTATTGCTTTAAAATGTTTGACTGTACGGTTTCATAGTGTTCAAGAAAGCAGCTTTGTGTATTCCTATCATCAACTGAAGCTGAATATGTAGCGTTAAGTGTGGCAGCAAGCGAAGCATGTTGGTTAAGAAACTTAATTTTAGATTTTAAGATTTGCATCTTTAGTGAACATATGGACATTTTACAAAGCCATTAGGGAAAGTTTTATTTAATAGATTTCTAGCTAAACTTGGCTTAGAACAAGTACGTGTTAGTGTTGAGTAGATTTGGTTTTAAGTGTGACTCGTATATAAATCCAATAGTAAATTTTACGTTTGAAATAATTTTATTGAGAGGGTGTGTGAAATAGCAATACAATTATTTTATTATAGAAAATGTTTTGAAGTCACTGGTATTTCATAAGAAAAATTAAGTTTGAGAATCACTGTAAAAACATATATATGTTGAGTCGTGTGTGTGTATATAACTGTAATACATGAATTTAAGTTTATAGGTGTTTTATTACATCCATTTCCGGTGTTTAAGTACATTATTCAATTCTACTGTAGATGTGTTGATGACCGACGTTTAATCTAATCTAAGTTGACCCATGTTTGGGATAATTTTATACCTTGAAGATTTAGCCTTTCCTCAATACTGGATCAAAATGTAGCATAGCAAGATACAAATTATAAACTTATTTTATCGAAACTAATTTTCAATACTTACACATCGAGCAATGTTAACATACATGACATTCGCTGATGGAATTTCTAGAGATGTAGTTGTGCCAGATTACATAGAAAGCAAAACGCTTAAAGGTGTGGATTTTCTTACTAATGCTGGTGTCATCTTAAAGACACCAAAGATACAATGGTGGTTTGAACATACTCCCTATATAAAGTATACCTTTCATTTTGCGCCATGCCAACCACTTGCTAGTGATAAAGCTAATGATGTTGTGGATGAGACTGCGTCACTTCGAGAAAACAAAGCAGGTGCTTTAAATTCAGACGAAAAGGAACAACTTAAAGATTTATTAAGTTGTCACAAATCTGCCATTCAAGACTATCGTGAGCCTACTCCTAATGCAGAACGTTCAATTCGTCTTACTAATGACACACCAATATCGGTGCCACCTTATAGGTTAAGTTCCGAAAAAACAATTTATTACGAGAAGAAATTGACAAACTACTTGCTTCTAATATCATTGTAGAGAGTAGTTCTCCATATGCTAATCCAGTAGTTCCAGTTACTAAAAAAGGATCGGGAAAAGTAAGAATGTACATACAATAAGATGGACTAAATTCAGTTACGATACCTGATAGATATTCCTTGCGCAGAATTGACAATCTTTTGCATAACGCCAAGCAAACGTTTTTCAAAGATTAATTGAAGAATTCGAGCTGGATTACAAAATGTAGCTGTGTTAGCGTATATCAATGATTCGATCGTGTTATCGCGTTTTTTGACAAACATTATCAAGACATAAGAAAAGTGTTTGAAATTAAATGCAAATCGTTAAAACAAAAACGTCTTCCGGGATTGGACCGTGTCGAAAAGGTAACCGTAGTTGCCAACGTTTCACCTCCTATCGTAAAGGGCTTCATCGGGGGGAAAAACTTAAAACAAACGAAAGAAAGTTTAAGGTGGACAACTAAAATACAGGTAATCAACTTGTCAACCAAGTCAGTTTCTAGACTGAAAGAAGTATGAGTAATTAGGGAAATAGCTCTTTATTATATAGAAGAGAGGCGTCACGTGTTGTTAACTTTGATGCTGATTGCTTCGAAATAGGAGAGAAGATGGGGTAACGTTGGGAATCTGAATCGACCAAAGTGAAATTTTGAAACCGCGGTCGCAATTGAAGTTGTTGGGATGCTTAATGATTTCTATACTCTCACTAATTTTCCTATTGAGAAAGAAAGAAAATTTGGCAATCAAGCGCGGAAGCCTCAATTTTACATTAAGTGGGAGGAAAAAACCGCATCAAGTGATTCTGTTATGTTAAAAATGACGCAAGAGTTAATTGCTTGTCAATAAAATTATCAACATTTCAATACCTATTACGATATAATAATAATGATAATAATAATAATAATAATTGTAATAGCAATAGTAATAACGTTCGTTTATCTAACAGACAACAAGTGTTCCAAAAGGAAACGTAACTTTAAATACCTTTATCTTTATATGGTTGGGTTATTTTATCTTTAATTATAGTTGAAAGAGTGTGTGTAAGTATACCGTGAATGTAGGCATAAACCAAATGGTTAATTATGTACTGGATACATTTCTGTTTTATGAAATACAGAAATTTTAAAAACTGTCGTTATAGTTTCTCAAGAATATTATTATGAAGATTATAGTATAGCCTCCAGATGATTGAACACTAATTCTAAGGAATCTAATAGTATATCATACCATGTATTATTTTATGATGTAGAAAGTAAACAATATTTTCTAAACTCAATGCGTTGATCGGTACTTTGTGCAAGAAGATTTTTTATTTTGTTTAAATTTGTAACTGACTTTTTCTTACAAAATAAAATATTATACTTTAGCACTTATAATGCATAATTATTTAAAACAAATTAATTTTAGTCATGTGATATCTTATTTTTATAATTTCTCAGAGCCGATGGATTCGTTTTAATAATAAAAACTAAATTACGAATACACAAATTTAATGAACAATTAAAAAAAATAACAAACTAAATCTAAACTACTCTTTGGATGCAAAAATAATGATGAAGAAGAAACGCATTTTTACACGCAGTCCTTTGATTTTACGAATCAAATTTCAAAAAAGAACTGACCTTTACTTACTAGTTTATTTTTTGGAGTCTTATTGACGGTGGACAATTTTGTGAATACTGGATGCACATTCGTTTAGTTGAACTATTTTAATCACTTAGTTTATGTTTCGTGTACACTTAATTGTTCATGTTTTTATTTTACATTGTCTTACTTTCGACTTTTATCCACTTTTTTAATTATTATTCATGACCGTCTTGTTTCATTGTTTAATTCAGACTCCCCAATTTTCTTTAAACTTTTCCCCACCTTTCTTTGCAAGTACATCTGTACTTAAAAAGGTTTTTCACCTACCACTGTTTCCCACACAATATGCACTGTTCAAAAAAAAAGCAGAATAATCGTCTCTTTGTTATTCGCAGAACTTTTTATCTCGTACACCTGTTTTTATTACATCTCTCCGGTGCTTTTAAGTATAGACACTACTCAGCATAAATTATCACACGGAAATGCAATTCATAAACAATCACCTATTTTAAGTTTATCTTAATTTATATGCGTACAAACATTTTATTGTAACTAATTGAAATCCTATCTGCACAAATCCTTTGATTAATTTCTTAAATAAATTCAGGTTAATTTCTAGAAATCCAAATCAACTTTGTAATCTTATTTGACTTTTGAATTTTAATGGAAACCCTATTGTGAATTTTACTTATTTTTCAATTAAAAAAAAAACAATTTTTATTATATAAAATATACCATTTCTACTGCAATATGTATTCTACGTTGACATTTTAACTGCTTATGATATTTAAAATAGAAATGCCCTGTACCTGTATCGTTACATTGAAGCTAATCAATAACTTATTTTATGTAATCTATGAGTAATAATTTCAAGTTTAAATGCCAATCAAGTTTTACTAAATTTCAACCCTGTATGGAAACAATGGCATTACATAAAAAATATCAAAGTCGTGTGTCCTTAAAATCGTGTTTAGGTAAATACCCTAACACAATAACCATTGTCGATGGATTTTGGGTTTACACTTCAGGTAGAAATTCTAATAGGATTAAATAAACATGGCGTCGGGCGACCTTTAGGAGCGAAATTGCCACCATCTGTTTTATTTACTTCAAACTATATATATATTAAAATTTTTTTTTTTTTTTTTTTTTTTTTTTTTTTTTTTTATATATATATATAAATTTAACTTTAAAATAAAAAATAAGAATAGGAGATCAAAACCAAAAGGGTGGCAAAGCAGTGAAAATTGCAAATAAAAAAAACAAAATCGGGAACAATGGAGGAAATGAAAAATAAAGAAAACAAAAGAAGGAAAATAATTGTGTGGCACAGAGTTCTCATTACTTTTTGTATCTGCAATAAATTAAATTAAGTATACCGGTTTGTTTTGTCTATTTACATAACTATTGTCAAAAAACAATACGTATGTGAATAAACAAGACATTGCAAGCAACCGGCCTACATGATTTAATTTATTTCAATAAAACAAACTACATAAATTCTAAATCTTACTAAAACGGTTACATTAGGTATAGTACACTCAATAAAGAAAATAAGACAGTCAGAAATTTAGTTTCAATTTTTGGAATTATTTTATTTAAATTGCCGTCTAAACCGACATTTATAATTACGTTACTCTTATTACTAAAGAATTTCTTAAATGTAGTTAGCCTAATCCTTAAAGTAGATTGATAATTTAATTGACCAAACCCTGCTGTCTCATTTTTCTTCATTGAATGTACATCAGAAAACATCATAAAATACAGTGTGTTCTATATAAAATAAGCAACTTATTAGCTTCTAAGTTTAGGAACACCCTGTAGAAGTTATCGATTAAGTTAACGTTGAGGAATAATTTGCAAGTCCTGGTTGTCTTCTGGTTATAGTTTCAACTCAGTACTTTATTATTAATAGAAATATTATTTCTTGAAGACTTGGGTTTAGATTAAATTTAAAAAACACAAGTTTAGGTATAACATGTGTTACAAAAATTCCATCTAAAATTTATGGCAGAATTCTGAATTGAAATCAAAAATACTAGTTTCCACTTAAAATAAGCAAGATGAACTCTACTTCCGGTATGACCAGAAGTCCTTCATTCATTATATATTTGAACTTAACGTTCTTGAAAACCACTACTTGTGTAATTTCAATACTCTAATAAAATTTTGTCTTCCATAAAAAAACTTTTTCTGTTACACTCTGTATAGTAAGCAGAAATTGATTCCGTTCGTGGAAAAGTGAATTTTACTCTAATACTGTATAGCAAACAAAGATTGTTTTTTAAAAAGAGGCACGAGATACAAAATCTGTTATTAAATATTTGAACAGTTCAAATTAAAGTAATGGGAATGTAATGTTACGGAATGATTTTGTTTGTAAAAACGTGCACTTTACTATAATGCCGTATAGTTGCAGGGAAAGTTTTATAAAGAAAGGAACGAGGTGCAAAATCAGTTATAAAATATTTGAACGGTACAAATTAAAGTGATTTTAATCAGTAGTATGAATTTGTTCGGTTTGGGAACGGTTTTTTTTCTTTGTTTGGGAAAGTTGGGTAAAACGGGATACTTAGTGTTCGAGGTCTCATAACTTCTTGAATAAGGCAATGCTGGGGACTATTTTTGGCTCCAGTTTCAGTTATTAATTGGTTTTGGATTGATACCATTTTTTATGAAAAAAACAGAACCCACACGACAAAAAAAAATGTATAATGAAAAAGCAGCAAGTATCCCGTTTTATCCACCTAGTCGGATAAAACGAGATACTTAAGCTTGTATAGTTTCCATAACGTTTAGTCCCCAGCAAATAAGACACAACATGGCAAATAAAGAAAAGTTATTATTATTTTTAATAATATAAAAGGAAAGGTTAACAAAAAAAAATATTTAAATATGTTACTGACAGAAGTCACAGGTAAAGACTTCGTCTTCGTCTTCCCCCACTCCCGCACAAGTTTCATGGGCCCAGCCTTCGCAATGTTGACACCTTATCCAACCTTCTTCTGCCTTAGAATTGGAATAAAGTTTGCTGCAAAATACACAAGCTGCTTCTTCGCAGTCATCTTCTGAACTTGAATCATCACTTTCTCTCAACTTCCTTCTTTTTATATTTTTTTGACCCTTGGTATCATTTTGTTTTTTGTCTCTCACGCTCGTTTCTTTTGCACTGCTACTGTCTTTCTTATTTGCGTTATTTACTGTTACGTCTTTTCTAGTCGTCATCCCATTGTCATTTATTTTGCCTTTTTTATTTAGTTTGGCTATATGGGCTGTTTTTTCAGTATCTCCTAAGTTTAATTTTGGCTTCTTTGTAGGAAGTCTTTTAGAAATTGATTCTTCTAGTTCCTCTTTATATGGTGTCGATGTTAACACTGTCTGGGAAGATCCGTTTTTCTAAATCCGCTAACTGCGGTTTGAACGCTAGCGGCTTTCATAAAAGCATTTCCAAAAAGTTTGCCTAATTGAGAAATAGTAATAGGCCTGCCTGGATGTTGTTGCATCCATCTCTGGACCTCTGAACTGTAATATGAGCTGAGTGGTGACATAAAGCTTACGTCTAGTGGTTGTAGACGGTGTGTTGTATGCGGTGGAAAGCACAGTAACACAACACCGTTATCCCCAGCTATGAATTAGCTCTATATTTTTGGTATGGGTGGCATGGCCATCTAGAAGCAAAAGAACTGGATTTTCTTTAGAAGGGTTGGAAAAAGCAATGAATTTATCGAATCAACTCAAAAATATTTCCGTTTGCATCCACCCTGAAGGATGGTAATGAGCTGTACTACCAGAGGGAGTATCATCTAACAGTTCTGGCTTTGCCCTAGCTCTTGGGAAAACGAACAACGGTGGCATGAATGCACCACTAGCACTCATGCAGATCTCCACTGTAACCAGAACTCCACGTTCAGCCGAAGACAAGCAGCCAACTTGTCGCTTTCCACGCAATGATAAACATTTAGACCGTTTTTTTGGTACTGCCATAATCCCTGTTTCATCGACGTTATAAATACGCTCAGGGGGTATTTTGTGTTTCTCCATCGTTTCAGTAATCAGCGAGAAAAATTTGTTTACGGAAGGCCTATTGAAACCAATTGCCCTAGCTAGTGAGGTTGGCTCAGGAGATCGAAGTTTAATAGAGCCGATTGAAAAACCATACAGCCATGCTTTACCAGCCTTTTTCTTGCTCTTATTAAATCTATTAGGCAAGCCGTTGCGTTCTGCTAATTCAAATGCCAAACATCTTAATGCATTGAGAGTTAAACCAAACAGGCGTGATTCCATACACAAAATATATTCCACTAATTCCTTTTCCTGAGCAGGACTAAAAACAAGTTTATGACGTCCTAGTCCTTTTTTTGCTGAATCCTCTCTGTTAAGAACACCCTGTTTAATTTTCTTCACCCTTGCTTCAATGGTTGTACGAGAAACCCCATATTCTTTAGAAGCTTTGAGATACCCCATTCTTCCCTTCAGTACCTCCTCAACAGCCTGACGCATACTGTTCTCATCACAAGACTGCCTTTGCGTTTTTCTTGTATACTTTCCCATTGGAATTCTAGCCTGAAAAAGACATTGATAATGTAGTTGGGTAAAACGGGAGGCATCCCGTTTTACCCAACTGTGTATTGCTAAAACATGTGACTATATTAATTAATAACAAACAAAGCAAATTCCTAGAACCTATTGTACATAACTATAGTAAACAAACACAGTATCCCCAAAATCTACTCACCTTCAATTAATTTTGTCTGTAAACTAAAAAATCACCGTTTGAAAGCACGCTAAATATTTTAGTTTAACCTCACAATTTGACACATCCACCTCTTACTTCGTCTAAAGTGAAACTAGAGTTGGTAGATGACTTGCTGGCCATCGGTAGGTACCGAGAGTTATCATTTAAGGTCATATCCGTTAGATCGTACTGCATGTTTTGAAATAAAACAGGGTATTCTGTTTTACCATACCATCCTATTTTACCCAATCTCCCCCTACCTTAAAGTACGCGGGGGTAGTTTTTTAAAGAAAGGCATAAGATTCAAAATCTGTTTGTGAATATCTGAGAATCCAAATTAATATGTCGTAAATTTAAAGGTATGGATTGCTTCTGCTGGTAAAAATGGGTACTTTAATCTTGATCATAACATACTCAATTAGAGGTTGTTTTAAGGAGTTAGGTTGAAAATATAAATTTTTTCAATGGTACAAACTCAGTCCTTTCTACCTTCATTTATATTTTTTTATGCCGTTTTACTAACTTAATATCAAGTTAGGAACGCCAGTTTTTTCTAATCGGCACGTGTTACAAATTAGAACTATATATAATAGGTTTGAATTGATTCTACCCAATTGGTACAAATGAGTACAAATTTAGTCCTTTTAAGTTCTACCTTACTATCAAAAATACAAAAATTTGTTTTATACAAAAGTTGCTTTAAATTACCTTAGCGATATTTTTGCTCTAAGTCACCCTGTATATTATTTTATATTTAAACTTTGAATTAAGTTCACAATATTTATTAAAGTAGTGTTTCTCTAAAATAATAATTTTTTGAGATAGCAACCGATTTGTAAAAATTTTGTCACATGTGTTGTTCTAGAAAAACTTTAATTTCTTAAATATTTTTTAAATAGAAGGGTTATAATTTTTTTAGACTAAATAATAGTAAATTTAATTCTCCTTTAGAAAATAATACTCACTATACGTAAAATGCATCTTTTTCTGTGTTTTATTTATTTTTTATACTCTATTTTAGACTCTGCAAAAACAAAAGAAAAATACCTAAAATCATGTAGACTGAGTAAACAAAGTCTATAAAACAATTCTTTCAAGTTTCTTATTAGATTATTTTGACATTTATTGAAAATTTTATGAATTTATTTAAAGTTGAAATGATTGACATGATTTTCGTGTTAGAAGAATGCGAAAAAATAGTCTTTAGTATCAAGATTTTATAAAATACGGTATCCAGATAAGAGACATCCTGATGCAAGAAATTTTGTGAAGCTTAAAGATATAGGTTTGAATGAACTGAAAAAAGTGAATGAGAAAAAAAAGCAATAACAGAAGAAAACGAAGAAAACCTACTAACAACATCAAGAAGTAATACAAAGAGATTTTCAAAGTAGAGTTGAATTTTGTCAGTGGGCTCTGAACAAAATAATCACAGATGCCAATTTTTTTAAGTTGGTGTTATTTTCCGTTGAGGTTACGTTCCAAAATAACAGTTGTGTAAACAGGTACAACTTACACTATTGCCACATCGTTAATGCACTTTTTGTGCGAACTATAGAGCACCATTTTGCATTTTGGGAGATTACGTGATTGGTCTGTTTTTTTTTGAAGGATATTTAAACGCTCGCAAGTATCATCACGTTTTACGATTCCATTTAAATGACTTACCTTGCGTATGCAACATGATGGTGCTCCTTCACATTATAGTAGACGTATACGAAATTTTCTAAATCGGAAATTTGGCGATAGGTGGATAGAACGTAGAGGTCCTGTTAGCTGACCTCCTCGTTTACCAGATTTAACAACACTTTTTTATTATTGAGGTTATGTGAAAGGTATTTTGCATATCATTAGTGACCGTATACGTTAAGTTTTTCAAAAATATTGAATTATAATGTCTCTTGACCGTATATGGAACCATAGAAAATCATTTTTTTTACATTCTCGTAATACTAAAATTATACCGATCGTTTCAACTTTTGATAAATTTGTAATTCATTAAATATAGGCGCCAATAAAGTTTTCAAAGACTATTAAAATATAACCTCATTAATAAATTATTTAATAATAATTTAATAATAATTTTCTTGGTGAAATTTACTTAGACTACTTGATTTTAAATGTTTACTTTGTTTTTGCAGACCAAAAAATACAATCTTAAATATACAAACAAAACACACCAAAATATGCATTTTAGTTATAGGGAGTATCATATAATTCTATAAGATATTTAAATTCACTATTGTTTGGCCTAAAAAATTATAACGCTTCTATTTAAAAAATTTCGACCGTTTGAAATATCTAAAAAGTAGTTCGAAAATTCGCACACTGGGTATATTAAAAAAAAAAAACACTAAGTTTGACCATAACAATATTTTACATAAATTCTGTCATTGATTTCTTTGTAGTTGTAACCTTATAAATTAATTATTTGCTCAAAAATGCTTTATCATTGACAATATAAACAATTGAATTCGTTAGATGAAAACGGTAACACAGACAAAATTTGCAAAAAAGGGCATTTTCAAACAACACCACTCAGTGACGATAATCAAAAAAGTGTAAATAATTAGTGTAAAATTAAATTAAAAACATTTGAACAAAATTAGGTGTTTAAAAATGTTTTTGAAAATATCCATAAAAAAATATTCTGAAGTACCTACTTACTATTTTCGGATTCCGGTTTCTTCTAAAATCTAAACAAATGTTCGTTTTAATGCAAACACTATAACGTTATCAAGTTAATGAATTGTCAGTCAACTCGAATAAATGGGTAACAAAATAGAACTTAAAATTTAAGAATAATCCTCGCCAGTGAGTGACAGCGGTAGTACTACATCAACTGTTGCATAGAAGAACTAATTTTTAACATGAAAACAAAATGGCAATTCAATAAACGGAGGGGATTAAAATATTACTCACATGTATTTCTACACTGCTGAACAATAGACCATTATGGCATTTACTGATTATACGCAAGTTTATTTAAATACCAAAATATTAAATTCAATAAACAATGGATATGGAATTGCATACAATTATATTTTTTTCTATCGTAAGATAACGTTTAATAAACCAACGAAAGATAACAAAAGTAAAATAAGACATGGGTTATCGTTAATATTGTTCTCTTATTACCTATACAGTAATTTTAATTAAGAAATTATAGACTTAAAACTTCATTTTTGTTTTCGAAAATCCCAAAACCGTGAAAATAAGTAGCGATAGGTATAATAAAAATAAAAACAGAATATGTACAAATATTTAGAGTATTCGGTTCAAAATAACACAATTGATGATCGCTTCCGCTTTAACCATAAGTGCTATTATTCTAATGTGATTTATAAAAAAACGACAAACCTAGTTAACGGAATCAAAATCAAGATTTTTGTTTATTACCTCTGCATTGAACTGAATCAAGGTGAACAGTTGTTACGATCAAAAATGTTCGTGTACCAAATTGTACCGAGACTTTCACCTACAGAATTCGCTTAAGGTCGTGAATTTAAGAAACGTGATTGTCCTATTTTAAATTTAGGTGCCAGTCCACATGTTTAGCTTTATAGAGAAAAAAGATATCCGTATTAGAAAGATTTAAATCGGAAGAGGTAGTGCTAATCGTCCTGCAAGTTTGTAGGGACAGCAAAGAGCAATTGAAGAAAACATGTATAATTTTATTAAAAAGAGTTATCTATTATTATCAACTAGTCTTTAAGCACGTCCTACGGACTCTAAGTCACTATAAGCTAGATACAGGACCGTATTCGATTATTTTAAATCGAACACTCTGTTATTATTTTATATTTATACTTTGAATTAAGTGTTTCTCTAAAATAATTATTTTTGAGATATCAATAGATTTGTAAAAATTTTGTCACACGTGTTGTTCTAGAAAAACTTTAATTTCTTAAACATTTTTCAAATAGAAAATGATACTCTCTATACGTAAAATGCATAATATTTTTGTGTGTTTTGTTTATTTTTTATACTCTATTTTAGACTCTGCAAAAAAACAAAAGAAAAGTACCTAAAATCAAGTAGACTGAGTAAACAAAGTCTATAAAACAATTCTTTCAAGTTTCTTATTAGATTATTTTGACATTTATTGAAAATTTTATGAATTTATTTAAAGTTGAAATGATTGACATGATTTTCGTGTTAGTAGAATGCGAAAAAAATAGTCTTTAGCATCAAGTTTTATAAAATACGGTATCCAGATTAGGAGACATCCTGATGCAAGAACTTCTGTGAAGCTTAAAGAATAGTTTGAACGAATTGGAAGAGTGTCGTCTTACGAAAAGATTAAACAAGAAAAACCGTAATAAGAGAAGAAAACGAAGAAAATCTACTAACAGCATCAAGAGCTACCACAAAGAGATTTTCAAAGTAGAATTGAATTTTGTCAGTGGGCTCTAAACAAAATAAACACAGATGCCAATTTTTTCTAAGATGGTGTAATTTTCCGATGAGGTTACGTTCCATAATAACGGTTGTGTAAGCAGGTACAACTTACACTATTGCCACATCGTTAATCCACTTTTGTGCGAACTATAGACCACCAACATCGATGGTCGATTAATGTGTAGGATTGCATTTTGGGAGATTACGTGATTAGACCGTATTTTTTTGAAGGATATTTAAACGCTCGCAAGTATCATCACTTTTTACGATTCCATTTAAATGACTTGTCTCGTATGCAACATGATGGTGCTCCACTTTGAACTTTTGTTAAGTTAACTTTGTTTTAATTAGATTACTGGTAATTTTCGTTAATAAAATGTTTTTTTTATTAGAATTTCTTTGTATCGCTGGCAATGTTGAAACCATATTAGAGGCAAGATATTGATAGATATCATTAGTGACTCAAAGTTTACCGTATACGTTAAGTTTTTCAAAATATTGAATTATATTGTCTCTTGACCGGATATGGTACCATAGAAGATCATTTTTTTTCACATTCTCCTAATACTAAAATTATACCTATCGTTTCAACTTTTGATAAATTCGTAATTTATTAAATATTAAACAACGTCAACAGCTGATCTATATGCTAAAAAAAAAAAAAAAAAAATTAATATCAAAACATCCAACTGAATATTCTTCATTTAAAATTACTATTCCATCGTCTGAATTAGATAAAATAAAGGATCCACAATTATGGCCTACCGGAGTTATTGTTAACCGTTTTTTAGTGTTTCGTCCGAAATCAACCGAGAACACGTAGAGAAATATAAATTCTCGGTATTTAGTGTAAACATACAATGTCTCAGACATAAATTTAATGATTTAGAAGCGTACTTGATAGCTAATCAACTTAAGTCTGAGATTTTATGTATTACGGAACATTGGCTGGTTCCTGGGGAAATCGAATGTGGTTTTAAATTGAATCATTATGAATTAGCATCTTGTTTTGCCAGATCGAAAAACTATTCATGGTGGTGTACTAATCTTTGTGAGAGTCAACACTTCGTATAAATCTTTGAACTATATTAATAAATTATCAGTAGAATCTCATTGTGAAATAACTTCTGCGTTAATCCCAAAGTTTAACGTAATAATTGTGTGTCTGTATCGTTCTCCTAGTGGGGATTTTGAACTATTTTTGAACATTATCAACTTAGTGCTTAATGAACTCTATAATCATAAACGCGTAATAATTGCAGGAGATTTTAATGTTAAATTTCATACTAATGATAATTGTGCTTCCTTGTTACAAGATCTATTATTATCTTATGGTTTTGTTCCAACCATATTTTGTGCCACCCGACTCAAAAATTGCTTGGACAACATTTTATCAACTTCGATGTAAGTTCAACTACAACTTCAACTTCAATACTCGATACTGGTTTATCGGACCACCTAGCACAAATAATTAATGTTTCTGGTAGTGTTTTAAGAAATGGAAGTGAACATATAAAATATGTTAAAAATACATACAAACCGATCTCCGTTGAAGGATCCAATGCACTATTTACTAAAATCACTTCATACAACTGGAGTTTTCTGGACTCGAAGTCTCTAAGTTACACGGATAAATTTGACCTGTTTTTGTAAAATTTATGGATGCATTTTTTATTTGCATTCCCTAAATAGTCTATTCTACCCGAAGTTCCGACTGCAACATTACATGGTTTAACAATGGTCTAAAAAAGATGAGAGATCAATTAGTGTTTGTTAATAATATCTATAAAGTGATTAAATGTGATAGTTTAAGGTGTGAACGAAATAAACTTCGCGTTAAGTATAGATATGAATTAAAAAGGCTAAATGTTTAACATATGATAACATGATTACAGATTCTAACAATCCTACTAAAACGGCTTGGAAAATTGTTAACTCATATCGAACAAAAGTCTGTAACCCCACAGAAAATTTAATTGATGCCAATGTTCTAAACCGCTATTTTGTTAATTCTGAGAGTTGTTCTAACTTTAATGTAAATGTGACTGATCCAATAGAATTGTGTAGAGCCTCTAACTCCTATAATTTGAACAAAGAGTTCTGCTTTTATCCGGTATCTGAAGCGGAAATGCGACAAACAATTAAATCTTTAAAAAATAGTTCAACCAAAGACATATATGAAATCAGCACAAAAATGTTAAAAGGAAATATTAGTGTATTTGTTCAACTGTTAACGAAGCTTGTAAATCAAAGCCTGGAATCTGGAATTTTCCTAAATGTACTTAAAACAGCAGTAGTCACTCCAGTATATAAAAAGGTGACACTAGTAGACCTGAAAGCTATCGTCCTATTTCAGTACTTCCAATTTTTTCTAAAATCTTTGAATTAGTTGTGTTTAAACAAATTCAAGCGTATGTTGAAAGTAATAATATTCTGTCTAAAAATCAGTTTGGATTTAGAAAAAATAAAAGTACCTCGGATGGGTTAATCAGCTTTGTAATTCAAGCTCTAAATTGCCTCGAAAAGGGTGAATATTCAATGTCAATTTTTTTGGATCTAACTCGCGCTTTTGATAGCGTATCTCATGATATACTAATTAAAAAACTCAAAGAAATTTACAATTTCAGTGCTACTAGTGTTACTCTGATTAATTCCTACTTAAGCAATAGAACACAGGCAGTCAGGGTCAACGGAATAATGTCCGACTTTCTTCCAGTTAAAAGAGGCGTTCCACAAGGGTCAATCCTAGGACCTCTTCTATTTCTATTATTTGTCAACGACTTTTCATCTTGCTTTAAAAGGAAGTAATTTGTTTACAGTACGCTGACGATACCACTCTATTTTTGAGTAATATTAGTACTAATTGTTTACTCTCTGATGCTAATGAGGTAGTAAATTTAGCTAATGAATGGTGTAAATCCAATGAATTAAACCTAAACACTGCAAAACGGTAAAAATGATGATTACAAATAACCAACATGATTTTGTTAATCCAGATTTTGTAAAATTTTAGGAATACTAATTGACCCCAAACTTCTATTTAATGAACAACTTCGTAAATTATCCAAAACGCTTAGTAACAATATCTTCCTACTCCGTCGATTATCTGATTGTGTGTCATATAATGTATTAAAACTAGTTTACTTAGCCTCTATACAAACTCATTTATACTATTGCAATATAATTTGGGGTAACTCCACTAACGCTAATGGCATTTTTGCCTTACAACGCCGAGCAGTCAGAATTTTAGGCAGTATTGGATATCGTGATGATTGCAAAAATGTGTTTATTAATCTTAAATTATTAACTTTACCGTGTATATTCATACTTAACTGCATATTATATGCTAAAAGTATGTCCGATACACTGACCTTAAATTCTGACGTGCATAATTATTATACACGTAACTGTGACGGGTACAGAATTGATTATTACAGATTAAGTAAAACACACAAAACTTTTGTGTATCAATCATTAAAACTCTATAATAATTTAACAAGAGACGTACGGAACTTACCTTACGACATTTTAAAAAAAAGATTAAAATCATTCCTTTTACGAAAGGCGTTCTACTCAATTACGGAATTTGTTAATTATGATTTAACTTTAATTTAAGATTGTAGTTGTTTCTATTTATGACGCCTGTAAATGTACTCTTATGTTACATGATAACAGAAATAAACCTATTATTATTATTATTATTATTATTATTAAAAGACATCATCGGGAACGTTTTGTTTGGGGGGAAGTAACAGAACACCATACCTGAGAACGCGGACAATAAGCAGATAAGTCCTTTCTTGATTTATAAATTCCAATTTATCACCTTTATTAATCCTGTCGTTCCGTTGCATGTCATAATCATAACAAAAGCTTTAAATTTGCTGTTATAGTATTCAATTATTTATTGCGCGATCATGATTTAGCTGAAGCGATAAAAAAGCGGGCAACACTAAAGGGTTCGTTAACCAGATTTTCAACTTTTTTGGCAAATTTTAAATCTGATGATAAACTAATATTACTATTAAATTTAAAACTGCTAAAAACATTACTGATGCATTTACTAATATTTTTGAAGAAGCTCAGAACATTCCTGAAAGTATTCAAACAGATAAAGGAAAATAATTTATCGCTAGACCTGTTCAAACATTTTTTAAAGACAAAAACATTACTTTTATGTAACTAATAATCCTAATGTAAAAGCTGTAGTAGAACCATTTAATAGAACTCTTAAAACAATAATGTGGCGTTATTTTACGTATTCAAACTCTTACCTATATATTAACGTGTTACAAGATTTGGTGTTATCTTATAACAGCAGATACCATCGAAGCATAAAAATGGCTCCAATGATGTCAACGACGAAAACATTTTACAAGTTTGGAAAAATCTATACCATGACGGTGTAGGTATTCAGCGTTCACCTAAATATAAGGTGAATCAACATGTAAGAATTAGCAGAAACAAATTAGTCTTACACTGCAAATTGGAGTGAAGAAAATTTAAAATAGTTAAAGTTATAAAACGCAAACCACCCGTCTATCAAATTGTGGATTTACACAGTGAACCAATTGAAGGAACATTTTATGAAAAAGAACTACAACCAGTTACAGTTGATTACAACACAAGGTAAAAAAAAGAAATAGTTTTAAAAGAAAAAGGTAAAGGTCGAAATAAACAATATTTTGTAAAGTTGAGTGGGTACGGTGACAAATTTAATTCAACAACAACAACAATTATGAATTTGGAGAACGAATTTTACTTGACACTGTTGAGCAATAGTTCCATACACTATTTTCCGAATAATACCATCGCTAATTTCACAACCCAACTACCTAAACGTATAAGGTTGGTTGGAGAATGGGTTGTCGGAGTTTCTGAGCTACAATACCCTTGTTCATTCTTAGCCGTTGGTGAAGCTGAAAACTTAATGTTTTATCGCATTGAACCACCAGATAACGAGGAATATTATGTAGATGATGTATTAGAAAAAGCTGTAAACTTTTTCTTAAAGACGGTGAACAAATTGTTTATTCTGACGACAAATGGCATATCATAAAAATTCCAGCCGGCAACTATGAAACAATCAAGGACGTTCTGGATATAATTAATAATCACAAGTTAATCAAACCACTAATAAACTTTGAATACAATAAAATAACTAAACGAATTTCACTCACTCTAAACACATTTCTAAGCGTACTAGGATTTTCTAAACGGTTAGCATTACAATTGGGTTTTACCCCTGATCAAAATTTGGCAATGAAAAAAGTGCAAAACATCCTGCAAACATATGGACTGGTATACCCTCGCAAATGTTTGTTTATTGTGATATTGTGGAATCTCAATTTGTCGGTGATATTTTATCACCACTTTTAAGAATTGTGAACGTCACTTCTGATAATTATAATTATGGGTGTCACAAAGATATAGTTTACTCTCCGGTACATTACATTCCTGTAATGCGAAGAGAATTTGAGAATATCGAAATGAATATAAGGACTGAAACGGGTACTGCAATGCCATTCGAGTTTGGAACTTTGAATTTGAAACTTCATTTTAAAAAGTTAAGTAATATGGCTTGTCCGTATCAACAATATTACATGAATCAAGCTGGTAGCGGTATCGGTGCTATTTACAGGGGAGCTCCGTATCAACGAGGGCACGGAATTGGAAGCTGGTTAGAGGATTATTTCGTTCAGTTCTTCCATTATTTAAATCTAGCGCTAAAGCGGTAGGGAAAGAAGTGTTGAGAACTGGAACTAATATTTTGGGTGATGTCATAGAGAATAAACCAATCAAAGAATCTTTCATAGATAACACGCGTGAAGCCGGTCAAAATCTGAAACGGAAAGCCGATGTTAAAATCGAAAATTCAATGCAAGGATCGGGATATAAAAAGCCTCGTCAGAAAATATCGAGTAATTCATCACCACTTGTTAACAGAAAAACGTTAAACCTAAGCGAAAAGTTTCTAATCTCGTTTACAACGATATATTTGGACAACATTAATAATGGCTTTTCTCCATGCTCAATCTTGTGAATGCGTCAAGTCCGAATTAGATTTATTTGCACTCCCGTCAACTCAAATTTCGATTGAATCGGGAGAATGGATTTTTTATAAACCATTATCTTCGCTAAGTGACGATGCACCGATTGAATTTGTAGTGCCTGGAAATGGTAATGATTACCTGGACTTAGGTCAAACGATGCTCTACATTACAACTAAAATTGTGAAGCAAGATGATTCAATGTTAACATTTAACGAAGTTGTAGGACCTGTGAACAACTGGATGCAATTGTTATTTAATCAAGTTGAAGTTTATTTTAACCAAAAACTTGTTTCACCACCAAATAATACTTATTTTTACCGATCATACATTGAAACGTTGTTAAATTATGGACCAGATGCAAAAGAATCGCATCTAACTTGTAGTTTGTGGTACAGAGATACACCGGGAAAATTTGATGAATTGACAGAAGATAACGCTGGATTTAGTAAACGTAAAACATTAACATCTACTAGTAAACATGTTGAAATGTTAGGACATGTGCATTCAGATATATTCAATCAAGAAAAATTTTTAATCAACGGAGTTGAAATGAAAATAAAATTTGTTCGTTCAAGAGACTCATTCAATTTAATGGCCGCATCAGGATCTACATACAAAGTTAAAATTTTAGATGCGAGTTTGTTGGTAAGAAGGATGAGAATTAATCCTACAATACTTCTTGCACACACGAAAGCGTTACAATCTGCAACTGCAAAATATCCAATAACTAAAGCGGACGTTAAAGTGTTAACCATTCCATCAGCACTACAGAGAAAATCTTTAGATAGTGTGTTCTTGGGTCAATTGCCAAAACGTTGCATTATAGGATTTATATCGAATAAAGCGTTCAATGGAGATTACGCTGTTAATCCTTACAATTTTCAACATTATAAAATTAATTACCTCTCACTATACATTGACTGGCAACAAATACCATCCAAACAACTTCAAACCAATTTTACAAAATCTACATATGTACGAGCGTATCATACATTATTCTCAGGAACCGGTATTCATTTTCTAAATGAAGGAAATGGAATTTCTCTCGAAGATTATGCCAAAGGTTACTGTTTGACAGCATTTGACTTAACAGCAGATCTCACTGCAAATATGAATTTCCAGTGGAATCTTGTAAAAACGGTTCTCTGCGAATAGAGGTAGGGTTTGAAGATGCATTGGCGGAAACTGTAAACTGTTTAGTATACGCAGAGTTTGACAACGTTACCGAGATTGATAAACATCGAAATGTGATGGTTGATTTCAGTAGTTAAGAACATATCAGTTATTAAACAACGTCTCACCAGAATGGATGCTTTTGTTGACATACAGGAATTTCGAGGAGAAGATAAAAAATTTATTCCTAAGGAAATTGGTATCGTGTCTTCCGATGGACATTGTTGTGAAGTTTTATTTATAAAACCACCAAGTCATTATTCAAAGTTGCCAAATTCAGTAAAACGAGAAATATGTTATTTAGAACATTATTTTCACGGATTACGGTAGAGTGATGACTACATTAATTACGAAAATTTTGAAAACGAGCTCGCAAAAATGTTAACACCCTTTAACACAATTTTTGTGAAAGGTGGCAAAAAACAATACACTTTAAAATTTTTAAATAAACCAATAATAAACATGGAAGGGATTGAGTGTCCATCGTTTAAAGTATTGAAGAAAAATATGGAAGCAGTCAAATGTCTTCATCATAATATTGAAAACCCGTCATGTGCATTGGAGCATGCATTAATTTTATGCGAGTGGTCCAGAACTAATGGTAAAGATATACCAGGTCGAGCTTGCACACTAGCTGAAGAGTATTCCGAGCATCAAGAATGTACAACGCATTGTCTGTGCTTCTAATCAACTTCCACATCGTATACCGAGACCTGCTGCTGTAATTGCAAACAACGATCCGTCAAATAAACCAGGTCAACATTGGGCTGAATTTTTCATAGACAAATACGGATATGGCAAATACTTAGACTCGTTCGGAAGACCTCCACAAAACAATCATAGAAAATTCTTAGACCAAAATTGTGCAACTTGGGTTTATAATGGTCAGATATTGCATGATTTTCATTTGGATTTCTGCGGTCAATATTGTCTCTTGTATTTATTTTTTAAACTTTGTAATATTAATACTTTAGAATTTTTGGGAATGTTTAATAATAATTTAATTAGAAACGATCATTTAATAATTTTGATGTACAATTTATGTTTTACGAAAACAAATTTGTTAGATTTATAAAAATGTATTGTAATTATTCAAAAATAAACAATTATTTTACAGTATTAATGTTTTATTAAATCAATTGTTTTAAAATTCATATAAAAGATTTACGTGCATTTTCGAGAAAAACGCAAACAATACAATTAATTAATGGTGAAAAAGATGAAAATGGATTAAACATTAATAAGAGAATACAAATTAATAAAGTTAAGAATAAATACTAAAGATGAACAATTCATATTTAAAAGTGTTACATTAAAAATTAAAAATCAGTACTTAAAGCCAACATATACATAAACCTAACGCTAACAGTATTTACATGTAATAAAATAAATAAAAAAATACATAAATAAATAAATAAAAAATAAAGCTATTAATTCCAGAAACATTTGGTAAAGTTAAAAAACCATCACAATGTGATCACAAACGGTATCCGTATGGTAACGTGTTTAAATTATCCTCAACCCGACGCCTATTTGTATATTTTACCCTGAAAACTTTTTTTTCGGGTTTGGATAGAACATCAAACCCTGCGTTTCGTACAATACGTCGATCAGTTTGAACATACGTGTCTTCGACGTTGTTAAGAACCATGTCTTTAAGGGAATCAAAATTCACCACTTGCGAGTTTTTGAAGTTTAATGTAATGCCTTTAACTTTGCATACGTACTCGTAAGTGTGTGACTTAGTTGACCACACCTTAAAGGCATAGTTCTTAGGGCCACCACTAACATATTCTGTTATTTTACTATTAGGCCCGTAACATTCGATCTCGTCTGTCATGTCTCCTAGGAAATCACCTGTTACAGGGGTTCATTCACCTGGTTTCTCTGTAAAAATAACCGAATCTGTATCGAAGTATAACACACGTCTGTCCAACTTTGTACAATTCTAGACGGGCGTTTGCGGTGGTGTACGCAGCTAGTGCTACATTAACCGTGTTAAGGTGCACTATACCTTCCTTCGGCCTGTCCCAGTTTAAAATTAGGGTGTCATCATTAACAGAAGTAAGAGAGTGGGCTTCCACAGAAGGATCGGTCAACATCTAAATAGATCATACGGATCTTGTATGATCGAGGTTTGCATTAGATTTTTCCGTTGGGCAAACTTACCCCAAAAGCTGTTTAAGCATAATTTGGCAATATACCGCATACCCGGATTTACATCTATGTTGGCTGTATCCAATGCAACCCCTCTCTCTCGAGATATTCAGATATGTACCTATCCCTCGATTGGTCATCCGTACACCACGAAGGCCATCCCGAACTTTCTTGTTTCAGCTTTAAAAAGTTATCAACATAAGTTGAAAATAAACCTCCAGACTTAGAACCCTGGTTATACTGTGCAATCTCGTACTCCCAAACTTCTAAAATTTCTAAAACTGTATATCCTTGTGATAGCGCTTCTTGAAGTTCGTCCGCTACCCATGTACCAGTAAACTTACGCTCATCATCCGTATGGTTACAGTCACCGTTAAACATAGACTCTCCACACAACCTGCAGAGGATGAACATAAGTTTACCATGCATTTTACAAGGTAAAACCGGATCATATAAGTTTGAAGGTGGTAAAACAGTGCATTTGACAATACCTTCCGCCGAATCTAAAGATAACTGGCGGCATGTCTCGTCCCCGATGTCAATTTGCGGATGCCCTACAGGATATTTCCCGTACTTATTCACAAACGGGTACAGAGAACAAACATCCAGGTATCTTATTTGCTCATCTTCATCGGCCTTATAATGTAAGATTCCCTAAACGGATCTATTCCGTTAGAAGTTTTAAAGCGTGACCAGAACTCCAAGCAAGCCTTTCGTAAAATGGTGTAAAACAGTGTGGAAAGTAGCCTTTTGAGCCTGAAAAATTAAATGTTTTGGGTAACTTAGATAATGGCATCAGCATATAATTGAGAGAATCGATAAATTTAATACCGCTATCACAATTAATTGACATTAATTTAGTGCCCGTCGCAATGATTTTAGGGTTCCACCCATTCGCGTTTTCAAACAAAGCTATTAATATGAATGCGCCATCGTACCCTTTCATATTATGCGCTAATGCCACTATGTCAACTTTACATTTTTCGAAACGTAATTTAGAAAATCGTCGACAGGATTGTCTTTAAAAATGTGTTCGCGTTTTCCACAGATTGCGCAGTCTTGCGATGTCTTCGACGTCAATGCAAGATTTGCACACTTGCTGTGTCACACATAAGGTGGGAATATACATAAATATATTCGGAGCATCATCTACAGAAGTATCCTGCCGACATTCAAAATCATAAAAAACGAACATGAAATTTTGATCAAGTTTTTTCTTATTGACGGGATTTTGAGCCATGAAACATAAATGACGGACCGGTTTTTCACTTTTACAGTGAGTGCAATACCGGTATCCGCATTTGTGGGCGGTTTTTCCACCCAAACACTATTAAGACAGGATTTGAATCTTTTGAAAATTTTGCACAAATTTTTTGTATGTTCAGCAAAACATTTGAGTCCGCGGAAATCGCGATGACAAGAATTGCACGGTATACTTTCGAGATTTAGGTTACATGGAGGAGAAGTGTGACAAGCCGGGCAAATGTACTTACATCTCTTATGTTTAATTTTATTATTTGTACGCGTTCGGCATAATTCACAAAAGTAAGTAGTACTAAAAGTGGTACAAAGGTTTGTGATCACGTTATAATGGTTTTCTTCTAAAATCAAGTTTAAAACCACCCTATCTGCACTACGAGGACCCTCATAATAAACAGTTTTCCTAATCTGTGGTTATAAACTACAATAGTGTACTTTACCAAATAATCCTGGAATTGTTGTATATGGCCTCGATCGCCGCCGTTGCTTAAATCGACACCTGCAGCTTCGCACAGATCTTGAACTCGAGCATGCATGTCGTACCAAAGTAGAGTTTTCTAAAAGGGCTCGTTTTCATTTACAGCTATCGCCGTCACGAGCGCTCTTGCCAAACACAGGTTATCCTGGTTTTCGATGACGAAGACCCATGTCTTGCGCCGGCAAAACTCCTCGTAGCTGACGTCCGTCATTCTGTTGCGACTCATTCCCATCCCTCTAGGTAAACAAACGCGGTCGACATGCAGACGTAGAGCATCAGCGGTGAAGAAGATTGCATTGCTTTGCGGAATTTTTTCCAACGTTGTCATGACCACTTTGGAATCGAGTTGATCTATACGTCTGAAGGAAATGCCCACCTTGTTTCTCGGAGAAGTTATCGTTTCTAAGGACGAGTCCGATACGATTAGAAGGATCGGCGCCAGCTAGTAAATATATTTGAAATTAAATTTGTTAAATAAAATTACCTCTAGCCATATGGTCGGGTTTTGGATGGTGTCAATATCTTTAAATTTAAAAACCATGGTCCTTCCCATGGTTCTAAATTTTTTGATTTCTTTTTCACCCTCGCCAATTAGGGTGAAAAACTTAAAGTTTGTAGCGTTAGTAATAGTAGCTCCTCCGACCATCTGCAATAAAATGTATGTTAAAGCATATTATTAATAATAAAAAAATGAGAAATTTACATTACAAGTCCTGGTGCTCGAGTTCAGCATGGGTTTAATAGTAGGAGATGATGAATAAGCGGGATGGGATGATAGCGTGTTAGGTGAAAATGCAGGGTTAGCATGAAATAAATCGGGTAAATAGGTTGAGGGCGTTTTAATGAAATTGTTGATGAACTGTAAAACATACAGCGTAATTTTTAAAAATAAAAATGCAAGAACTTACATTATATTTTCACATATTTCCATATGTGAAAAGTAATTTTAAAAATTATACAAAAAATAACATACCTTAATGTCGCATACGTTTTTAATTAAACGATCGAAGAGGTCCATATCTTCTAGATCCACCATTTCATTGTTTAAACAGATTCTCTCACAGATATCACTATAGAGTTCTCGAACCCCAAAGTCGTTAAGCATACCTCGCGCGTAAAGATTTAACAAACTTTTCACAGACATGGTGATTTTAATCCTGTTTGAAAAATCAATAGGAATGAATCAAAAATACTAATACACTGTTTTTATATAATTCTTGACAGACGTCACCACTTAGGAAAAACACATTAAGAGATTTGGAAATTTTTATCGATATTGAAAAGTTGCATTGAAAGTATTTCTAGTCACCAGTTCTTGTTAAAAGCATATTAAGAATAGAAATTGTTTTTTGACTAATTACCTTATTTTCGGAATTTACTTTATTTTGTTGACATTGAAATGGTTACATTAAATATTTTTTTCGTTTATGATTAGATTTTCGGTATTTTTATTTTCAAAATCTCATTCTTGATATAAAATCATCTTACTGTTTTACATTTTAATTAATTAATACGTATTGTTAGCAAAAAGTTTATCAAAAACGCTCTTTATAAAATACCTTAGGTAGATAACAAATGTAATTAGCAGGAAATTTTTGAAATTTTGACCTCTCACTTTTTTAATTTAGAAAACAAAATTAACAATGTTATTTTCGGGTTTTCCGGTATAAATACAAAGTGATGATATATCTGTGGCAGAAAGTCAAAAGGGCATAACTCAATTTTTGCCTAAAATACGTTTATTGTAGCAATCGATAGCATTTTTTATGCTTTACAAACTGACAAAAGGTATATCTGAGTTTCTATAAACAGAGCTGTTTTCTACATGCAAATAGGCATATCTCGCTATTTCTTTTCTGTCCTAAAGCCATAACTAGAGATATTACAATTTTTATAATCACGATATTTCCGTCAAAAAAGCTTATGTACACTTATAAAAACAAATACCTGGAATCAGTTCCGACATAATAGGTCAACTGCAGTTAATCCAAAATTTCTGTAAAAAGTCGTCCTAACAAAAAGGTGTATGTATAGTTATGTCTCTTTGTCGGCTTTTGATATAAAAAAAACACTTGGGTTTATTTATACATATACCTATTTGCCGGTACCAAGTTTAAATAAATCACTAGTAGTCGTGTCATTTCGGAAATAAATCGTAGTACTTCCCGGTTATTAAGCAGTAAATTCCCGCATTTTTCTTTTATTGGCATTTCTTCTGTTCTAAGGCGTGTGCAAAGTGCAACGATGAGTTTAAGCCGAGGTGTGAGCAAGCGAACTCAATTACTACTATCTAAATGTGGTAGGTAATTTATTTGATAGAAACGCATAAAAAATGCGTACAATGTTTTTTTAATCTTTAATTTTAATTAGGACTTTGGCTTTCTATAGTAAATGATGTAAATTTTGACAATGAGGCGAAACCAGGTCCATCTAATTGCAATAAAACCGAAAAAAATATACTAATAATGATGCAGATGTATTTTATCCACCTATCGCAAATGAAACTGGCACCTCTGAAAATTACGTTAACAGTTACAAATACGAAAAATACTTTCTATCGCTTTACGGAATGTTTCAAAACGATTTATCTGAGCAAAATTTTACGTTTCTTGATGATTCAGACGACAGTGTTAAAGATCCAAATTACGAATCCGAAGAATCTTCAGATTCAGAAGAAGACAATAATTTTAACACCGACATTTCTTCAACTAAAAAAACCCAAAACATTTCTATAAAGACTTCAGTTTCTCTGAATCAAACCAAAACTTCTAAGAAACAAAAAAACAAGAAAGAAAAGCCTGTCGCAATACTGGCAAAGCTTATGTTACGGCAAAAATAAGAAGCTCGTCCGAGAAAGGAAAATACAACCTCTAAAAACTAACTGTAGGAGAAGATGCAAAGAAAAAGTTATTGATGAAGCAGCAAGAAATAATTTATTTAATGACTATTGGAACATGGGAAGCTACGACAGAAGAGTATCTTATATTGCAAGTTTAATCAAATGTGAAGATAAAAAATTGCAACACTAAGAACTAATTCTACTAAATCTAAAAACAGAGAAAAAACTTTTTCATATTTTTTAGATATAAATAATGAAAGAATACAAGTCTGCAAAGAGTGCTTTTCTGCAACTTTTAACGAAACTAATAAATTTATTTTGTTCGTAACCAAGAAAAACTTGCATCACACAGCGGCATACCAGAATGTGACAAACGCGGTAAACATGCGCCAAGTCACAAAATTTCTGAAGTTTCTTTAAAATTGGTCATTGATCACATTAATAGATTTCCTGCTTACGAATCACATTACTCTAGAAGACATACGGACAAAAATACTTGCCTTCAGATTTAACAAAATCTAAAATGTACAATCTTTACCGCGAGGAGCAAGAAAACAACGGTATAAAACCTGTTTCAATAAAAATATACTCGCAAACTGTTGATAAATTAAATCTAAAATTCAAAAAGCCTAGTAATGATACGTGTAACACGTGTGATGTTCTTCACATGAAAATTCAGAGTTGTTCCAATCAAGAGACCAGAGACAATTTAAGAGACCAATTAAGTCAACATCACGCAGAAGCTGAGAGAGCATATGAATGCAAAAGACAGGACAAAATATTTTGTGAGAGCTCTCCAAAAACTAGAGTTATAGTTTTGATTTACAACAAGTTTTACCGACTCCATATCTTACAACTGGAAAAGTCTTCTATAAAAGGCAACTTCATACGTACAACCTTACTATTCATGACTGCGTAACTCAAAAATCTTTTCATTTTATGTGGCACGAAGCTATTGGTGCCCGAGGTGCAAATGAAATTGCTTCTTGTCTTTATAAATATTTAACAAGTTTGAAAGAAACTGAACATGTTATTTGCTATAGTGATACATGCGGAGGACAAAATAAAAATTCCCATGTCACTGCCATGTTTTCTTATGTAGTGTCCGAAAGCAAAACAATTAAAACAATTGAACATAAATTTCTTATACCAGGTCATACACACATGGAATGTGATTCTGACCATGCCATCATAGAAAAAACTAAAAAAGAAGTCCTTTTAATATACATCTCCCCAGGGATTGGTACAACCTTGTACGACTAGCGGGAAGCAAAAGGATTCAAACTAAATCAAATCAACAGTGTGACGGAAACAAATTTACTGTAATTGAAATGAAAAGGGAAGATTTTTTTGATTTTGCGGCCCTGTTAAAAGGACCTCTTGTAAACAGAAAAATGTCAGAATCAAAAGAGAAGTTTTCATGGAGGCCAGTAAAATGGTTAAAATATGAGAAAGACTTTGGAATTGTTAAATTTAAAAACAACTTAGAAAAAGACAGTTTATTTGAAACAATAAATTTAAAACGGAAAAGTTCACATTCATCTGCAAGTATTGGTTTGAATATTCTATATGATTCTGACAGACAAATTGAGAAGAAAAAAAAAGTTAACTTGTTGGAAATCTTAGAATTAATCGACGAAAGTGCTAAGCCTTTCTACAAAAATTTAAAAAGTTCTACTGATGATGGCAGAGATGTAGATCCAGACATTGACAGTTATTTTACGGACGATGAATTTTAATTTGAAATGCTAACCGTTTATCTTTTTCTAAAATTTATAATTTTTTATTGTCATAATAAAGTTCAACATCTGAAGATATAAATTTTTTTATCAGCTAAGTAGTTTTAATATTTCCGAAAAAAAGCCATAAGTTTACTTATAACCTTTTGTCAGACACTAAAGAAACTATCACGTTGAAGTTATCTAAACTTACATCTTTTGTCAGAATCAAGTTAATAAAATAAATTAAATTAACTATTATTAAAATTAATTTATTATTTAAATATTAAACTTTTGGTACAATAAACTTGTTAATAATAGTCTTAACACCTGAGTTAACTAATTCAAGTAATACAAGATGAAATATTTTGGTGAGGATTGTAAATTAGGAAGTTGAAAACGTTTTTCTCTTTTCCTGTAAAACACGTATTCTTTAGATAACCCCTTTTGACTTCTTGCCACAGATATATTTGTTAGTATAACGAGTTACGAATTTAAGATGGTTAATATCTTGGTAAGTATAGATTTTTTAATTATAAAATTGCGTTTCTTCATTTTTAAAAAGTTTTTGTTTTTGTTGTTGTTATTAATCTTGTTAATACTTTTTAAAATGTGTGTGGTTTATTTTTATTTCAAATTACAGATGTTGGAGATGAATAACTGGTCGTCAATATAAGAAAACTCTACGTTTGCAGAAAGAAAATTTTTGGTGACACCGTAAATGATTCTTGGGCTGGTAAACGAATGCTAGATGTGGTGTGCCATTCATAGATGGAACTCTGAAGTTGTAATGTTTCATATTTTTGTAAAATAATTTTATATTGTGTGTGAAACAGAGAGAGAAATAAAATTTGTTTCCTGCTTTCTTTATTCTTCCAATTAAAAAATATATGTTATTGGTATTTGTAAATGTGATTGTGTAACAGAGATACAAAATAAAATGTATCCTCCTTGTTGTTTTTTTTATGTTGCCTAACACATACGTCACCTTGATGGTGTATTAAAACGTTAATGGTTTGAACCCTGATACGTTCAAGTTTTTTTAATCAAATGTAAATTCAAAACTATATGTTAAATACGTGGTGGTGTATCAAACGTTAACGGTTCGAACCTCAATATGTTAAAACTTTTTTAATCAAGTGTAAATTCAAAACTATATGTTAAATACGTGGTGGTGTAAAACGTTAATGGTTCGAACCTCAGTATGTTAAAGTTTTTTTTAATCAATTATCCTTTTTCATCTTGTTTATTTAATGTTTAATCATACGTTATACAAAATGGTGTTAAGTAGTTGCTATTCCTGTTTATGTTCTAGTTTATAAAGTATGAGAAAGAAAAATGTACATGTTTTTATCCTTTAAATACATAAAAAAACTTGAGGACGCCATGTTGGAAATTCAAATCGACCGCCGAAACATCCACCATGATGGAAAACAACAACAGCCTAATGAGGTGAGAGGCCGTATTTTCCATTGACGTCTTCAAAAACAAAAACAAGTAATTAAATAGAATGCCTGCGTCAACACCCTGTTGACAACAACAGCCTAATGAAGTGAGACGCCTAATTAGGGAACTGCCTGATGAGGTGAGAGGTAGGTGAGAGGTTGTTAGCCTAATTAAGGAACTGCCTAATTATACCCTCGGGGTTTGAAGCTGCCCCCCTTCTACTTAGGTGCGCAAATTTTTTACGAATTACTATTGCCGGGCGTCATACGAGATGAAAATTTAATTTTTAAGAAAACTTTATTCGGTTGGATAGCGATCAACAAACCCAATAACATTTAAATTAAAGATATACAAATGTGCAATCTTGTGCGGGACAAGGCTGTAAATGATGAGCATCAAGAGGCGGAACAAAAATTTGTAAACACTACCAAACGCGGTTCGGACGGTAAATTTATAGTGCAGCACCCTACAAATAAAAACATTATTCGCTTAACTAGCTGTTTTCACAACTCGTTAGAACAATTCTTAAAATTAGAGCGGCAATTCGTAAGCGACGCTAAGCTCAAATATGTGTCGTTTATGGAGGAATATTAAAAAAAATAAACTGCAAATTGGAATTTCTATATTCCTCATCATCCTGTATTTAAATCAGATTCAAGCACAACTAAACTTAGGGTTGTATTCAATGGAAGTTAAGCAACACAATTTGCCTTGTGGCAACATAAAATATATACAATAATTTTAAAGTTCGACTGCTCTGAATTAACGCTCAGTAGCTTCTGTTTATTTTCGAAAGGGCATTTTTTAGTGAGACGTTGAATCCCTTCCATACTCCTCCGCGATTGAGGACTCGTTCTCAAGAGGTAAAGGGCAAATATTCTTGACTCCTCGTGTAGTAGTTCCATTTTTTGTCTTTAGGGAAACCACTAGAATTAAACCATCAGCACCCGGATGACACTGTATCACTCTTCCCATTGGTCAAAGCTGAGGTGGTGTGTTTTCTTTTAGAAGGACTAGGGTGCCAATCTTAATTGCATAATTGTTACTCTTGTGCCATTTGTTTCGTGTTTGCAGTTGCCCAATATACTTTTTGACCATCTTGACCAGAAGTATTGAACCAATTGCTCTAGGTGTTGGAATTGATTAGCCTTTCTTGTGTAGCATTCTTTCCACTGGTCTTGTGGCAGTGCATTCATAGCCTTGCCGATTAAGAAATGCCCAGGTGTCACTACCGCTAGGTCTAAAGGATCAGTAGAAATAGGACACAAAGGACGTGAATTTAAAATGCATTCCACCTGGCATATTAAAGTGTTAAAATTTTCATACGTTAATTTTACATTAAACATCTCCTTATATAAATGATTTTTTACAGCCTTAATAACCGATTCGTGTAATCCACCAAAATGTGGACTTCGAACGGGCATAAATTGCCACTCAATTTTGTTTTCAATATAAGACGCCTTAACTATGTCTGATTTTAAATTATAAATTATTGCTTCTCTTATTTCTCTCAATCGACGATCTGCTGCCGCAAAATTTGTTGCGTTGTCGCCGTACAATTTTTTCGGAACTCCGCGTCCTGAAACAAATCTTTTTAATTCATTAAGAAAAGCATCAGTGCTCAAATCTGAACTGAGTTCTATGTGAATCGCCTTTATGGCAAAACTTACAAATATGCAAATGTACGTTTTTATGAATTTTTTATTTCTAAAATTACGTTCTTTTATAAGAAAGGGACCCGCAAAGTCAATACTTGTTGTTGTAAATGGTGAGCACGGGGTTAATCTTTGTGATGGCAGTTCTCCCATCTTGACAATGATACTTCGTGGTTTAAATTTAAAATATATCAAACACTTTTTCAAAACGGAATTAATTGTATTTAGACCAGCTATTGGCCAATACGTTTCTCTAATACTTGACAATATTTGCTGTGCACCAGCATGTAAATTTCTTTTATGTTCATCCTTTATTATTAATTTTGTCAAAGAGTGACTCTTTGGCAAAATAATAGGAAACTCGTTTTTCAAAATTGTACGGACCTCTAGCTATTCTCCCTCCAACTGTGATTATTTCATTGTCGTCTAAAAAAGCATTCAAAGTTAGTAATTTACTGCTTTTCTTTACATTCTTTCTAAGCTTCAAGGCTTGAATTTCGGTTGAAAACTCTTGTCTTTGAGCCAATTTTATTAATATTTGAAAAGATTTATCTAATTCATTGATTGTAAATAGTTCAAAATTTTTATTATGTTTATTTTTCAATGTATTTGATTTAAATTTCATGCAAAATGCGATTACTCTTACAAGCCGCTTCAAAGACGAAAATTTAATAAATATGTCAAATTTAGATTCAATGTTAGTGTGAGTTAGTTTTAAATTTCTTTGTTCCGGAATTTGACCTACCTTTAAATTATCACTATTCTATTTAGTAGGCCATAATGCGGAATCCTTTGATAGCCAATTTGGACCGTGAAATCAAATTGATTTTGTTAATTTATTTACCGTCATGCCTCTGCTAACAATATCGGCAGGGTTTTGCTTGCTAGGTACGTGCCTCCAACTAGAATGTTTAGTAAGCTGTTGTATCTTAAAGACTCGATTACCCACAAAAGTTTTTAAATTAGATGGATGCTGATTTAACCAGCTTAAAACAATATTCGAGTCTGTCCAACAAATCACTGAGTCAAATTTTTCGTCAAGTGTTTCGGTGACTCGTTTTATTAATTTTGCAGGTAGCAATGCTCCGCACAATTCCAATTTTGGCAAACTAATTTGTTTTGTAGGTGCTACCCTAGACTTTGCTGTTAAAATATTAACGATAATGTCATTTTCAGTTACAATTCTAATATACAACACGCATCCATAAGCTCGTTCTATTTGATCTACCTTGTTCTTCAATTCAATAGCTGCCTCTAGCGTATCTGCACCTGACGTGAAATCGTCAACGTACATGTCTTTAATAATTGCCCGTGAAGCGTCGGGATAGATTTCTTGATGTTTTAAAGCTATTTCTTTAATACATCGTGTAGCTAGAAATGTGGCTGGTTTTGACCCATACGTGACAGTATTTAATCTATATAATCCAATTGGATCATTAGGATTGTCTCGCCATAGATTTCTTTGTAAGTCGCGATGCGATTCATGAATTAAAACCTGTCGAAACATTTTTTCAATATCTGCCGAAAGTTGTAGCAGTCCTTAATCCAGCTACAAAATTTTGGTTGATTTTCGTCCTGATATATAGGCAACTCGCACGGCAAAGAATAAATCTTTAAATTTAAATACTATATTTTCTTATCATTTTGGACTTTAACGCACCCGATTGATTAAATATAGAAAACGACTTCCTTTGGCCATCATACCCAGGTCCGTCGTACAAAGAGGTTGTGCTTTAAAGGCTCTGCGAAATAGAAATTCGTTAATCCTCATTAAATTGACTTAGGAACAGTTACTCAATTAAAAAAAAATCGCAATTATATCATTCTGGAAAGAAGCAGTCTGTATCAAACTGGTATGTAGATCGTTAGGTCCTAATGTATTGTTAAAACGCATTCTTTCTTGGGTAGCTTCTTGTCCCCCCCACGCATTGGCTACTACTGGGTATGCCCGGTAGCTCCTACATATTGGTCGTTTATCAGAATCCTACTATGGCAAGCGTATTAGAGGATTAGAAAACGTGTATGGTTTGTCCTTCACCTACCTAATCAGGCGACGAGCTCGAAGGTGTGATAACCACTGCTGACCCCGACAAGTCCAAGTATAATTCAGAGTTGCAAGGTACTTATTATCACTAAGTTACAAACTAAAAAAATAACTCTAAAGGAAATAAAAATTAATCAAAACGGCAATAAACTCTAATCAACGGTTTAATGATTATAATTGCTCAATGATAATTGTAATTACAATAACCTCACAGTTTTAGTTATGACAATATTTAGTTTAAGGGCATTTCTTATACACGTCGTTTGTGATACTGAACGTAATTACGTATGGTGGGCTAAAATAAAGAAGCGCTTTTTATAACTTGGTACCAATTTCATTACATTACGATTTCAGGCATTATTTTATTAATTATAAACAAATAAACCGAGAATAATTCTTAAAAATTTACTTTCAGTAATTACTTAATTTCTCATTTTATTGTTTCATTATAATAATAACCATTTAATTGTGAGTTGTCCGTTAATATAAATGTGCAATTAATATATTTGCTGGCGCCCAACTTTTGTTTGTGTGTTTTATTGTGGTCCTATCCTGGTTAACATATAGAAAATTGAACCGAACCAAACTCAATTTAATGAGCTAGCCGGTGAGTGTGAACTTTCTGCAGCCTGCGGGGCAAAAGATGGTACACATAAGTGGCGCCCAACGTGGGCCCGATTTCTGTTGTTGAAAGGATAGTTAGTTCTTTGTTTCAAAATGATGAAGGTAAATTATTTAGTTTCTGATGAATTAAACTGGGAGTTAGTTATACGTAATATAGATCCTAATAATCGTAATGTTGATGAGAAACGAAAATTATTACGCACGAGATTAAATCTTGAAAAGCAGGATTCGTCCATTTCAGCAGCTTATTCAAATGTTACATTCAATATTCCCCAAGAATTAGACTTTTGCAAAGAACGGTTGAATTCTCTTCGTGAAATGATCCAAACGTTTGAAATTAAACCGGTGTCTACTGACTTCAATCGATTAACCACCAGGGTGGATCACTTATATCGACGATTAAAATATGTTTCTTCTGCCTTAGATGATAACTCAAAGTCAGTGTGGACTCATTTACATGACCAATGGTTAGAACTTTCTGTCCTCTTATCTGAAGTCGCTGACAGTGAGGAAATGCATACTAATGATTTATTAGCGGTATTAGAACAGTCACACCAGCCAGGTCCTAGCAATACTGTTGATCCTATAAATCCCCCTGAAAGTAACGTATGTCCAGCTTTTGCATATCCGCATAGTAGTCCTCATCTTGATAGTAGGAAGGCCGAGTATGATATTTCTGAACCAATAAATCGTCTAAAACAATTAAATTTATCTAACGTACCAGGTGATTATCGGGCTAGTGTACCATTAAATTCAGTAAACGTTTCAAAATGGAATATAAAATTTTCTGGAAACACAGTTAGTCAGGGTCTTAATTCATTCTTAGAGAGAGTTGAGGAATTGAGAGTGGCAAGGAACTTGTCATATGACCAGTTATTCTTCCAAGCTGTAGATTTATTTGAGGGTGAAGCTTTAATTTGGTTCCGATCTATTCGAAATACAGTTAGTAATTGGAAGGAAATAGTAAATTTATTAAAAATACATTATATACCCAGTGATTATGATGATGCACTTTGGATCGAGATTCGCTCTCGAATACAAGGAGTAGATGAACGCCCTCACATTTTTATGGCAGCCATGGCAAATCTTTTTAATCGTTTAAAGTCTGTTCCATCGGAAGTTATACAATTAAAATATATTCGGCAAAATTTACAACCCTACTACAGCAGTCACTTAGCTTTAATGCAAGTTATTAGTGTCAAAGCACTTGGTGAATATTGTCGAGAGTTAGAGGAACTTAAGGTCAGGAATAAAAAATTTCGTAACAACTTCTCACATTCCAATGTAACCCCTTTGGAACCTGATTTAGCTTATAAACCACATAATCTAGCTAAACGTCAAGTCAATTCAGTATTTAATTCTGATAATTCTTGTAAAAAACAATTTTATTCTAAATATCGAAAACCGGTGAAGGATACTTCTCTTTACACTTGTTGGAATTGTAAGGAACAAGGGCACACGTATCATCGATGTGATAAGCCTCGTACACTTTTTGTTATATTTGCGGTACTCCTAATGTTACCTTTAGTACTTGTATAAAATGTAATAGTCGCAATCGAAAAAACGATCCAGGACAGGCCTCGTCCTCAGCTCGCGAAGCCTAAGTCCAGTAAATCTTCAGGCTGAGAATTCAAAATGGAAAGAGTGGTTGAAAGAAGTAGCCCAATTTTATAAAATTTCTCAGGCCAATTCTATGTTCGCGCATTGTCATCAAGATAATCGTCCTTTCATAAACGTACAAATTAAGGATATACAATTATTAGCTCTTCTAGATTCTGGGGCCAATCAATCAATACTCGGGAACCAAGGTCTATTCTTACTTGATAAACTTAATGTATCTCTAACTATGCCCGACTCACAGATGAAACTACAAACAGCAGATGGAAACTTCCAATCTATTTTAGGATTCGTAAACTTGCCAATAACTATTGGAGGTATAACCAAGGTTGCTTCCTGTTTAGTTTCGAACACGATTTTCGCTCCTCTCACTCTTGGTGCTGACATTTGTTATCTATTTAACCTCAAAACTGATTTCAAAACCGATCAATTTCATGTTGCCAGTATCAAAAATTCTATAAAATATATTATATCTAGAGATGATCTTTCTGAAGGACAAAGGCGTGGATTGCATGTCATCATTGATAAATTTCAAAATATCAGTGGTCCTAAACTCGGTCGTACTAACATGGTTGTTCATCATATTGATACGGGAGAGGCTAAACCGATTAAGCAAAGATATTTTCCCATGTCACCAGTAATGTTGGAAGCTGTAAATAAAGAGGTTAATAAAATGTTAGAATTAGGTGTGATTCAAAATTCCTTTTCACCTTGGAATTCACCAATTGTAATGGTAAAGAAAAGAGACGGGTCCTTAAGATTTTGCTTTGATGGTCGTCAATTAAATAAATTAACGAAAATAGATGCGTACCCATTACCATATGTAAATGGCATTCTATATAGGCTACGAGATGCGAGGTTCCTTAGTTCAATTGATTTACAAAAGGCATTTTGGCAAATACCACTTTCTAAAGAGAGTCAAGAGAAAACTGCATTTACAGTTCCTGGTAAAGATTTATTTGAATTTACAGTCCTTCCCTTCGGTCTTAATAATAGTCCTCAAACGTTGCAACGCTTGATGGATAACATCTTTGGTCCCATAAATTTGGAAAAATGTGAATGTTGTAGACCTTCTTTGAAGTATCTAGGGTTTGTCATTGATAAAGATGGTTTACGTACTGATCCTTCTAAAGTTGAAGCAATAGTTTCTTTTCCTACTCCTGAGACTTCCAAGGATGTTAAAAGATTTTTAGGTATTGCCAGTTGGTATCGGAGATTTGTCCCAGATTTTTCCACTGTAGTAGCCCCTTTATTAGAATTTACCAAAGGTAATCAAAAGAAAGTAATTAAATGGAATGATCGTGCCGAGACCTCTTTCCAAAAACTTAAAAAATCGTTAGTTACAGCACCTATTTTGGCTAGTCCAGATTTCAATAAGCCATTTACCATACAATGTGACGCTAGTGATGTTGGTTTGGGAGCCATTTTGTTGCAAGGAGAAAGTTCTGAGGAAAAGTTATTGCATATGCGAGTCGGTCTCTAACAAGCAGTGAACGAAATTATTCAGTTACAGAAAGAGAGTGCCTAGCGTGTTTGTTTGGGATAGAAAAATTTAGACCCTATATTGAACTTGCACACTTTAAAATTGTCACTGACCACCACGCTCTTTTATGGTTACACAAACTTCAGTCGCCGACAGGTTGCTTAGCTCGTTGGACAGCACGAATGTCTCAATATTGTTTCGATATTGAACATCGAAAAGGGAAACTTAATGTTGTTCCGGATGCCTTATCTAGAGCACCCCTTTCTAATATTAATGTTAACACGATATCTTTTAGTGAGTCAGAATTTTGTACTTGGTATAAAAAAATGATTGCGAAGGTCCTGCTTGGCGAGTTGAGAACCAAATTCTTTTGAAATATGTTCAAAATAAACACAAAATCGTATCTAACTTGGTGGAATGGAAAATAGTAGTTCCAAAATCAAAACGATTAGCTCTTCTTCAACAGAATCACGATGAGCCTACTTCAGGACATCTAGGATCCTTTAAAACGTTTCATAAACTCTCAGAGATTTATTATTGGCCAAAAATGAAATCAGACATTGCCAAATATGTACGTCAATGTGAAGTATGTCAAGCTAGTTAGCCATCCTCACAAATTTGTCCAGGTTTTATGGGAAATCAAAAGAAAGTGAAATATCCGTTCCAGCTTATTTCAATCGATTTAATTGGTCCCTTACCTAGATCTACAAAAGGTTATACATCTATTTTAGTTGTAACCGACTGGTTTACCAAATTTGTACAAGTTCGCCCACTTCGAAAGGCAACTGCAGCTTCAATAGTAAAGTTTCTTGAGAATGATATCTTCCTTATGTTCGGTGTCCCTCAGATAATCATGTGTGATAACGGTCCTCAGTTTATTGGTGGTGTTTTCCAAAAACTCATCGACAGGTATAAAGTTGAAAAAGTGTGGTATAATGCTTCGTATCACCCACAAGTAAATCCAGTCGAACGCTCAAATAAAGTCATCACCACAGCTATTAGGTCATATATTAAAGAAAATCATCGTGAATGGGACCTGCACATCTACAAAATCGCACATGCTATCAGAAATTCCGTCCATACCCCTTCTTTTCTCAATTTTGGTAGAACTATTCCAGCTCATGGTGATTATTATGGCAAATTGTTGAATTTAAAAAAAGAAGATATTTTCCTGGAAACCCGCGAACAATTAGTAATAGATGTAAATCAAATTTCTCCTCTCTATAATGATGTCGTTGAAAGGTTAAACAAAGCCTATAATCGTAATAAACATTATTACAATTTAAGGAAAAGGTCATTACGTTTTAAAAAAGGTGATGTTGTATGGAAACGTAATTTAGTCCTGTCCGATGCTTCTAAAGGCTTTGCCCGAAAGTTAGCTCCTAAATACGTAAAGCCAAAGTCGCCGAAGTAACTGGTACTGTTACTTATCGCTTAGTAGACTTAGGAGGTAGAAATTTAGGAGTATGGCATATTAAAGATTTAAAACCAAACGTTGATATTGATCATAATTTTCTTGATGAAGAATCTGACTAAGATTGAAAAAGTTAATATTTTTTTTTGTTGTCGTTATTAGTAATTAAGTATAGTTTAGGCTGATACATACATATATACATGGTAGTACACTAGGAAGAGATTTGATAGATAAATTATCTGTAGTATAATTCCTGCTTAATTGTCCCTGGATCGTGGCATAGCACAACCTTGTCTTTTACTGTATCCAATGTGGTGCAGTACGTTGTTGGTTTTATTTATAGTAAATAATTTATCCAATGTGGTGAATTAAGGTGGTAGTATTATTAGAAAGTAGGATTGTAGAACCTATTCTAATGATTAAGCTGGGTAAGATCACAAATAGCTTTTGAACAGACTATGCATCTGAAGCGTTTCCAATCCTCTCTTAGGAATTAGCAGAATCTTAGATTTCTGGATAAGGAACAAATTGATAGAGTCCGGTATATAGTAAGGCTCTTCAGGACATTTAAGATTAGGAATTATTACGTTAGTGTTTCTCTCTATGGAACAGAATTCATCAATTAATTTGTTTTTTTCTTTTGTGAATAAGGTAGTGGTTGATACATGAGTTACGGCCAGTGATAGCTTAGCGTCTTTTAATTTTTTTGTGTTGCAAAGGGATAGTGTAGCAGTCCTTAATCCAGCTACAAAATTTTGGTTGATTTTCGTCCTGATATATAGGCAACTCGCACGGCAAAGAATAAATCTTTAAATTTAAATACTATATTTTCTTATCATTTTGGACTTTAACGCACCTGATTGATTAAATATAGAAAACGACTTCCTTTGGCCATCTTACCCAGGTCCGTCGTACAAAGAGGTTGTGCTTTAAAGGCTCTGCGAAATAGAAATTCGTTAATCCTCATTAAATTGACTTAGGAACAGTTACTCAATTAAAAAAATCGCAATTATATCATTCTGGAAAGAAGCAGTTTGTATCAAACTGGTATGTAGATCGTTAGGTCCTAATGTATTGTTAAAACGCATTCTTTCTTGGGTAGCTTCTTGTCCCCCCCACGCATTGGCTACTACTGGGTATGCCCGGTAGCTCCTACATATTGGTGTTTATCAGAATCCTACTATGGCAAGCGTATTAGAGGATTAGAAAACGTGTATGGTTTGTCCTTCACCTACCTAATCAGGCGACGAGCTCGAAGGTGTGATAACCACTGCTGACCCCGACAAGTCCAAGCATAATTCAGAGTTGCAAGGTACTTATTATCACTAAGTTACAAACTAAAAAAATAACTCTAAAGGAAATAAAAATTAATCAAAACGGCAATAAACTCTAATCAACGGTTTAATGATTATAATTGCTCAATGATAATTGTAATTACAATAACCTCACAGTTTTAGTTATGACAATATTTAGTTTAAGGGCATTTCTTATACACGTCGTTTGTGATACTGAACGTAATTACGTATGGTGGGCTAAAATAAAGAAGCGCTTTTTATAACTTGGTACCAATTTCATTACATTACGATTTCAGGCATTATTTTATTAATTATAAACAAATAAACCGAGAATAATTCTTAAAAATTTACTTTCAGTAATTACTTAATTTCTCATTTTATTGTTTCATTATAATAATAACCATTTAATTGTGAGTTGTCCGTTAATATAAATGTGCAATTAATATATTTGCTGGCGCCCAACTTTTGATTGTGTGTTTTATTGTGGTCCTATCCTGGTTAACAATAGAAAATTGAACCGAACCAAACTCAATTTAATGAGCTAGCCGGTGAGTGTGAACTTTCTGCAGCCTGCGGGGCAAAAGATGGTACAAAGTACAATGTGCTTTCGAAATTTTAATAATATTGTGTACAAGTCATTTTGTACCAGTGGGCCATTAAGTAAGATATCGTTTAACGATAAATTGTTTTGCGTTTTACTAGATGCATCAAACACGACTCTTAGGGAGGATGTCAAACTGTTTGTTTTATGAACAGCATGATGAGGAATAATATAAGAATTATTTGTATGTAAAATATCTGAGTTTATTAATTTACCATAACTGTCAAATTTTACATCAGCAATTTTATTCATGTGCCCAAAGGTTTCATATTCGTTTAAGAAAGTGTTGTAATCTTCCTTTAACTTATGATTGTACTTTTATTTTCGCTCGAGTGCGAAAAATCTTTTTAAAGCGATATCGAAGTTTGTTCCTAATGAGAATTGAGAATTAGTTGGATATTTTACTATGAATCTTCCATGGGCATCTCTTTGAGTATTAGTAATAAAATTACTTTCACAATTTAATTCTTCTTCAGTAGGAATTTTATTTTCGGTTATTTCTTCTACCTTCCAGAAGTTTTCTAGAGCATCGTCCAATGGATCGAATATTTTGTTGTTTTTAAATGACAAACAACCAATTTCCTTTATATTAAATTTATAACTACCCAAACTAATTTTACCAGCAATGATCCAGCCTAATGCTGTTTCTTGTAAGGTAACATTATTTGCCTTATATCTTCCAGGCTTTAATAAATCGTAGAATATTTCTACGCCTAGTAAAATATCTACTGCTGAACTAATATTAAAATTTTCATCGGCTAATTTTATGTGAGCCGGTATGATTAAATCACTCTTATCAAAAGTAGTTATTGGCAATTCTTCTGTTATTTTTTCCAATATTAAGAAATTAACTTCTTTCAAAATTATTATTGAGAGACTTGATTGTCGTTTTAGTATTCTTCAAAACTGTTAGGTGCACCCGTCAACTCCGTATACCGTTATCGGATTTATATTCAATTCTAATTTGTTAGCAAGATTTTTAGTTATGTAATTGCACGTACTTCCACTATCAAACAAAGCTTTGGCTTTAATCCATTTGCCTTTAGAATTAAAATTAAACAAATCGTCTACTTTTAAAGACGTTAATTTTATGTGAGTAATTGAGTTTTTTAAATTTATGAATGTATATTGTCTACTTTTAAAGACAAAAAATGTTTGTTAACGAAATATTACGTTAAGCGAAGTGTCTACTTTTAAAGACTATTTTTATTTATTCATATAAATTTTTTAATTTAAATGTAATATACTTTGAGATTAATTTTAACGTTTTTTTTTGCAGTAATACGTATAACATATATATGCAAATTAATCTGGCGTCAGCAGTCGTGACTAAAGCAAATACGACAAGCAATTAATAAATTGAAATATAAATTATGTTGACCATATGCAGGTATAGGATACTCAACAGGAAAGAAACAGAAAAATGCGCTTACCCAGCGGTACGTTTCTGTTTTGTTGCATAAGTTATTTCTTGCACATGTGGTAAAGCGTTTTTCTTTCACCCGGGTGTGTATCGTTCCTTTAGGACCTTTTGTAGAATTCCGCTCGTGAGGGCCAAAAATATGGTTCGAATTAATAGTGGACTGTAGATTTAATTTAATTGACAAATAATAACTTTATTAAAGAACTGTTTGCATCACTCACAATTCACTTTTTTCCACAGTGTTATTTAATATAAGCAATACAATTTGCCTTGTGGCAACATAAAATATATACAATAATTTTAAAGTTAGACTGTTCTGAATTAACGCTCAGTAGCTTCTGTTTCTTTTCGAAGGGGCATTTTTGGGTGAGACGTTGAATCCCTTCCAGAAGTGCTAGAGACAAATTTAATGGAGTATGCTTAAATGGCTGCTTATTGAACGGTCCGGTATTGCAAAGTGAATTATTTAGCGTCCTTTTGCGATTTCGATTGCACAAAATTGCGGTTACTGCAGACTGGCGCAGGATTCTCTCAGATGCGATCGGAATTTACAAATTGTGAACAGTAACATACGGATTAAAACCAAGTGGTTTTTTTGGCGGTTAGATGTATCCAACAACTGGCGGATGAAACACGAGGGCGGTATCCTGTAGCGGCGGGTGTTTTAATAAAGGACATGTACGTTGATGATCTGATAACGGGATGTGATAGTTTAGCGGAAGCGCGAGAGTTGAAAGAACAATTAACAACTATTTTGAGTAACGGTGGATTTGAATTGCGGAAATGGTACAGCAACTCGGTAGAATTTTTGAAGTGGTGTTATTTAGAGCGTGTGTCAAGCGATAAACACTTTGTTAAGAGTGAAGAGGAACGAAAGACTTTAGGGTTGTACTGGGATGGTAATCGCGATGTTTTCAAATTCGAAGTTAATTTCAAATCTATCCATGCGATCACCAAGCGTTTGGTACTATCATGGATAGCGCAATTGTTTGATCCCTTGGGGTTGCTAGGCGTGGTCTCAATCGCGTTAAGAACATTTATACAGAAACTGTGGTCGTTGAAGTTGTCATGGGATGCGGAATTATCAAATCACTTAAAAACTGAATGGAAAGTAGTGAAAAGCAAATTAGCAAATGTCGAATCAATTGTTATCCCAAGACGAGTTGCTTGTGACAAACCCGTAGAGTTGCAATTATTAGGATTTTGTGATGCGAGTTCAATCGCTTATGGTTGCGTAATTTACTTGAGATCCAAATCCGCATAAGGAGATATAACGGTACGGTTAATTTGGTCAAAGGGAAGGTTAGTTCCATTACAAAAACGAGATAAACCGAAACTTACGTTACCGCGGTTGGAATTAAACGGGGCAGTTTTACTGGCGGAAAATATACATTTTGTCTTAAACGTATTAAAACTGAGAATTAATTCAGTCATTTGCTACTGCGATTCAACAATCGTGTTGTCGTGCATAAAAAAATCGTCGGAATCATTTAAACCATACGTAGCTAACAGAATTAGAATTATTCAGAACTCCTCGCATGAATTAGTTTGGCGACATGTGAGTTGTCGCGAAAATCCAGCGGATCTCATAAGTAGAGGCATGGTTGCAAGGGATGTTATGTCTTCATATTGGTTAGAGGTGCCGCCATGGTTAAAACAGTGTCTAGAAGAATGGCCAACATTTTATACCCTACAAAAAGACACAGAAACTGATTTAACGGAATTGGGAAAATAAGAAATTGTAACTACTGTGTGCTTAACCGGTGACGATTTCATTTTTGATAAGTTTTCTAGTTTTAAAAAACTTGTACGTGTGGTTGCGTGGCGTTTGAGATTTCTCCATAACGCAAATTTAAAATGTAATAAAAATCTCAAAAGCACATTGATACCTCAAGAAATAAATGCGGCGGCAATGTATTAATAAAATTAGTTCAGTAAAATGAATTTTTGGTCCAATTAAACACATTGCGGAAGGGTCTAATGCTGAAACGAGATTCTAAAATTTTAGCTTTCAATCCTTTTTTGGATCAAGGGGGGTTATTAAGGGTTGGAGGTCGTTTGCGGAAGGGTAACTTAGCTTATAATAAGAAACACCCCATAATAATACCAAAAATCACATTCTTTCGGAATTAATTATTAGAGACGCGCATTTCCGTAATTTACATACAGGAACTCAATTTCTACTGGCGTTAATTGAGAGGAATACTGGCCGGTATCTGGATTACAGGCGATAAAACGTGCGCTTAGAAGGTGTACGGTTTGTATTAAATTCAATCCGGTCAAAATGAAACAAATGATGGGCGATTTGCCCTCTTCACGAATAAATCCTGCCTACCCCTTTCAATATACGAACATTGATTATTGCGGTCCATTCGAAGTTATGGAACGCGAATATCATAATCGCAGACGTATAAAAACGTACGTATGCATTTTCATATGTCAATTGAGCAAAGCAGTTCATTTTGAAATAGCATCTATTTGTCGGCCAACGCGTTTTTGAATTGTTTTAAAAGATTTACTAGTAGGCGAGCTTTATGCTCAGAGATAATCTCGGATAATGCCACTAACTTTGTAAAGGCAAAAAAACATTTGGAAGAAGTCGCGTCGGTTATAAAATCTCACGAAATTTCGGAAGAATTTCAAAATTTTGTGAATGATAATAAAATTAAATGGAGATTCATTTCTAAAAGATCTCATCATTTCGGTGAATTGCATGAGAGCGCAGTAAAGTTGTTGGATAATATGCAATATTGAGTCAATTATTAATTCCCGTCCTTTATTTCCTGCATCTGCAGATCCGGAAGATTTGGCAATAATTACACCCGCTCATTTACAGATTGGAAGACGACTAGATGTGGTTCCTGAACCGATGATTTGTCATCAGGATACAAAATGCATGGACAATTATAACTACTTAAGAAGTTTAGTAGACAGGTTTTGGAAGACGTGGTCACGACATTATCTGGCAACGCTTCAATCGCGCGTAAAATGGCGTACCGTACGGAAAAACGAATTACAAGTTGGGCAACTAGTTCTACTCAGGTTCTGATAGAATGGTACGAGCAGTCCAAATTAATACTGGCACTGGCAATACATCTCGTGCAGTTACGGAGTTATTGCCTTTGAAGATTCCATCATTTGGATATCAAGAAATCCAGCCGGGGAGGATGTTAGAAAGTGATAGCAACGCGCTATGTTCGTGTACGATGTTGTATGTTCGCTTTTTGATAAGACATTATTATTCACAATTCAGACGTCGTATATGAAGGTTGCATAAAGCAAAACGAAATTAAATTGTTTTACTGCAAAGCATTTACTTCAAGCTTTAGGAAAACCTACTCATGCCAACCCTTAACCACTCTAGTATTCACATGTAATAATATTAATTTAGTGTGTAATGTGATTGTGATTTGTGAAATTGTGTTGTACTTGATGAACAAAACACAGAGATATATGCATTTTAGGTATAGAGAGTATCATATAATTCTAAAAGATAATTAAATTCACTACTATTTGGTCTAAAAAAATTATAACCATTCTATTTAAAAAATTTCGATCGTTTGAAATACCTGAAAAGTAGTTCGAAAATTCGCACACTCGGTATATTAAAAAAAATCAAACACTAAGTTTGACTCTGTTCTAAATTAACAATATTATTCAAATTTAAAAAGATTTTTTAATTTATGAAGCATAACAAAATATATAAATTCTGTCATTTATTTCTTTGTAGTTGTAACTTTATAAATTAATTAGTTGCTTAAAAATATTTTAACATTGACAATATAAACAATTGAATTCGTTAGAAGAAAACGATACCGCAGACAAAATTAACAAAAAAGGGCATTTTCAAACAACACCACTCTGACTATAATAAAAAAAAGTGTAAATAATTAGTGTAAAATTAAATTAAAAACACTTTAAAAATGTGTTTGAAAATATCAATAAAAAAAGATTCTGAAGTACTTACTATTTTCGGATTCCGGTTTCTTCCAAAATCTAAACAAATGTTCGTTTTAATGCAAACACTATAAAGGTTATTAATTTAATAAACTATCAGTCAACTCGTATAAATGTGTAACAAAATAGAACTTAAAATTTAACAATATTTCTCGCCAGTGAGTGACAGCGGTAGTACTACATCAATTGTTAAATAGAAGAACTAATTTTTAATAAGAAAACAAAATGGCAACAATAAACTGAGGGGATTAAAATATTACTCACATGTATTTCTACACTGCTGAACAATAGACCATTATGGCATTTACTGATTATACGCAAGTTTATTTACATACCAAAATATTAAATTCAATAAACAACGGATATGGAATTGCATACAATTTTATTTTTTTCTATCGTTTAATATATCGTCTAACGTTTAATAAACCAACGAAAGATAACAAAAGTAAAATAAGACATGGGTTATCGTTAATTTTGTTCTCTTATTACCTATACAGTAATTTTAATTAAGAAATTATAGAGACTTAAAACCTCATTTTTGTTTTAGAAAAATCCCAAAATTTTGAAAATAAGTAGCAATAGGTATAATAAAAACAAAAATAGAATAAGTAAAAATATTTAGAGCATTCGGTTCAAAATGATACAATTGATGATCGCCTCCGCTTTAACCACAAGTGCTATTATTCTAATGTGATTTATAAAAGACGACAATCCTAGTTAACGAAATCAAAATCAAGATTTCTGTTTATTACCTCAGCATTGAACTGAATCAAGGAGAACAATTGTTATGAACCAAAAATAAACGTGTAGCAAATTGTACCGAGACTTTCACCTACAGAATTTGCTCTAGGTCGTAGATTTAAGAAACGTGATTTTCCTATTTTAAATTTAGGTGCCAGTCCACATGTTTAGCTTTATAGAGGAAAAGGTACCCGTATTGGAATGATTTAAATCAGAAGAGGTAGTGCTATAATCGTCCTGTAAGTTTGTAGCGACAGCAAAGAGCAACTAAAGAAAACGTGTATAATTTTATTAAAAAGAGTTATCTATTATTATCAACTAGTCTTTAAGCACGTCCTACGGACTAATGAATTTTGACCTATAACTTTTGCCCTTAAAGTCATAGGTCAAAATGATGTATATAAAAGATGTTTGTCTTGTCAAGACAAACATGTATGGTAATAAAAACAAAAATTAATTTTTAAGTTTGGGGAGAGTGGGTGTGGCCAACCCCAGGGGGTTAAAATAGAGTTTCAAAACCCTTGCATCCAGACCTCCTTAAAATCCTCTATTGAATGGTGTATTCAGTTTTTAAACATCTCGGAGGAGATGATAAACAGACGGACAGATATTTCAAGGAAATTATTATATTGGATTGAACAGATTTTGTATAAATTAGGAATTCAATAATGTATAAAATATACTATTGTTATCTTGTCATTACTTAATCACAAATAATACAAATTTTTTTAAAGATAATCACCTGCACCTCTTTGTAATAGGTACTTTCTCAAAAGGATTATCCTTTCTTTTAAACTCGTCGTACCGTTTTACAAAATTAGTAGAATTGACTGTTTACAAGCTTTACCATTATCAAAAGTACCGCTTTCCAGATAAATTTTAGTACTATGTTAACTAAGTTGCCTAAAACTCTCAATAATAAAAATTTTAACCAGTGGCATCATCCCACCAACAATAGTTTGCGTAAATTGGCTAACTATACCCTTAACGGAATTCCAGCGTCCAGAATAATATCGACTTTTATAGGTACAGACAAGCAACAATGCGTATGCTTTAAGCTAATGCGTATAGTTTTAAAGAAAGAGACAGATGAAATGTTATTTACCTAAGGAAGGATTAAGATATAGTCGGATTCACCGGGTTTTAGGTATGACTCATTGCAGTAAACTATGATAATCGACGTGACACAGTTTTCTGTTTCTGTAAATAAAAATATCAGCAAAATGCAATTGAGAAACGTATGTCGTGCCGTTTATTCTATGTGCAAGCAAGAAAACGTACGTCGAATGATTTTCTTTGTTTACATTGTCATAACCTTACATCCGTACGTCAAGTTGCCACACCGTTTTCGAATTTTTCATCTTTCCATTATTCAAATCAGTATTTTTCAATACTAATTAATTATTATATCGAGGCAAATTAAGTAAGTACATGGTATTAACAATAAATGAATGATTATTATGATAGCATAGGGATAGTTGCAATGCCAAAGAAATTGGAAACCGAAGCAGTCATTATGAAAGTAATGGACTATTTTATGCAAGAACGTGACAACGGTGATGTATTGTTGCCTTTCACGTCAGTTATGCAGGTATTTTATGAATTAAAAATACTATTTCATCTTATGGCTTGATTCATTATAGCAAACTGCAGAAGCATGTGGCGTTAACATAAATACTGTATCTTCGATTAAAAAAAAAATGAAGTGAAGGAGAACGAAAAACCTGTAGTGCCAAAACAAAAACGTAGGAAGTCAAAGTCTTGTGACGTTGATAACTTCGTGAAAGATGTGGTTAAACGTACAATTTATAATATGCATAATAATCGTAAGTATTGCTCAAACTAGTTTTTTTTTATAAGTAATTATGAGTAATATAGGGCAACATGTTACTGTTGCACCATTGCAACATGAAATTGCTACCGCTGGTGTATTCAACTTTAGCAAAAGTGGATTAACAAGACTCTTACATAATATTGGATTTTCCTTTAAACTTGATGATGGCAGACGTGGTTTATTTGAACAAAACCACATTGCAGCAAGTCGTGTTGGAGCATAAATAAAAAGCCACTTGGAGAAGACAAAACGTTTGACCCTGATTTTATACTTACAAGTAATAAATTAAAATTTGGTTTTAGGTTTATTGTTGTACATGCAGGAAACAGGAACGGCTTTATTTCTAATGCTTCACTTCTATTTTCATCTAAATCTCCAAAAGAAGATTATCATAGTGACATGTGTGGAGATTTGTTTAAGAAATGGTTTGAAAATGATTTGATACCAAATTTAACAAAACCTAGTTTAATTATATTAGACAACGCCAGTTACCATTCAAAATTAAAAGAAAAATATCCAATGCTTCATTGATGAAACAAGATTTGTGGACATTTTTATTAAAGCGTAATGTAATGCATGATCCAAAACCAAAATTTATGGAATAGATGAGCTTGCACTTAGAAAAGGCCATAAGATAATCATTGCCAATTTAACGCAATCGAATTAATTTGGGCTAATTGCAAGAAGTACTATAATAAAAAATTGGAGAGTTGAATTTACAGTACACCGATGAACATGTACGAGAAGTGTGGAAACAATCCTCGAAAGAATAGATGGTACATATTGGACGAAATGCATTCAACATGCTGAAAAGGAATTGAAGAAGTGGTGGGATATTGAGCAGCGGTTTGAACTTGTGGAACCCTTAATTATTAGTACATATAGGTTGTAATGAAAGTTCCATTTCGGAATATGGGGCAGATGAATCTGATTAGATCGGATCCTTTTTAATTAGTTTTTATCACGTTGATTGATTTTGCGTTACAATACAGTAACCGCTCTAAATAGATGAGTGTACAGTCGATAAAACTGTATTTAAATCAAATAATTGTTAAATTTCAGTTACCTCATAACTAAACGTTGCATTTAACACTAAAGTAAAATTATTTTAAGAAGTATACGTGGACATTTTGTTCGCATACAATATTATTTATTTATTTATTAATGTAACATTTCCAACTGTACAAATATATAAATAAATTATAATTATTATAACTTCCCACAACCTTTATTCAATGACACAATTTAAAAAATGAAGAAAATCAGAAAATTTCTGGTCGAAAACAACAAATTTATGATTATTTTTATTATTTTGAAACAGCTGATCAAACTGAATTGACAGATTACACAAAAATTTACAGTAGGAATTATTTATTAGTTACGACATACGAGCCTGGATTGATGCATACAATTTGTAGCGATGAGTCATACCTAAAACCCGGTGAATCCGACTTTAATTCCCTTTTTAAATATTTACCTGTAAAAGTACAAAACCATGCGATTTATACAAATTTTTGTCATAAACTATGCGAATTACTGCACTTTCTGTTAGATACATTTTTTTATGTTTTAAATTATTTCTATTTGGCAGTAAGCGAAAAAATTACGTGTACAACTCGTGTGAAACCATTTTTTTTTCTATTCATTTGGTTCTCCCTCCTTAATATAACCGCAAACTCGTGGAAAAAAGTATAGTTTTATCACTTGTTGTACAAATACTGTTTGCAAAAAGCCAAGGAATAAAAAGCCGGTGGAAAAAAAGCCACGGAAAAAATAGTCGACGGAAAGAATCCCACAGAAAAAAACCGACAAAAAACCGGGAGGAAAAACCAAGTGATCAGTTGTGTTAAAAATGACGCAAGAATTAATTACTTGTCAATAAAATTATCAAAATTTTATTACGATCAAAGGAATTGAACTCTAAACTGCAGCGTCTATTTTAACAAACTGGAAAACACCAAAAAACTACACCAAAAAACTATACTCGGACACGTGTTTCAATAACTAAGCTACCATCATCAGCGAACCTGTTATAGTACGCGGGGGTAGTTTTTCAAAGCAAGGCATGAGGTACAAAATCTATTAATAAATATCTGAGAATCCAAATTAATATGTCGTAAATTTAGAGGTGTGGATTGCTTCTGGTGGTAAAAATGGGTACTTCACTCTTGATCATAACATACTCAATTAGGGGTTGTTTTAAGGAGTTTGGTTAAACATATACATTTTTTTAATGGCACAAATTCAGTTCTTTCTACTTTCATTTATATTTTTTATGCCGTGTTGCTAACTTAATATCAAGCTAGGAACGCCAGATTTGAATTGATTCTGTTCAATTGGTACAAATTAGTACAAATTTAGTCCTTCTAAGTTCTACCTTACTTTCAAAAATACAAAAATTTGTTTTATACAAAAGTTGCTTTCAATGACCTTGCTCATATTTTTGCTCTAAGTCACTATAAGCTAGATACAGGACTGTATTCGATTGTGTTAAATAGAACACCCTGTATATATTGTATTTGAACTTTGAAAGAAGTGTTTCTATAAAATAATTATTTTTTGAGATATCAACAGATTTGTAAAAATTTTGTCACGTGTTGTTCTAGAAAAACTTTAATTCCTTAAAGATTTTTCAAATAGAAGGGTTATAATTTTTTTAGACAAAATAATAGCAAAATTAAATTCTTCTTCAGAAAATGATACTCTCTATACCTAAAATGCATATTTTTGTGTGTTTAGTTAATTTTTTTATACTCTATTTTAGACTCTGCAAAAAAACAAAAGAAAAATACCTAAAATCAAGTAGACTGAGTAAACAAATTCTATAAAACAATTCCTTCAGGTTTGTTATTAGATTATTTTGACATTTATTGATAATTTTATTGATTTATTTAAAGAATTATGTATTTAATACAAGCTGAAATGATTGACATGATTTTCGTGTTAGAAGAATGCAAAAAAATAGTCTTTAGCATCAAGGTTTTATAAAATACGGTATCCAGATAGGACACATCAGGATCAAATAACTTTTGTCAAGCTTAAAGAATGGTTTGAACAAACTGGCGTGTCTTACGAAAAAAATGAACGAGAAAAAACCGCAATAACAGAAGGAAACGAAGAAAACTTACTAACAGCATCAAGAGCTAACACAAAGAGATTTTCAAAGTCAGTGGGCTTTGAACAAAATAAACACAGATGCCAATTTTTTAAGTTGGTGTTATTTTGCGATGAGGTTACGTTCCATAATAATGGTTGTGTAAACATGTACAACTTACACTATTGCAGAGAGTATCATATAATTCTAATAGATAATTAAATCTACTATTATTTGGTCTAAAAAAATTATAACGCATCTATTTAAATAATTTCGACCGTTTGAAATATATGAAAAGTAGTTTGAAAATTCGCACACCCGGTATATTAAAAAAAAATCAAACACTAAGTTTGACTCTGTTCTAAATTGACAATATTATTCAAATTTAAAAAAAAATTTTAATTTACTAAGCATAACAATATTTTACATAAATTCTGTCATTTATTTCTTTGTAGTTGTAACATCATAAATTAATTAGTTGCTCAAAAATATTTTAAAATTGACAATATAAACAATTGAATTCGTTAGATGAAAACGATAACACAGACAAAATTAACAAAAAAGGGCATTTTCAAACAACACCACTCAGTGACGATAATCAAAAAAATGTAAATAATTAGTGTAAAATTAAATTAAAAACATTTGAACAAAATTAGGTGTTTAAAAATGTTTTTGAAAATATCCATAAAAAATATTCTGAAGTACCTACTTACTATTTTCGGATTCCGGTTTCTTCTAAAATCTAAACAAATGTTCGTTTTAATGCAAACACTATAACGTTATCAAGTTAATGAATTATCAGTCAACTCGAATAAATGTGTAACAAAATAGAACTTAAAATTTAAGAATAATCCTCGCCAGTGAGTGGCAGCTGTAGTACTACATCAACTGTTGAATAGAAGAACTAATTTTTAACATGAAAACAAAATGGCAATTCAATAAACGGAGGGGATTAAAATATTACTCACATGTATTTCTACACTGCTGAACAATAGACCATTATGGCATTTACTGATTATACGCAAGTTTATTTAAATAAAAAAATATTAAATTCAATAAACAACGGATATGGAATTGCATACAATTTTATTTTTTTCTATCGTAAGATAACGTTTAATAAACCAACGAAAGATAACAAAAGTAAAATAAGACATGGGTTATCGTTAATATTGTTCTCTTATTACCTATAGAGTAATTTTAATTAAGAAATTATAGACTTAAAACTTCATTTTTGTTTTCGAAAAATTCCAAAATTTTGAAAATAAGTAGCGATAGGTATAATACAAACAAAAATAGAATAAGTAAAAATATTTAGAGCATTCGGTTCAAAATGACACAATTGATGATCGCTTCTGATTTAACCGCAAGTGGTATTATTCTAATGTAATTTATAAAAGACGACAATCCTAGTTAACGGAATCAAAATCAGGATTTCTGTTTATTACCTAATAAAATACAATATTTTTATACAAACGTTAAATATGACGCTTGTATAAAAAATATTTTTGTATTCTGAAGATGACTCACAATAATTTTTGAGTTGAAACTATAGTCATAAATAATAAATAAATACTAATAATGGATTGCGCTTAAAGCGTAAATAATTTATATATATATATAACCAATATAATAATGGATCCTATATTCATACATAAAATTTTATTTTTAAGTTAATCTGTTTTGTATTTTTGTTGTTTTTTTTAATGTTCGTAATTCTTTGTTAGCACTTATTTAATCATGTAAAATGTAAAAATAAATAAAAAGGCGCAAAAATATTATGTTCAGTATTCCTAAATGAAAAATTGAAATGTGGTCACCATTTTTATGAAAACAATCAGGGTTCTGCTTTATGCCATATATTACTATAAACTGATCTACTGCATAAGTAAAAATGTATTTTACTAAAGTATAGAGACCAAATTGAAATTGAAAATAATGATATAAAATATCAAAGTTTCATTAAAAATATCTTTGAATAGGTCTAGGGAACTTCCATAAAATTTAATTCGTCTTAAATTTAGGTAATTTAATTCCTAACTTTATGTTATAAAAACGCTTACAATCAGAAATAAATAACATGTTTCTGATTTTAAGCCATTAAATTAAAAAACATGCAAGTTCCATATTGCTGATTTTCACTCCAGTCCTGGAACACGAGCATGAGCCGCCACTAGTACCTAGACCTACCTCTAATACATAATACCATTGATTATAATGATACAGCGTTTGCATGTTAGAGTTACGCTATTATTATACATATTAGATTAACACCTCCATCCAAAACAACATGAGTGCGTTCAATCCAAAATTTAAATCCGGAGCACAGAAGAGAAAAATGAAGAAAGAGAGGGAAGATAATATAAAAAAAAATAAAATCCATTACTGAATATTTTCTGTCCAATACTCCTATGATGAACCTGGATCACCTCTTCCATCAACTCAACTGCCGACAGCGGATTCTGTTGGTAATAAGAATCATTTGCTTTTCTAACTGTCGGTGTCGGTATTTTTTATAGTGGGTAGACATGGGATCGTACCTGTTCTTGACTTTGCTGAAGGAGAAGACGCACCGCCAGAACCAATTTCAGATATGTCGTCTCCTCTCGAATGTGGTGAATCAGCAGAAAGCAGTTCTTGCTTTGATCCGGGAACTGATGATGAATTGACGGATAACCCGAAGACATCTGATGCACTTAACCAACATCTGGGAATTTTTGTCAGCCCAAACAGTGATGATCCAATTTGAATAAAAAAGCCTTTTGAATAAGCATCCAATTCAAGTAAGAGAAGGAGAAGGAAAGAAACTTCCTTTTGTATGTTCAAAGCTATACTATCGAGCGTTGTCGAATGGCGAAAAAATGCATAGAAATTGGTTATCACATTCCATTGACTTAAACAAAGTATTTTGTTTCTGCTGCATGGCTTTTGGTGGTAAAGATCGGAATTTGCCATTCATTCATGGATATGAGATTTCAATTAAGAATGTTTATAAGCATGAAGATTCGCAATATCACAAGCTGCCAGCTCAAGCGGCGTTTCGGTGTCAGAAGAGGCGTGACATTTTTAATATGCTGACTAATGACCAAGTGAAAAAACGAGAAAGTGAAGTAAACGTCAAAAGAATGGTTGTTAAAAGATTAATTGATATTGCTCTGTTTATCGCCCGTCAAGGTATTTCATATAGAGGAAATAGTAAGGCGCAATGAGCTCACTCATTAGACTCAACCAAATAATACGCAAAAGGTGTGACAATTACTTTGATATGCTCTATGTAAAAACAAAAGACTATATAAAGGAAATTAACAGTCATTAAAAGAAATAGACACAACATTAGAAACTGATTTTACCGAGAAAAGAATAACAAAAAGAAAAAAATGGCTGGAGAGAAAGCCAACGATGACGCTAGAAGCATTTCAATTATACAGAAGTATAGATCGATGTTTTTCAAATTGTTGATAGTATCAGAGCTAGTATTGAGGAGAGGTTTTGTGTTCATGAAGATATTTTGAATGACTGCTCGTGGTTGGACCCAAAAAAGTTCGAAAAAATTAAAAAATTATGACTTTTCCACCAGAAGCCCTTCGCAGCGTGTCCATTTTTGTCAATATTGAGAGAGACCATTTACTACTTGAACTGAAACATTTGACAGTTTCATTAATAATGAAAAATGAAAAACATTCGCGATGGTGACAAATCAAACGAGTCAGAAGAGGAAGACAGTAATGAAGGTAACAGCTGCGAAGAGACAAAGTGTTTTAAGTGTGTCTCATGTGCTTTTTCGGTGATTTTCGAGCTCTCTAAAAGAGGGGTTTTCACCAACCTGTATTTAGCGTACAAATTTGTGCTTACAATACCATGCACTCAAGTTACTTGTGAGAGAGTATTTTCGAAATTGAAAGTGGTCAAAAATCGGTTAAGGGCTTCTTTAGGTGAAGATAATCTGGCTAATTTTTTATTTATGCATGTTGAAAGAGACCTATTTACAGATTTAGATAAAGACAAAATAATAGATATTTTAGGAAGCAGTAGTCAAGCACTTTCGAGACATCTTATTTTGTAGGTACAATTGAAGAATCATTCGGTAGTTGGGTGTTGTATTTACAAATTGTTACAATGTAATACAATAACTATGTCTTTTTTATGAACCAATAAAATTAATTTTTCATCAGAATTTACATTTTAACAGAAAAAATGCAACAAGTAGGCACCGCTATAACCTGTGCGGGTCGATTCTATACTAAGTATTTACAATGCATTTTTGTATTATGGGGGCGGCGATAGTTGGGGGCCCAAAAGCTGTCCGGGCTGGGGGCCTAGAGGCGAATCAGGCCGCCGCTGGTCGTATCCTTATCATGTAAGCATTTAAGTTGGGCATTACCCAAAAATTTAACATTCTTTTACAAAACGTTATTGTACAAGTTTTAATATACAGTTTCAAGTACTAGAATCAAATTATCAAGATATAAAATACAACGCTACATATGATCCTATATGAGCTGGATAATCAATCCAAATCAGAGATCAGAAGCCATCATCGAAGTCGAACAGAAACCAAAAGTAAGTCCTTTCCTTGATTACCTATTTTTTCCAGTGAAATTGTAAAATTGTTCAAAACCAAAATTATTTTAATCAATTCAATTCGAACGTGTTATCAATTAAGTCGTTCAGTATGGCAGATCTTACTCAATTAAATCAAAAACGCGGTCAGTTTAGCGATCAATTAACAAGGTTTGAAGCATGAATTCGAACAATGTCAGTCTGATATCGAACAAGTTGAAGATAACAAACTGAGTATAGAAGTACGTTTAAAAATAATTTTTCAAGGTCGTGGCTATAGCAAAAGAATATTTATCTAACTCGCAGCAACAAAACCAAATTTTAAACAACGTGAAGTTGCCTACTTTAATGCTACCAGTATTTGATGGTTCATACAGTGATTATATACAATCTTACAATTCCATTAACAAACATTAAACGATTTTATTATTTGAGGTTGTGCATTGCAGGTAATTCATTCGTTGGAGGTCACAGATGCAAATTATGATATCGCTTGGTCGCTTTTGAAAGAACGATACTAGAATTTGATTTACCTGTTTTAACTAAAGAATTTGTAAGTTGCTTACGCAGTTTCGCCGATAATGCATTAAAACATGTTCGTTCCTTAAAAAATTTAGAGCAACCTGTAGATAATTGGAACTCTATTCTTATTTACTTATTATCGAATAAATTGGTTCAATATTCTATTCTAATTACCAAATTTAGAAATGTTACTAAAATTTATAACACAACGTAAGTAGTCAAATGTTGGAAGCAATTAATGTAAATTTAAAACAAAAATTAACATTTAACAAAAACGAACATAAAATATTCAATCATTTTCTGGGATTTAAACACGGTTAGACAAAAAAATTTTTTGGTGTTGCGCGGAGATGAGCATGTGTAGGAAAACATATTTTGGGCCAAATTTCACGAGCCGGTTTGGCGGGAGGCGGGGGCGGAAGCTAAGGGTGCAAAAATAATTTTTTCATGGACGCTAACCGCAACTTTAAAAATGATTGTATTCAAGTGAAACAAAACAGAATTATTTAAAAACATCTTTTTATTATTTTGGTACCCTATTTGAACAATTCTGATGCACAGCGAACCAAAAAATAAATTTAAAGTTACAAAAATACGTTTTTTTTCTCGATTTTCACATTTAATTGTCCTTTTAAAAGTTTTTGTAGAAGAGCGATTTCTTTCATTTTACATTCAAAAGAAAGGTAACCAAATAAACTTTTCATAGGTTTTTGAACAACAAGAATTATCTTCAAAATTAATACCACAAAAATTAAGGAAAGTTGACGAAGATGCATGTTAGAGATTTATAAATTAGAAATAAGTTTTTGGTGTCATCTTGGAGCTTGCACTGCGAGGATTATTATTTGGATATTTTCACGGGCGCCACGACCCGCCCTGACCCTGTTTTGGCCCCTTAAAGTCAACGCTCCGGGCAGGATTCGACGTTTTTTTGGTGCCTTTCTTTCGGACTTTTGAAGTGGGAAATTCTGACTGTTTCCTTGACACTATGCCTCCATCTACTCAAGGAGACCGATCCCAGTGTCCTCACTGTCACCAATTCTACACCAAAAAGGGACTAAATACGCACATAGCCCGCATGCACAAAAACATTGTTCAGAATACGGATTTAAATTCGACCCAAGAGCAAGATTTAGAAGAAATCCTCATAAAGTATAAAACATCCGTCAGAGTGTTAAGCCGAATCCCCAAAGCAGCTAGGATCTCAGCCTCTGCCAAGCTTACCAACTTAATAGATAACTGTGTTTCACTCAATGATGTCGACTCATGGAAAACCTTACTTCTATTTCCCTACGCCTCTCTTCAAAACCCGACAAAAACTCTGGCCTAAGTCTGTCGGCAGCAGTCAAACGGAATATTATCAACGCATCTCCTCCTACATTAATCAAGCCAAACCACCGACCGAAATTTAACCTTAACAAGAAAGTCCAAGCTAAGGTGGATGAAGGGGACATCAGAGGAGCTATCACCCTTCTGTCATCAAATGATTCGTTTGCCCCTTCAACGAAGACACCCTGGAGTCCCTAAAGAAGAAACATCCAAGCCCTTCCCGAGATTTAGCCATGCCCACCATGGACAACTCAATGGAATCTTTAGTTACGACCAGTGATCTAGTCTTTGAAGCCATTAAAAGCTTTAACAATGGTTCCGCTGGAGGTCTGGACAGTCTTCGACCTCAACACCTCAAGGACCTTACTGCCACAGGCCTTGGAAACACGGGAGCCAAATTAGTCAGTTCGTTAACAAAGCTAGTCAATCTTTTGCTATCCGGGGAGGTCAATTCAGTCATTACTCCTATCCTATTGGAGCATTCCTCTGCGCCCTGAGCAAGAAGGATGGAGGTATTCGACCAATCGCCGTTGGATGTGTATACCGTCGTCTAGCTGCCAAATTAGCCTGCCATTCAGTTAGAGAGGAAGTTGGTTCAATTCTCAGACCGAAACAGCTAGGATTTGGAACTAAAGCGGGTTGTGAAGCAGCCGTTCACTCAACAAGATCATTCATCAACTCTAAAGCTAATTCGGACAAAGTTATTCTTAAAATAGACCAGAAGAACGCTTTTAATTCAATAGAACGAGGCAACATGCTCCAACAAGTATTAACAATATGCCCCAAGCTGTTCCCGTTTTCAATTCATGCTACAGTTCAAGCTCTAATTTGTCCTTTGGCAATAATATTATAATGTCGCAAGTTGGAGCCCAGCAGGGCGATCCAGGAGGTCCCTTACTATACTGCCTCGCCATTAATAATCTTATCCAGGAACTGTCATCAGAATTAAACGTGTGGTACCTCGACGATGGTACTCTAGGAGGATCTCCCGATATGGTACTAAAAGATCTCCAACACATTATCTCGTCGGGAAAACACTTGGGATTAGAAATTAATCCATCAAAATGCGAGTTGTTCTTTTGCTCTGAACCAAATGAAAAGGTTATCCAAGATTTCCAGTCGATTGCTCCCGGCATAAGAATAACCTCAAGCCAACTTACACTTCTGGGAGCCCTCTCGTTGATTCTGCAACTAGTGATGTCTTTGCGGCTAAACTTGACGAACTCCAACTGCTCTTATCAAGAATTCTGAATCTTAACAAACACACAGCTTACTTTCTCTTGAAATCTTGCACTGGGATTCCTAAGTTAACCTACCTAATCCGCAATACACCCTTACACAATCATCTCGCAATCCTGAAAGAATTTGACAATTTCTTTAAAGAAGCTCTGACTAAAATTACGAATCTGAATTTCGATGCTGCTCACCATGACCTGTCTAGTTTACCAGTGAACTTTGGAGGACTAGGCATTCGTAAACTCGAAGATCTCTACCTGCCCGCCTTTTTATCTTCAATCTCATCCGTCGAGGAACTAATGGTCTCTATTCTCTCCCCTCCGAGACTACTGTTTTTCATGGATACCTTGAAGCAAAAGATGCTTGGACCCAGTTAGAACTTCCTCAACCCGCTGACCCCCTTAAACAAAAAATTGGGACTTACTTAATATCCACCGTCTAATTTCCCTCCTCGAACCTGAATCTACTCAAGAAAAGGCAAGATTTTATGCAGTTATGACCCCAGAAGCTGGAGCCTGGTTACACGCCATCCCTATCAGCACAATTGGAACTTTACTGAGTGACATTGTCTTTCAAATCTCGGTTGCCCTTCGTATGGGAATCAGTTTTTGCCAACCCCACCTATGTAAATGTGGTGATAAAGTCAGTGAATTTGGAATCCACGGTCTCTCATGCCGTTTTAGTGCAGGTCGACATTCTCGCCACCAAGAAATCAACTCTATCGTAGCCAAAGCTTTAAGCTCAGCCCACATACCCTCTCTTCTGGAGCCGGTAGGTCTTAGTCCTGAAGATGGTAAGAGAGCGGATGGTGTGACCTTAATTCCATGGTCCAATGGAAAATGCTTAGCATGGGATTCCACTTGCCCAGATACCCTTGCGCCCTCCAATATCCAGACCTCAGCCAAATCAGTGGGAGCCACAGCAAATGCTGCCGCAGCGATCAAGATAAGAAAATACTCAGATATTGTGGAGAGAGGACTACTTTTCTTGCCCTTTGCTGTGGAGACTTTAGGTTCATTTGGAGATGCGGCCATTCAGTTTACTAATGATCTTGGTAGACGCTTAAAGGATGCGACTGGGGAACCTAAATCTAAATCCTACCTAATCCAACGCATAAGTCTAGCTATCCAGAGGGGAATGTAGCTAGTGTACTTGGAACTCTCCTTACACCTCGTCCTTGGACGAGATATTCCTACTTTAACATTTCATCATTTAAAAGTGTATTTTAAAATTTTTCTGTACCTAACCCAAGTGTAGTAGTGTTAAAAATAAATTTAATATTCCAAAAATAAATCAAATTCTTTTTCCGAAAAGGTAGTATTAGCATATTTTTTGAAACAACGAAAATATATAATGTTAATAAACACTTTCAATTACGAAACGCGATAAGATATATGTAGGTATGTCCGGGAAAAATAATATTTTTTCCCCATGGGAAAAAGTAATTTCAAAACTTACATTTTTATGTCTATCAATGGAAACAAAAAACAACTTTTAAACCGTCGCACGAAAAATTACTTTTTTCACTACTACCCTGAACTATTATATGCTCTTTGGTAGAACGTGTTGCAAAGTGCATTATTAACTACTAGTAAATAATGAAAACAGCTGTAACTAATGAAAAACTAAGATAAAGGAAAAATGAATTTGTTGCTTAGTAACATAAGTTTATAGTAAAACAGCTTCTAGATTTTAAATTTTAGGTGTAGAGTGATTAAATTGTTATTAAATTTAATTTTATTTAGTAGTGAAAAAATAGTATA